>OX401406.1:49014680-49477180 GCA_947846245.1 Cerastoderma edule
TATTTGAAAAACATTTATGAAAACGACTAAAATAGCTTTAAACTTAAAAAATAGAAGTTGTGGCTTAATATGCATGATAAATATAAAATAATATTGCTAACCTTTTATAATTTTATGGATAATATGATTATTCTTTAAAAAAAAATTGCATACTGTAAATTTCATCCGAACTAAAACGTTTATCCGACTACCAACTATGCAAGTACATCTTCGGTAACAGATTATTATCTCCCTTGGATGCGCAGATGAAGTGCGCAGAAAAAACTACCGAGAACGTCCTTAAAGGAATACTATCCGTGTCTCTGCTTTGCCTTAAAAGAACGACGCAATAAATCAACTAAATCTGTTCAACAAAAAAGAACAAGTCAAGTAAAATGAACAAGTTTAACAACAAGTTCTTCCATTAAGCCATACAGCGGTATACTACGTAGTTTCATTCTCTATGATACTTAAGATTCCGACAATTATTCCATTTCCTCGAGAGCAAAGAGTAGTTTAGCTCTGTAAAAAATCAGAGACTGCGATAAAGACGATAAAGACCACTCAACAGTTACATTAAGCGATGTAAATAGATTCATATAACTTTGACATAAAGATATTTTTTATTTCACATTTTAAACGCATTGGATTATATAATTTATCTGTTCATTTATATTCGGTATCGTTGTTAATCGTTGAAATGCCTTGAGCATATTATTGCGATGTATAGAGGGAAATGATTCTATCTGGTAATCAACACAAAATATATGCTATCAATATAGTGTCCTTTATCCAACTATTATTTTAAATAATCGAGCTTAATAAGTTTAAATTGCGCTTAGACAGCAAGCATAGCACTTATGCGTCATACGGGCACAAGATACACTGCACGTAAAACAAGATACCAATTGCGTTAAAGAATTAAGTATATTCAAATCATTTCAATAGGTCAGACATAAGCTTGTCTCCTTTTTGGAATATTATAAAAATACAAAGCTAATTTCTTAATACCTTTAGGATTGTCAGACGATGTGAGTCTGGTGAGTCTAATGTAGGGATATTCAGAATAATATAACAATAGTAAAGGAGATAAGTATTCTGCTCGTATATCACTATATAGTTAGTTCACAGTCATAAAATACACGGATCTCATCCTCAATTACCTCTATACCAAAGGTTGATAAACAATAGGGGCATTGGCACATATTTCTCGCTAGTCGGGGGGTCTTCGAATTCAAATTGCCAAATATTGGTTGGAGTATCGAAAGTTCAAAAGTGCCTTTTCTAAGTGAAAAGGTAAATCAATATCAAGGTAGCGTTCTACATTTAGCAGGGTTTTAAAGTTTGTAGATAGGTTGTGTAACGAACCGAGCAAATGTACCTCTCAAAAACACAAACACATCTATTTAGCAGGGTTTTAAAGTTTGTAGATAGGTAGTGTAACGAACCGAGCAAATGTACCTCTCAAAAACACAAACACATCCGATCAGTGAAAAACACTGTCGTACACTAAGCAATTGGGTTGTCTATTTATATATTGTACCAGCATGTTCTCTCAAACAATGCATTAGGTTCCTAATTTGCATAATCGTTCAACGAACGTTACATAACTCCCTGCCCAACACCCCCCCCTCCCCTCCCCTCCCGAGAAGACTCGTCTCGGTTCTTGTCCCATGGAAATACGTGGGAAATGCAACTCCGATAGAAGGAGAATTCTTCATTCCACCGCTGCCACCAATGTAACGAAACGAGCAAATGAACCTTTCAAAGACACAAACACATCCGATCAGTAAAAAACACAAGCAAGTTCTCTACAAAAACCCATTAGGTTCCCTAATTTGCATAAACGTTCAACGAACGTTAGAAAACAATATATAACATGATCAATGCTAATGTTCTTAACAACAGATTTAAATCACATACATTTTGAATAATTACTTCTATGAACTACATGAATGAAAAGGTCATAAAATGCGTGAAAGATATTCTCTTTTTAAAAGCAAATTTGAGATATGTTGCCATTTTTTTTGTGCACGATTTTAATAGTTGTATGAATTTAAGGAAACTTGGTCTTTTGATAATAAAACTCATTTACATATTGCTTTCTTAAAGAGATATACTGTAGACATTTCAAAACAAAATGGTACTCGTCTTCAATGTCTCCATTATTGCATAGTTGGCATATCCTTTCATTTCTTGGTATTCGTTGAAAAAATATATCGACATGTTTGAAATTTTAAAGATTGCGAAATGGTCTTATCTTAAAATGTACGATCTCAATTCTACTGGTAAATAATCCAGGTATGATTCATTTTCAAAATGTTCCTATATGTTGCTATATAATTGTAATGAAGACGCGCTTTTACTAGTGAAAAATACGTTCTGGATAAATGTATCTACTAAACGTTGTTTAAAGATTTGTATAAATAATTTACAGTTGACTGAATACATATTTTCCAACACATACGTGAATCCGTGTTCAGTTAACACGCTTTTAACATTTGAGACCTATTAATTGATACCCTTTACACTATCATCTTTAGCAAGTTCGTAGCACTTCTTCAATACAATATTATCAGTGGTGATAAATTCAAACCAATATTTCACAAATTTAACATATCTAAAAATATACAACATATATCTTCCTTATTCTGCATAAACACTTGTATTACATGTACCTTTTCATACGTTAACAATTGTAAAGGTAGTATTCTTTATGTTTAAGTTTTAACATATTATATTGCAAAATAGTTTTATATAATTGGATTGGGATGGCGGCTTTAGGCTTATTGAGTCCCTCTCCTGAGTATGCTTTAGGTTAAATAAAGGTCTGTTAATTTAAGGTAAAAAGATGGATCTGTTTTCAGACCAAACTTTTCTGCTGTGCTGATGTTTCCATGGCATTACAGCCGCCGTGAACTCTAGCTGAGAATGTGTATCATGCATGTATGTCAATCGAGTTCATTGCATTGCTAGACTTCAAATCATGGATGGTGTTTGTCAAGAGTTTAAGAAAAACACTCCTTTTTTACAGTTCATGAACAACTTTTATATGTTATATACCGGCCTATGAAGTGACAAACATTGCAATATTATATAAAAAATATTGATTAAAAAAAAAACACAAAATAATTGTTGTTGAAAAAAAATGATTCAATACTTGCATCGTTTGTCGCGCCATATTAGCCGTGTATGGTAAGGTTTTGGTAACAACGGTCTTATAAGGTATTTTGCTATTTTGGACAAATAATTATGAAAAGGTAAATTTATAGACCTTAAGCCAGATATGGATTGTTCTTGAGGAGGACTTACATAGTGTGTAATGTACAAGATTTCCTTGGCATATATGAAATACGTGTTACATAAATAATATGTAAGATATACCTCGTTACAAATATAAAATTACATAACAAAATAACTACGTCATCCAGACTACTCGTACATTGGGTAGGCTATAAATTCGCATTTGGAAAGTAAAGAAATGCACAGCGTTCAACCTGTCGTCTGCAAACATTTCTTCCGGGTCGCATTGATAGCACGTGACCTGAGTTAGGTTCACATGTTTAAGCTTTATACTCGTTAGGCAAACCCCTTCATACAATGTTTACTCTGTAAAACCTCCCGCTGACGCTTCAGAATCCATTGTGTCACACTGTTTTCTATCAAATATTTTATAAGAAAAAACTTTTTTTCAGGAATGTTTTACAGTTTACTGTTTCTTCCATTTTTGGCCGATGACAAAATCGAAAAAAGGGTAAATGAACGGTAGGTTTGCCACAGATGTGGGAAGGGTATTCAGTGTGTATGCATAATTAACGTATCAGATACCAATTCTAACCCTTTTTATTTTCTTACCCATTATCAAACGTTATTTTTTTTCTTTTTAATCAATTCCAAAAATCGAGGATGATATGACAAGAGCACTTAAAATTGTGCTAACAGAATATGTTGCTTGTCATCGCTTTCTCTCGTCTGACCATAAGCGTGATTCTTTGCTTTTCTGACCATCTTTTCAAATAGTATTGACAATATGGTGCAAAACCTTACACAATAGTCACTTTATGCATATTCTTCACTAACCACATAGGCCTTCCCTTCTTTTTTGGCAGGGTTGTCATGATTAAAGGAACTACCAAGCTCGATAACTGATGAAATGAGAACCGGCCAAGCCGGATGTGGATGGCCGCCATTTTGGTCCCGCACCCACTTGGCCCTGGTATAGCGATTAAACAGTTTCCGTATGTAGGGTGTCATGACGTCATCATTCACCTTTTCTAACATGAGTAAAATGACGGGCTTCCGTTGCGCGTTTGCTGTGTCCATCTCCATTCGACACCAGCTTTTCTCACAAAACTTGTTTGACACAACAAAGATCACTACAGCTGACTCCTCAATGCATCTCATCGCTTCGCTGCACACAGATAATCCAGGTCTGAAATCCATTTCTCCGCAGGACACCAACCTCCGGTCACAGTTCAGTGCCCTCGATGCCTCCTCATTCATTCGTGGGAAAATTTCTTCAAGGACTTCGTCCCCATCTTCGTTACAAAAAGACAAGAATATCAGGGACTTAAGTTTATCACCATTCATGATTTTTGTAACGAATTTTTGCATTGCATTTATTTTTGTGCGTCTCCTTATTATCACCACCGTCACGATCACACCAACAACTGCCACAAAACTAGCACTTACTCCACCAATAAGGGCATTTCTGAGGGTTTTGATACGGTCACAATGCTCCTTTGTCTTCTCTAAAGCTGATTGGATTATTGGGACAGAGTCATGATCTAATGTACACACAGGATGGGTGTCTTCCCCAAGCACAAACCCCGAGTACTGAATCCATTCGATCGATCTGAGGTGAGCTTCGTCACATTTGCATTCTAAAGGATTTTCGTTAAGTATAATATTCGGTTTGATGCCGTCAACATTAGCCAATGAATTGTTCAGTTCTCTCTGAACCTGCCATATTCTATCAAAATGCATTAAATTGGCCATTGACAAAACATGGATACGATTCTTGCTTAGATCAAGTACTACTAAATGAATCAGATGCTCAATTTTAAAAGCGATATGGGTGAGAAAATTGCTCGAGAGATCAAGCACATGTAAGTTTGTGTTGTTGATAAACATGTTGTTTGGTATTCCAGTAAGTCCATTATGTGAAAGATCCAGATCTTTCAACTTGGTGAGCGGCTTCACCAATATTTCCATGTCGTAGTGATGGTTTGTATACATAATGTTTAGGTTGTTCCGGGAAAGATTTAATCGTTCTGTGTTTATTGAATGGTGGCACGTTTGTGGGGAGATATATTCCAGTACGTTCTCTGACAAGTCGGTCTCTGTCATACTGTTTTGGGTTGTTGGGTGTAGAAAGATGGTAACATTGAATGTCTGCAGGTTGTTCCGAGAAAGATCCACTTTCCGAAGATTGAATTGAACGTCAGAAAAATTGAAAATCGTGTCTTTGATGTTCACTTTACCTAGTATGTCGCTCTTAAATACGTTACTCATCAGCAGTGTTTCGACCGGAATAATAGGCAATAGGAAGTGTCTAAAGAAATTGAGTAAAGGCAGATGTTTTATCACTTCAAATAAATCCCTCGAGTGCATGTTGCGAACATCGACTGTTTTCAATGACTGACAGGGTTGCAGATTCCCTGTTGCAGAAGGGTACGTAACAATCGCACCAAATAAAACAATATGTTTTAGATGCCTACACATTTTTTCTGTTGCTTTTAAACCAAGCTCAAACGGTGCAATATTGACGTATGAAAGGTCTAAATATTCAATGGCTCTAGTAAAAAGAACGTCCAATGTCTCTGCCGTTAATGCTACGGGAACAGAGTAGAAAGATTGAACGTTTGCCAAAGCCAACCATTTTAAGGCAGGTAGTGCCGTACTTCCATTCAGTACACTTATAACGTCTGGAAACCACAGAAATGCATTATCAGAGAGGTCCAATTGTTCCAAATTCGACAGTCCGTTAAACGCGTAAACACTCATCGACTGTAATCCCGAACCTCTTATTTTCAAGTGTTGAAGGCCGCTTAATCCAGAAAATGAGTTTTCGGGTAGGTTTACAACAGGAAATGTGTCCATTGCATCTATATGTAGATAAACGACGCCTGCCCATGATGAATGTTCAAATTGACCTTCTCGAAATGTTGTCAAATCGATATCCTCCAGCACCACGTGTCTAATTCCTCCTGGTATTGACACGGGAACAGAGCGGGTGGTACAGTGTAATCCTAAAGACGTATTTCTTGAACACTGACTCGAATCCCCGACGGCGTGCACTAATGCGATGAGCAATACACATAATAACAACATAACCACTGGAAATCTGCTTTTGAGTCCACCTCTATGCATTATGTCCATTGTTTGTACGGTAACTTGAAGTGGGAAGAATCCAGTCACTTTAACTTTGGCTAACATGGGTCTTCACAAACTCTAGGTTAATTCACATTCAAAACGCAGTACTGCACTGAAATCAGAATAACAGTGAATGATTGTTCGTGCCCAATAGCGTAAACAAGGAAGTTACATACAGAGACAGCGGACCGTACATTGTTTACCTGTTCAAACATGTATTTTAACCCTTTATGTTTTAGAATGATATTGTATATCACGTACACTTTTCATGTTTGGCTGTCAGGGATTCAGATTGCCATTCTTATATCAGTTTTAAAACTAATTATTCGTCATAACAACAGAACAGAACAGAACATATTTTATTAGAACTTAAGCATATTAGCTCATTGTTCTTAAAATACAATTAAGATAGTGTCATTTCATATATGCAATTCGACTTAACAAAAAGCATTGCTCCCAAATAAGAAAAGAAAAGTTCTAAACCTACATCCGTTAGTGACCAGCCATAACAGAAACGAAACTCACAATTGATGTAATACTTTTGTATGTCCTACACAAAAGCGCTTAACACACACAACCACTAGAATTGCGTTTTGTCATTTTGATTTTGCAACTTATCCTAAGAAAACATATAAGTGCCAAATAATCCAAACATAATAATATGACCCGTATACACCCAGTAGTGAAAATCTCTAGATTCCACTTTATGAACTTTCAATCCATTCACTGGAGCCATATAATTCTAAAAACGAAATAAAACTATTGAACGTTTTGTTAAATACATTAGCTCGAATGATCATTTAGAGTGTCGAACGAAACATTTAACCTGTGACTCGGGACGCAGATGACGGGGTTTTCAGGTGGATAAGTACTATAGCCTTCAGATCGATGGGCCTTGTTTTTAAGCGATACATACACTTGCTTTAAGATGTAATTCAGGACTTTGCAGAAGATAAATGGTACCATATCACAGATTGTATTCTGTAAGTAACGAACATTGGAAAAGTGATTTGAATAATCCATATCATTTTGTAAATGAACATTTACTATTTCTTTATTTCGACAATGCTTTAAAACCGTGTTTTCATTTTTTTAAGAAAACCAAAACAACACGGACGCTTCGAGAGGAAATTGTATTTATAGATTATCATTGGATCTCTGTCTGACACTCCTTTCTATTGTCACGTGATAAGAATTTCGAATTCTGGATCGAAAACGCTCTTACCAAATTCGGTGATTTTGCACGGAGAACTTAAAGATGTTTGTTTACTTAATTATTCGTTCACACAGTGTACTAAATCTGCATAACTAATGAGTTATATCTTTAATAAACAATTAATAATGGGGTTCAGAAGAAGCATATCAATAATTCGATTTAAAATAAACCCATAGATTTATGTTTCAGTTTCATCCATAGAAGACAATTTACTTAAAAAGATGAAAGGAAACCTCATTCTATGAAATAGATAATTAAATATGTCAAGCCTATCGGAGCAGCTTAGTGTGATACTGTGCGTTTCTCGAAGGATGTTGGATGCATTGCATCGAGTGATGACAGTAAGTACATTGTCTTGTGCAATTCACCAAGTCCTTTGGGTATTATTTCATACATTTTGCCGGGACTACACGACCAACACGACAAAATACTACTACATGGTTTAAGAAAGCAGTTTTTGGTATTCGGTAAAACAATCTTTTCAACAAGGTTCATATAACTTACTTATAAGGCAACCTACACATTTGATTTTTGTTTACGATTAGTCTGGTAATCGATCTTAAAAAGGGGAATTGATACTTACTTGTGCCTCTGGATTAGATAATCGACCATTCGATAAGCCCCGACCCAAATGTTTGTTGCATTATTTAAAAACATACTAGCGCTCAGAAAAACTGCAAAACTGGGTAATAATAATTATAAAATATGATAAAGAATGTTAAGACATAGCGAAATACCAAAGGATCATGACAATATAACACCTGCACTATTTAACATCTTTTTCCAAACGGCTATTTTCACAAATTTGGTGCCCACCAATTTAACTCCATTGTTTACATTCGAGTTACACCTAAAATAGAAAGGAGTGCATGGATAAATGAATGGCGATCACTTGGTTAGAAAACTCACGTGAAACACATAAAATACTGTCATTTATCCCAAGTTAACAAGATGAACATTCAAAATGGAGAATTTTTTGGCTTTTGTTTGTTCCCAAAGTTTCTCGGCTGACCTAGTTTTATCGCTAATTGTAAACAAACCTTAGGTTATTCACTCTTTTAAAAGCATCATGTGAACGTGTTACAATCTGAATTCCTCTGTAAAAGGAAATTTTAAGTACTTTAAAGTTAATTGTCAATTATTCTAGAACTTTCACAATCTAAGTGTAAATGAGCGCAAGTATGGCTTTAACAATAGCTCATCGGGGTTCATAGCAAGTTCTATACTTTTGTGAAGGACTTATATTAGCCTTGCACTAAAGAGTGTGGGTGGTGGTGGGGGGTTGAAGCTATGTTTACAAATTCATCGATTAAACATCCTGAATATTCATAACAAGCGTTTTGGATTTTCATGAGTGGCAATCTAAGGGAAATAACCCTGAACGGTCTATATGCCGATGGTTTGACCCAATCCCGCACAGGATTACTTCCTACTGCAGTACAGTGCCACGGCATTCACAGAAATCTCATGACCATAGCCAAAGTCATGTTCCCGAAATATCAAATTCATGCATCACTTTGACAATTTCATCAGAATTGTCAGTCATGGTTATGTAATATGTTTCCACGATCCACGGACTCTTCGTCTCTGTATTAAAACAAGTAATTTGGTATAATTAGACGCATGTTAGCTTAGCTTAGCTTAGCTTAGCTTAGCTTAGCTTAGAGTCATTACCCAATGCAGGTCCTATATGGGTCCTCTTCGGCGGGGCCGTTCCTACATTTTTCAGTTCTGAAATGATCTCTCATTTTCTTAAATATGGTTACGAATTAGTTTGGTTACGAATAACGCAATGGTGGAGGACAGTGGTCCATTAGTAGAGCGTCGGCTTCTGGGTTCGTGGGTTCGAGTCCCGTGAGTAGCAGGATCTGCCTTGCGAATTTTCATTTATCCACATCCGGCATAATTAATACTGGTTATGTATCCAAAAAGCCAATCGATGTAAACTAGATAACGCAACTCCGTCAGGATTTATATATTTTGCCATTATTTTTTATTATGAGTGGTTAAAGGAAGTCAAACTTTCTAAAACTTAACAATCCGTAGATACAGATGTTGATTCAAAATCTAAAGTAAAAGAAATAATAATCCAGATCTGAAATGATTTTTCTGAAAAGCAGAGATTTTAACCAAATAAAAAGGGAGATCACAGCGTAGAAGAATGTGTTTGAACCGGTTCAGTTCTTATATACAATTAAGTCTGGGTTTACTTTCATAATTATAAGCCAGACATCACAACATTCTTTATATATAGGTTAGAGGCTAGATAGTGAAATTTAAACGATATAGAAACCCCAAGGAAGGAGCGATAGCGACTGACGGGGTTTCTATGTCGTTTAAATTTCACTATATAGCCTCTAAACAATTAAGTGTTTAACCTACATTTCCATAGAGCGCTCTATTTGACGCTGGCTAACCACGCCTCTACGGGTATGATCTGCGAATGGCATAAAACTGCTGCTCAGTATTTTGAAATTCGACATAAACCACGCCTTCCGTGGCTGTCAATTGCATGCCAAGAATCTGACATACCATATTTGGAAGAAGAAAACTGCACTACCCAGTGATGTAGATTGCAATGTAGTTTTGAGTTTAACCCGTTACTCCATAATTTATTCCTCACCTACAGCAGAAAACTTGAGAAGCCCTTGTGACAAAAGAAGAAATTGTCTTCTTTTGTCTGTTGATGCTTTCAATTTGTACCCGTCACATTATTCCTAATGGGGTAAAAGGTTAATATAGTTCAGTTTCTTTTTTTCTCAACGATGTTAGGATACCCAGTTAATTGTAATTCCTTTTTATTTATTTCTGTGTTTATTTCTCCCCGCGACGTCACAGCGATCTTTCAATCGCTACCGTAGGCTAGGCTTACACGTGTCATTGATTTGGAGGTGGAGCCTAAAACTACACATTTATGCGCATGCGTGATACCAGAGTTATATATAGGTTAGAGGCTAGATAGTGAAATTTAAACGATATAGAAACCCCAAGGAAGGAGCGATAGCGACTGACGGGGTTTCTATGTCGTTTAAATTTCACTATATAGCCTCTAAACAATTTAGTGTTTAACCTACATTTCCATAGAGCGCTCTATTTGACGCTGGCAAACCACGCCTCTACGGGTATGATCTGCGAATGGCATAAAACTGCTGCTCAGTATTTTGAAATTCGACATAAACCACGCCTTCCGCGGCTGTCAATTGCATGCCAAGAATCTGCCATACCATATTTGAAAGAAGAAAACTGCACTACCCAGTGATGTAGATTGCAATGTAGTTTTGAGTTTAACCCGTTACTCCATAATTTATTCCTCACCTACAGCAGAAAACTTGAGAAGCCCTTGTGACAAAAGAAGAAATTGCTTGTAACGAGCAATTTCTCCTTTTGTCACAATATTTTCTTTTCAATTTCAAAAAGAAACTGTGTTTTTTCATAATGTATATATGTGTTGTCTGTTGATGCTTTCAATTTGTACCCGTCACATTATTCCTAATGGGGTAAAAGGTTAATATAGTTCAGTTTCTTTATTTCTCAACGATGTTAGGATACCCAGTTAATTGAAATTCCTTTTTATTTATTTCTGTGTTTATTTCTCCCCCGCGATGTCACAGCGATCTTTCAATCGCTACCGTAGGCTAGGCTTACACGTGTCATTGATTTGGAGGTGGAGCCTAAAACTACACATTTATGCGCATGCGTGATACCAGAGTAATAGTCTCATAGAGCCCAGATAGAACACTCGAATAGTAGTTTATAGAAAATAAACCAACAAAAAAATTCAAATTGACGCATTCTCATTGGATGAAAATGTAGGTTAAACACTAAAGTCTCATAGAGCCCAGATAGAACACTCGAATAGTAGTTTATGGAAAATAAACCAACAAAAAAATTCAAATTGACGCATTCTCATTGGATGAAAATGTAGGTTAAACACTAAATACTTTTAGTGCGAGTAAAACCTTTATATAGTTGGTGCTCTGTCGACTATTCATTTGTTGAGGTGGTAAACATCATCTGTTTCAGTTTGAATGTAACCCCCATATACATGTTGCAGATATTGTACACAGTGTATACGATTCATTTCGTAAACAACTTTATCTTAATTTGACCTACGTGTAGATGAACGGCAGAACTTGAATATAGATAGCATCGTCATGCAGATTTCACCAACAGTTGATTGTTCAATGGCATACCTTATTCCGTAATTCAAAAAGGTCATACTGTTGAAGAGTAGAAAGGACAGTAGAAATGTACGGTAATATATGTTTATTTTCAAATAAGATCCAATGAATAACATATATAAGTACATGTACTAGTATATTACAAAGGGACATTTATAAGAACAAATATAACGTCAAGTTATGTGTAATGAGTAGCAGTATATTCACAGGAACATGTATAAGTACTGTTGTTTGTCCTGAGAGATGTATATATACTTGAATATTGTCCAGGAAAACATATGAATACTGGAATATTGTCAAGGAACAAGTATAAATACTAAAATATTGTCCAGAAATATGACTTAGTTATGATGCATTGTACAGACACATGTATAAGTACTGATGTATTGTCAAGTTACTCGTATAAATACTGGAATATTGTCAAGGAACACGTATGCATACTGGAATATTTCCCCGGAGTATGTATCAATGCTGGTATATTGCCAAGAAACATGTATCAGTACTTGCATATTGCAAATGGACATGTATGACAACCGATATGTTACCGAGGTCCATGTATAAGTACTGATGTTTGGTCGAGGAGAATATTTTCTTCTGGTGTTTTACCCATGAGCATGTATAACTGCTGGTGTATACATATATACATGTACATATACGTAACACGTGTGGCATATATGATATGTTAGATATAGCTCATGCACTTACATTACAGAATATCTACATCTGATTCATCCGGGCTACTCTTACATTGGGTAGGCTCTACATCTGCGTGTGCGAACGTAAATATAAATGTAAATATAAAGCAGGGTATTCAATCAGTCGTCTGCTAAAACATCTTCTGGGTCGTACTGATCGAATGTGACATTTATTGGTTTTACGCGTTTAACCCTTTCCCAAACGCCAATTTTTCGACTGTCCCAAATTGTAAGAGTTTGCAGACGTCATTTCAAAATGTGATACAATTGGAAAATAATCATCTGAGAGAGCAGAAAACATTGTGGGAAAAGGAGAAATTGCTAGTTAAGAGCAATTTCTCCTTTTCCCGCAATATTTTGGGAGTGATCTGGAAAAAAGTGGTTAAATTTCGTTAGCGTTTGGTAACGGGTTAACCCTTTCGCCCATTAGACAAACTCGGTAAAACCTCTCTCTGTCGCCTTGGAATCCCTCAAGGACCTCAAGGACACCTGTCCATTGTGTCACAGTGTTTTCTATCAAATCTTTGAATAGAAATCCTGTATTTCCATGCCATGTGCTCCGTCAACTGTTCTCTCCAATTTGGGCAGCTTACAAAATCCGATGAAAGGTAAATGGTGGTTATGTTAACTATCAGAGATGGGAAAATTCTGTGTTCTTATCTAGAATTCATGTATCCAATTGCATATTAAATGAATTATCGGAAGTGCTTTGTTGTATTTGGAAAATCTCGGATTGTATGATAGAATCACTCGACATTGTCCTAACAAAATAAATGGCTTATTATCTGCTCTTGTTTGCATGACTAGTTCTCTTATCACCTTTTACATGAATACTAGAAAAATGAATGCATATTACAGCAAAAACAATGGTGTAGGCATTAATGATTTGTTTAAAATTTTCTTTTGCTGTATGAATGGCATTTCTATGGGATTTTAGCAACTGTAATCCAGTGGAGTGATTGGAATAGTCCCTGCTTTTACTTGTCACTTATCTAACATGCAATGGTAATGCAAGTATTTGGCCGACTCCTGAAAGTATGTCATATTGATCAATATAATTCATATATGCTTCTCAATTATCATCCTAAACTGAACATGTATGCTTACATTGAATATCTTTGTCCTCTATATCATTGGTTTGCCATGTTAATTTGTTTGTTTTTCTTCTTTATATGATATATAATTTGTACATTAAATTACAGTGATTGTTTTTTTCTGAATTAGATCAATGGGCTTTTTTTACCAAAACTTAAACATCAATGGGTTTTTCTATAGAAAAATGATTAAAATGAATGAAAGTAATGAGTTTTGGGGAAATTTTATAAGATTTTTTTAGGCCAAAAAATGATCACTGAAATCATCCTTGCTAGTAAGAAATTGCCTGTATTACAGAATTGCTACTCAACTTGAGGAGATACTATTTTAATATGGTATACATTATTATCTTAATAAGATTTAGTTGTACTTATAGACCGATGGTATGAGGTTTCAATCAATGACGGGTAGAACACTCAAAATAATAAACATGTTTCTCCTGGTGCATGCCTTACCCTCTGTTGGCGCTGCTTGGTCATGTAAAAACAAGCCCAAGCTTGTGGCCTTTTTTTTGTGCACCAACTGGGTTTCTGCATACTTGGCTGGGAAAATTTATAATTTAAGCTAATTATGTAATTTTCTTGATTTGCATAATATTACATCATTTCAATTATGTGATGTAATCATTTTCCTAATGCTGAGTATTTAATTGTTTGTGTTCTACTTGTAATCATTTATCGTCATTTACTAAGAGAATAAATGACATAACCTCATACCTATGTCGTCTGTTTTTTATAATTGTATGTTAGATATCATGTTTATTCATTAGGTTGAGGAGTTGTGCAGATAAAAATGGCTTATTATCTGTTCTCTTTTAACCATACGCGTGTTTTCTTGCTTATCGTGTCCATATTTTCATTAAGTATTTAGAATATAGAGAATAGTGTAAAATTTGATAAAACAATTATACTATGCATATTCTTCAATCATTAACCGCAAAGGCTCTCTCTTCCTTTTGGGCAGGATTGTCATGATTAAACGAACTACCTAGCTCGATAACCGATGAAATGAGAAACGGCCAAGCCGGATGTGGATGGCCGCCATTTTGGTCCCGCACCCACTTGGCCCTGGTATAGTGATTAAACAGTTTCCGTATGTAGGGTGTCATGACGTCATCATTCACCTTTTCTAACATGAGTAAAATGACGGGCTTCCGTTGTGCGTTTGCTGTGTCCATCTCCATTCGACACCAGCTTTTCTCACAAAACCTGTTTGACACAACGAAGATCACCACAGCTGACTCCTCAATGATTCTCATCGCTTCGCTGCACACAGATATTCCAGGTCTGAAATCCATCTCCCCGCAGGACACCAACCTCCGGTCACAATTCAGTGCCCTCGATGCCTCCTCATTCATTCGTGGAAAAATTTCTTCAAGGACTTCGTCCCCATCTTCGTTACAAAAAGACAAGAATATCAGGGACTTTAGTTTATCACCATTCATGATTTTAGTAACGAATTTTTGCATTGCATTTATCTTAGTGCGTCTCCTTTTTATCACAACCGTCACGATCACAACAACAACTGCCACAAAACCAGCACTTACTCCACCAATAAGGGCATTTCTGAGGGCTTTAATACGGTCACAATACTCCTTTGTCTTCTCTAAAGCTGACTGGAATATTGGGACAGAGTCATGATCCAATGTACACACGGGATGGGTGTCCTCCCCGCGCACAAACCCCGAGTACTGAATCCATTCGATCGATCCGAGGTGAGCATCATCACATTTGCATTCTAAAGGATTTTCATTAAGTATGATATTCGGTTTGTTCCTTGCAATACCGTCAACAATAGCCATTGAAGTGTTCAGATCTCTTTGAACCTGCCAAATGCTATCAAAATGCATTAAATTGGTTATTGACAAAACTTGGATACGATTCCTGCTGAGATCAAGTACATTTAAATGAACTAGATGATCAATTTTAAAATCGACATGGGTGAGAGAATTGTCCGATAGATCAAGCACATTTAAGTTTGTGTTGTTGATAAACATGTTGTTTGGTATTCCAGTAAGTCCATTATGTGATAAATCTAGACCTTTCAACTTGGAGAGAGGGTTGACCAACATTTCCATGTCGTAGTGATGGTTTGTATACATAGCGTTAAGGTTGTTCCGGGAAAGATTTAATCGTTCTGTGTTTATTGAATGGTGGAACGTTCGTGGGGAGATGTATTCCAATACGTTCTCGGAAAAGTCGGTCTCTGTCATACTGTTTTGGGTTGTTGGGTGTAGAAAAATGGTAATATTGAACGTATGCAGGTTGTTCCGAGAAAGATCCACTTTCCGAAGATTGAATGGAACGTTAGAAAAATCGAAAACCGTGTCTTTGATCTTCACTTTACCTAGTATGTCGCTCTTCAAAACATTACTCACCAGCAGTGTTTCGACGTGGAGAATTGGCCGCAAGAAGTGCTTAAACCAGTTCAATAAAGACAGGTGTTTTATCACTACAAACAAATCCCGGGCATGCATGTTGCGACCATCCACTGTTTTCAATGACTCGCAGGGCTGAAGATTCCCTGTTGCGGAAGGGTGTGTTATAATCGCACCAAATAAAACAATATGTTTTAGATGCTTACACATTTTTTCTGTCGCTCTTAAACCAAGCTCAAACGGTGCAATATTGACGTATGAAAGGTCTAAATTTTCAATGGCTCTAGAAAAAAGAACGTCCAATGACTCTGCCGTTAGTTCTACGGGATTGGCATAGAAAGACTGCACGTTTGCCAGGGCCAACCATTTTAACGCAGGTAGTGCAGTACTTCCATTCAGTACACTTATAACGTCTCTAAACGACAGAAATGCATTATCAGAGAGGTCCAATTTTTCCAAATTTGACAGTCCGTTAAACGCGTACATACTAATCGACTGTAATCCCGAACCTCTTATTTTCAAGTGTTGAAGGCCGCTTAATCCAGAAAATGAGTTATCGGGTATGGTTACAGCAGGTAGTGTGTCCGTTGCATCTATATGTAGATAAACGACGTCTGCCCATGATGAATGTTCAAATTGACCTTCTCGAAATGTTGTCAAATCGATATTCTCCAGCACAACGTGTCTAATTCCTCCTGATATTGACACGGGAACAGAGCGGGTGGTACAATGTAATCCTAAAGATGTATTTCTTAAACACAGACTCGGATCCACGACGGCGTGCACTAATGCGATGGACAATACACATAATAACATCATAACCACTGAAAATCTGTCCTTTATTACACCTCCATACAACATTATGTCCATCGTATGTCCGGTAACTTTGGTATGAAGAAACAAGTTGCTTAAACTTTTGTGAAAATGGGTCTTCCCAAGCAACGGGTTAGTGTACATTCGAAACGTTTTAATGGATTGAGACCAATACACCGTTTAGTAATTGTTTATAATATAGTGTGTTGAAGAGGATGTTACCATACAGAGTTAGTCACATGCATATATAACCCTTTATCAGACATGATTTTAGATTTATTATTATATGGCTGTTAAAGATTTCATGCGGGGAATTGCGTGACCAATGTTTACGATTCATGTACAAACAAGATGGCGGCACTTTGGTATTTTTGCTTTGTTCACCTATTTTGCCAAAGTGTACCAAGACTGTGTTGACCATAAACTTTCTGGTTCTGGTGGATTATGATAACCCATGCTTTATAACGTCGTTACCTGTAACACTCGACAGATAAGTCACACTCAAAGACCGACTGTTTGGACACGCGCGTCCGTCGACTGCGATTTCTCTGTCGGGTGTTCAACTGCCAATCCAAGAAGAATCATCGATATTCAGTCTTGAAAATCCATATCCCTCACCAGGAATTGAACCGACGCTGAGAGGGGCCTGGTCCCAGTTCTGTACTCTAAGTTAACCACTAGGCCACGGAGGGTTCTGGTAGCATCAATAGACAACACGCCTATAACCTTAAACATCGCCGGGGCGCTATTATGTATTCTTGAAACACTGTTGATTAGGTCTATGCTCCGAGTAGGGCTGGTAATGAAGTATCCTTAGCCTGGTTTGGGACCTGGCCTGTGCATATAACCCGTGTCTAATGCACCTTAGTTTGTCAGTAGCGAACCTGAATACAATTTGTCAGGATGTCACTGTAATGTATCTATATCATTGGATACATATATGTTGTAAAATAATAATGTTGGGTTGCTTATACTGGGATTCATGGCTTATCTTATTTTGCATTGTTGAAATAATTTGTCCACGAAGCTATGGTCCGAATTCACTATACCATATAACAGTATAATTTGATGTGTTCAAAAGAACTTTGTCAGAATAGACGTCGAGGTTAAATTATCCCCATGTTCTCTGTTGTAAGTATCTGTCATCTCTAAGACATGGGATACTTACTTTTGAGCTTACTGAATTAATTTCAAACATAATATGATGCTTTCGCAATGTTTGTTTACCACAGGAAAAAAAACTCAGAATAAGTTATTTATACTGTTTTAATGTGCTTTTGTTTTCTAATTTATAAAAAAAATATATACATTTTGTTTCTTATATCAAGCATATACGTAAATGTTATATTCAGCAACAATGGTAAATGTATCTACAAACAAATACACCACACAAACAATCACACATACACAGACCCAAGCTAAGTGGTTCAATAGATTTCCCTTCATGAAGATAAAGAAGACAAATCTAGGGACGTCACAAACCTAGCACTATAGTTCCATGAAAATCTGTTGAAAATGAACAAAGTTTCTCTTATTTTCCTTTTGATACCCTCAGAACCTTCGAGTAGTAATATGTTGATTCAAGTTAAAACATAAATATAACAACTAAATGAACAATCATTTACAAACAATGTCTTGTGTCTTTAACAATTTTAAAAGATTAATATATCATTACTTTCGAATCTGTATGTTTGGATTAACAACACAACCTCACAGTCTTGTTATAAATAATTACTATTTTATATCACAATTTTAAGTTAACCTTAAATTGATATTGCTCTTTTCATTTAACATGTTATATTGCCCCTTACATTCAAGTATGTTTTCTTTACACACTTGAAAAGCTTGGAGAAAACTATAAACATACCATCAAAATGTGAAGGGTTTACGATGGCTTTGTCATAGGCCTTTAGGATATCAAAAATCACTTTGCTCATGGGAGTAACCAGCCTTAAAGCAGGAAAGGACACTTTATTAAATAGAAGTGAAAATGGTGAAATTTGGCGCAAATTTGTAGATTTAGGTCAATGCATAATAAATCAATTTTGAGAGTGAGTAGGAGGAAAAGTACAGAACTTGGTATAACCTTGCATTGAACTGGTGAGATACCATTTTAACCCTTTCCCAAACAACAAATTTCCGACTGTCCCAAATTGAAAGAGTTTGCAGACAACATTTCAAAATTCGATGAAATTGGAAAAATAATCTTCTGATAGGGCATAAAACATTGTGGGGAAAGGAAAAATTGCTCATTACGAGCAATTTCTCCTTTTCCCAAAATGATTTCTAAAGTCGTCTGCAACAGAGTGGCCAAATGCCGTTATTATTTGGGAAAGGGTAAAACAGAACAGATCACGTTTCTGTCAATCCCTCTGTGCATCATTCAATGGCAGAGAGTAAATAAGTGAATACACCATCTTTATATACACAACAGATCTCACATGGGTGAAAGTTGAAGAATTTCAAAAACCTGAAATCTGTAGTTCTTTGTCCTGAAAAGGCATATTTGCTATAGCATTGTATAGGAATAAAAAGTCTCAAAGACCTGAAATTCAGGAATAATCCATTATCTCATGTACACCAATCCATCTGCAGGTTTGTGTGTCAACGCCCACTCACATCTGCTGCACTTCCGTTTCTATTCGATAATCATCGTCATCCCCGTCATCTTGTTGAGCCTCGTAGACAGCTGGCTGCTGCTCTGGATAATTCTCATCGAGCGGAACGACAATCACCTCGTCATCTGCGGGGTTCGAGGTATAGTACTCCGTCTCGTACTGGACGGGCGACTCCGCCCCTTTACGTACGACGGCGTATTGCACATGGACAGGCTCGGGCGAGATCACTTCCTGTTCCTCGTGAACCATCTGTGGTTCAGGGTCAGGGATGTAAGCCCGATTGTCGTAAATTACTGGTTCCGGTTCCGGCTCCTGGGGAAAATGATGTTATAAATGTAAAAATCAAAATTTGTCGCTCTTTGATTACTCACTTAACCAATAACAAAATAATAACGACATTTGACCAGTTTTTAAAAGAAGACTCTGGAAAGCATTGTGGGGAAAGGAGAAATTGCTCTTAACGAGCAATTTCTCCTTTTCCCACAATGTTTTCTGCTCTATCATATTATTTCCTTCATTTCATCACATTTAGAAATGTCGTCTGTAAACTCTTTCAATTTGGGACAGTCCTAAATTTGGTTTTTGGTAAAGGGTTAATTGATTCCCCCACATGAGGTTTTCCTGCCATTTCAAATTAAAAGCATTAGTATAGAAGAATCAAAAAGCCTAAAACTCTTTAATTTCTTACATATACAGGGTTTAACACAGTGTCAACACTTTTTGGTTATGTTACTTCTTTGTGCTTGGCTAGGGTTTCGTTTCATTAATAAAAAGCCCTATGACAACAAGAGCATTGCCACCATGCCTACAAAAAGTATTTGTGGCAAATAAATTCAAGTGAGGTCTTTACAAGTAATGGCTTAAAGCAGCAGAAATCTTAAGAAGTTATTGTGACAAAAAGGAAGTAGGTTTTAATTAAACAAATGAATGCATGTGACTTCAATGACCTATCAACAATAAAGGTCATTACGGTTACAATAACATATGGAATAGCACAAAAGAATAAACAATGTCGATAATTCATACACAAACAAGTCAGTGAACAAGACTTGGAGGACAAGTGCTTTAGTTGAGAAGGAAATCAGGAAAGCAATCAATCTAAATAAATTTATGTCCAGCATGTAAAAACAAGCAAAAAGAATTCAGACAGACTAATATTTAAATGGACGTCTTCTTAAAGACTTATTTCTTTTAATCTTTTAAAAGATACTTTCAAATTTTGCACTACCTTCAATCTATATGTTTAACCCTTATAGTGCTGAAACCGACTTCATGCTTATGCAAAAAGGCCAGATCCAGGCCAGCCGTCAAGTAAATTGGCAACTTGCCTGTGATCTAATCTTTTTGCTACTCTGGGTACCTTTTTTCATCAAAATTTTGCAAATATTTAAAGCTTTGGAAAGCAGTCGACAAAAAAACATTTTTAGAAAATTACCCAGCCTTATAAGGGTTAACAAAAAGGGATGCATAAAACATGATATCCTGTTGTGTCTCCTCCCTTTAAGTACACGGACATGAGTCATATTTTTGTGATCAATCCATAATCAGGAAGTTAAAAACTCTTCACAGCAACTTCATTAAACCAATCCCCTTTTAGATAGACCTTATTGAAACAGAAGGACAATAAAACGTAGAATGATTTGTTTGTTTGTGTGGTGCTACGATCTATCAACAATTTTTCAGTTAGGCAATAGCATTATTGGATCAACCAGTATTAGGCTAGGGCTCTGAATTGACTTGCCAAAGGTCAATCCCACAAAAGAAGGTGTTGATGGAGCTCGAACCCGGAAGCCTGGAGTTATAAGTCCACCACCTTAACCACTCAGCCATGTACGACCGCTAAAAAGTAGCATGAAACTATGTTCATTATCATAATGGGTAAATACCAACGTGACCAATGGATAAAATGCACACAAGGAACAAACCAACTTTTTTGCTCTTTTGGATCCAATGGTAGCACTACAGGGCTAGACATGCAAACTAATATTGCAATATAACTACAGAAAAGGCTTTCATCCTGAGGCAGGAAGTAAGTTAACCCTTCTAGTGCTGGATTCAACTTCATGCTTAAGCAAACAGGTTGGATCCAGGCCAGCCGCCAAGTAAATTGGCGGCTGGCCTGTGATCCAACCTGTTTGCTACTCTGAGTATCTTTTCTCATCTGAATTAAGCATATATATAATGTTTTGGAAAGCAGATGACACAAAAACCTATTTTCAGAAAATTACCCAGCCATATAAGGGTTAATCTGATATATGTTCTACTTACATGTACGGTCATAATTACAGGCGCTGGTGGTGGGGAGTTGGTTTTGTGAACTGTAAAGATAGGATGAGGCGATAAGGCAATTATAAAACACTTAAACACGCCTATGAATTCGTCATTTTGTATAACCTAGACTCAAGAATTTTTATTCATAGTCCATCTTATGGAATTTTGAGAGTAGTTTTGTTTTAACCCATTACCAAACGGCAAATTTTCGACTGTCCCAAATTGGAAGACTTGCAGACAACATTTCAAAATGTGATGAATTTGGTAATTCATTTTCTGATAGGGCATAAAACATTGTGGGAAAAGGAAAAATTGCTTGTTACAAGAAATTTCTCCTTTTTCCATAATGTTTTCCAGAGTCGTCTGCAAAACAAAAGTGGTTAAATGTCGTTTTTGTTTGGGAAAGAGTTAAAACAGCCAATGATAATTAGAATGTATGAAAAACATATTTCTTAACAAAATAGGGTTAAATTGTGACAAAAACAGGAACAGATTGGTTGGGACCAATGTTTTCCTCTTCACAAATACTTCTTAAGTTGTCTTCGATATGTGCATTAATGTTTCGAATGTTTAATGTTTTTTAAGTCTAGAAAAAAAATGTCAGTGAAACAAATCAGATTTTGTATTGTTGTGTAATTGTTGTATAATACGCATAATTATTCATGAAGCATCACTATATTGCATTATGTACAGTCTATATGGGGTATATCTCAAAACAGTTGCAATGCTTTTGGATCTAAATGCTTATCAAATTCACTGCATACAGGCTCTGAAAACTTACATACAAATTGACTAATTTTTCTTCCAATGGTAACTCTAAGGCGCCATACAGAGTTTTCTTCATGGCTAGTGTATACCGGTATATTGAACACTTTGTTGTTATTTACACCATGATAATGTCGCATTGTCATATGGTAGCTTAAAATAATTGATTTTATTAAACAAATGTAAAAATTAAAAGCAATTATCTATCATATTGATGCTTGCTTCACCTGAATTGATACTATGGCAATTGTTGTTTTTTTTTAAAAAAAACCTTCATTTTGCAGAGATAACTTCATTGTTTTCACTTTGGTCAAAAATTTATAGAAATAGAAACTTACTTAAACGCTGCTTTTTCTGCGTCTTTCTGTAAAATATAAATGCACAAACAGTATAAGTCAACATTATGCTTTTTATCTTACATGCTTCTATGATCCCTATCTTAACCCTAATAAAGCTGGAACCAACATGGATCCAGGCCAGCTGCAAAGTAAATTGGAGGTTGGCCTGTGATCTAAACTGTTTACTTCTCTAAGTATCTTTCTTCATCAAAATTAAGAAGATATTTAAGTTTTTGGAAAGCAGAGGACACAAAAATCTCTTTTTAGAAAATTAGCCAGCATTCTAAGGGATAATGCTTCAATGGCTCATCATTTACAGATAACTGATTACATTCCTTAGCTATTCCAAGGCATTGCAAAAAGAAATAATCAGCAACAGGCTCATTTTGGTTTAAAGGTTTTTAGAGAATTCTTTTTTTTTTAAATGGGTTTTACATCACATCAACATTATTTCAGTTATGTAGCAATGCCCGACTCTTTATGATGGAGGAAGACCCCATACTCAACTGCCCATAAGGGCTGGTCAAGGCAGGTAGAACCATCGGCATTCCGTAAATCAGTTGGGAAGCTGCCTCTCATGAATTTTCAGAGAAACTATACATCTTAAATGCTGCAAAGCCATTACATGGTAACAACCATAAAACGTCATTATTTACAAATAACTGTTAGCTTCCTTTAACAGTTATCTAACCAATATTGTCACAAAACCAAAACGAAAATGAGGAAACCCAATGCGTTTCTTCTTTTGTCAAAAAAAAGTAGCACTTCTTCCTAGAGCAAGCCAGTATTAGTTACTATTTCCTTTTATGAGATTTATGCAAGTTTTTAAATGCTCAATCAACTATGTTCTAAACGAATATGATGATGCAGAAAACAGTGACAAAGATAAGATACTCACGCTGCTTTGATGCACATGAATGCGACGATGCAGAAAATGATGACGAGGAAGATCAGGACAGCGATGATAATGAGAATGATAATGACAGCCTTGTCATCCAAGTCTAGCTCGTCCGAACTGCTGGCAGTCTGTCAAACAATATAAAAGGACATTATGATTTTACAAGAACTATGCAGAAATCGGCATCCTTGCACCTGTAAGATTGTTCATAGCATATTGATTGACAAAAAAGTTAATGCGCTTCTTTTAAAAAATTGTATCCTTGAATAATGAGAGGCATTGGCATTGATATAAATGACAAAAAGGCTGAAGCAAAAGGGGAACTTGATAACCACCATCAGATATTTCTTTTGCCCTGGTTAGGGGTTTCCCTCGACCCCTTGATTTATGCTAATTTGGGGAACTTTTGATCCCTTATAAATGGAATTACGAATGCAAAGTCAAGATCTTTAGGGGTCATAACCAGAATTATGGGGACATTCATTATTTGAGTTGGGAGTCAAGGAAAACCCTGGATGATATTGTCAAATATTTCTGCTGAAACCTTTCTTAATCCATCCAAATATACACGATTTTACAGGATTATATAACCAGTAATCTGTGTTACATGGTATTGCATTTCTGTGATAATCACAGAAGTCAAAAATTCTATCCAGGCTCCTTTGAATCGTTTAACTAAACAACTTCAGGAAAAGATTTCCGAAGTCAAAATTGATATACATGGATAGTTTCCTAAATGAAATTCAATGTTGCAATGTGACAATAATTAAATGATGTGTAACTTTGCAATAGTGCATAGCCCAATATTGAAATAAGAGGTAATGATGTTTTTAAGTACAAAATGTTTAGTACACCGTGACATAGGACTGCACAAAATATTCTTCCTCTTCCTCTGACTTCTTTTCATCATAAATATAACTGAATATGTTTTAAATACTCCTGACCCCAGGGTACCGTTTTACTAAACAGTTTACGCTTAAGATTTGCGTAAGTCTAAAACAACAATTCCGAGACGGTTCCAATGACATGTCACATTGCAATATGTTGTTTTCGTTTAAGATACTATACATGTTTATCAGTTTTGACTTGCGCAAATATTTTCAGTAAATCGTAGTAAAACGGTACCCAGGGGTTTAAGTTATAATATCACAAATTTTGGTGAGTATCAATACAAATTTATAACCGTGCATGTCTTTTCTTTTAATACAAGTTGCAAGCGTTTTGAGATTGATTCAATTTCGTGATTTACATGGGATTTTACGTCACATCAACATCGTTTCAGTTATGTTGCGATGACCGAGTCTTGTTCAAGAGGTTCGCCATGTAACAAGCTATGAGAGGGCAGTTTACCTCGACTTCCTTAATGTAGAGAAGATCAAAGTCGTTTTTCCTGTTAACCTTCTCAAAGTCAATGACGTTCTTTAACTCTCTAGAGCTGAGGATCTTATGCTGCCCATTGTTCTCCACTCGAATACCAGACACGTAGACATCCGACCTGTAATATACCAGTATACATGTGTATACTTTAACCCTTAGAATGCTGGGTACCCAGTAACTTTCTAAAAATATATTTTTGTGTCGTCTGCTTTAAAATCTTTAAATATCTGTTTTATTTTGAAGAGGAGTTAATTGGCAGCTGGCCTGAGATCTGACCTGTTTGCTACTCTAAGTATCTGACCTCATCAAATTAAGCAGATATTTGGAGTTTTGGAAAGTAGATGACACAAAATTTCTTTTTTAGAAAATTAACCAGCATTTTAAGGTTTAATTCCAATCTAAATATCAACTTCTCTGTATAATTCTTTTTTTTCAACCTTACAAGACATAAGATATGGCAACAGAGCTTTCCTGTTGAAAAAGATTACATCCATTGATAGAATTCTCAACATGGCTATTCCTGTATGAAGAGATGAGGCAGACCAAGAAAGACCTGGTCAGACTGCATTGTTCAGGACAGGAAGGAATGCAACCTCATCAGTGTCAGCCCAATGGACAGAACAAAATTCAATTGGAGATTTGGTGTAAGAAAATCTAGCCGCCTGCTGCCCACCCAAGTGACAGGGACTTCCGCAGCAAATGACAAATAAATTCAGGATTAAAGTAAAAAAAAAAAAGGGAGTGTAAAACACAAGTGAAAAAGTACATATCCTTGCAAAAGTGGATAGACCTACAAATGATGACTACACTATACATGATTGAGTAATTTCCAAAGTTAAGATGGATTACACTAGTAACATAGAAATTATCAAATTCAAATTTTTACAATTTTCAACAATAAGTCAACAAATCATTGTGCTATAAAGTTTAGACATTGTTTCTGAAATCGTTGAATTGTTTGAACTCAGCACGTACAGCCTATAGGTTTGGTTGTAAGATAAAGGGAGATAACTACAACCAAAAATGTAAAGGGAGATAATTACCACAGTGTGCTAGTTGAACCAACAGAATCAATCACATGGTCTTCGATATCCAGGATACACAGGTAGTCAATGTTAGCCGACTGCTCAATGATACTGTAATAACAAAGCAAATGATACTGTAATAACAAAGCAAACGATATTGTAATAACAAAGCAAAGAATACTGTAATAACAAAGCAAATGAAACTGTAATAACAAAGCAAATGATACTGTAATAACAAAGCAAACGATACTGTAATAACAAAGCAAACAATACTGTTATAACAAAGCAAATGATACTGTAATAACAAAGCAAACGATACTGTAATAACAAAGCAAACAATACTGTAATAACAAAGCAAATGACATTGTTATAACAAATCAAATGATTCTGTTATAACAAAGCAAACCATACTGTAATAACAAAGCAAACGATACTGTAAAAACAGAGCAAACCATACTGTAATAACAAAGCAAATGATACTGTAATAACAAAGCAAATGATACTGTTATAACAAAGAAAACGATACTGTAATAACAAAGCAAATGATATTGTAATAACAAAGCAAATGATACTGTTATTATAAAGCATATAATAAACCAGTGAACAATAAAGACGACTGAACTAAGCCTTTACCAACACCTAATTTTCGACTATCCCAAATTCAAAGGATTTGCAGACCACATTTCAAAATGTGATGAAATTGGAAAACAATCTTCTGATAGGGCAGAAAGCATTGTGGAAAAAGGAAAAATTGCTCTTAACAAGAGTCATCAGCAACAAACTGGTCAAATGTTGTTATTGTTTGGTAATGGGTTACAGGCTTGTTAATCTGGGTAGAGATATCTTCATCGTGAAAGTAAGTCAGGAGGCTGGCTCTCATGAAAATCCAAATTCCATCATTAAGATTTTATTTAACCCATGCGGAGAAGGGCCATATGATTTCAAGTTCTGGGTACCGTTTTACTAAACAATTTACGCTTAAGATTTGCGTAAGTCTAAAACAACAATTCCTCTTATTTCAATATTGGACGAAGCAATATTGCAAAGTGACACATCATTGGAATCGTCTCTCCGAGACGCTTCCAATGAAGTGCCACATTGCAACATTGTACTTTCATTGAAGATACTATCCATGTTTATCAATTATGACTTACGCACATATTTTCCGTAACTTGTTTAGTAAAACAGGCCCCAGTACTCTAACTACTATGTCACAGAGGCCCCCTCTGTACTCTAACTACTATGTCACAGAGGCCCCCTCTGTACTCTAACTAATATGTCACAGAGGCCCCCTCTGTACTCTAACTACTATGTCACAGAGGCCCCCTCTGTACTCTAACTACTATGTCACAGAGGCCCCCTCTGTACTCTAACTACTATGTCACAGAGGCCCCCTCTGTACTCTCACTACTATGTCACAGAGGCCCCCTCTGTACTCTAACTACTATGTCACAGAGGCCCCCTCTGTACTCTAACTACTATGTCACAGAGGCCCCCTCTGTACTCTAACTTCTATGTCACAGAGGCCCCCTCTGTACTCTAACTTCTATGTCACAGAGGCCCCCTCTGTACTCTAACTACTATGTCACAGAGGCCCCCTCTGTACTCTTACTACTATGTCACAGAGGTCCCCTCTGTACTCTAACTACTATGTCACAGAGGTCCCCTCTGTACTATAACTACTATGTCACAGAGGCCCCCTCTGTACTCTAACTACTATGTCACAGAGGCCCCCTCTGTACTCTAACTACTATGTCACAGAGGCCCCCTCTGTACTCTAACTACTATGTCACAGAGGCCCCCTCTGTACTCTAACTACTATGTCACAGAGGCCCCCTCTGTACTCTAACTACTATATCACAGAGGCCCCCTCTGTACTCTAACTACTATGTCACAGAGGTCCCCTCTGTACTCTAACTACTGTGTCACAGAGGCCCCCTCTGTACTATAACTACTATGTCACAGAGGTCCCCTCTGTACTCTAACTACTATGTCACAGAGGTCCCCTCTGTACTCTAACTACTATGTCACAGAGGTCCCCTCTGTACTCTACTATGTCACAGAGGTCCCCTCTGTACTCTAACTACTATGTCACAGAGGCCCCCTCTGTACTATATTTACTATGTCACAGAGGTCCCCTCTGTACTCTAACTACTATGTCACAGAGGTCCCCTCTGTACTCTAACTACTATGTCACAGAGGTCCCCTCTGTACTCTAACTACTATGTCACAGAGGCCCCCTCTGTACTATAACTACTATGTCACAGAGGTCCCCTCTGTACTCTAACTACTATGTCACAGAGGTCCCCTCTGTACTCTAACTACTATGTCACAGAGGCCCCCTCTGTACTATAACTACTATGTCACAGAGGCCCCCTCTGTACTCTAACTACTATGTCACAGAGGCCCCCTCTGTACTCTAATACTATGTCACAGAGGCCCCCTCTGTACTCTATGTGACAGAGGCCCCCTCTGTACTCTAACTACTATGTCACAGAGGTCCCCTCTGTACTCTAACTACTATGTCACAGAGGTCCCCTCTGTACTCTAACTACTATGTCACAGAGGCCCCCTCTGTACTATAACTACTATGTCACATAGGTCCCCTCTGTACTCTAACTACTATGTCACAGAGGTCCCCTCTGTACTCTAACTACTATGTCACAGAGGTCCCCTCTGTACTCTAACTAATATGTCACAGAGGCCCCCTCTGTACTATAACTACTATGTCACAGAGGTCCCCTCTGTACTCTAACTACTATGTCACAGAGGTCCCCTCTGTACTCTAACTACTATGTCACAGAGGTCCCCTCTGTACTCTAACTACTATGTCACAGAGGCCCCCTCTGTACTATAACTACTATGTCACAGAGGTTCCCTCTGTACTCTAACTACTATGTCACAGAGGTCCCCTCTGTGCTCTAACTACTATGTCACAGAGGTCCCCTCTGTACTCTAAATACTATGTCACAGAGGCCCCCTCTGTACTATAACTACTATGTCACAGAGGCCCCCTCTGTACTCTAACTACTATGTCACAGAGGCCCCCTCTGTACTCTAACTACTATGTCACAGAGGCCCCCCTCTGTACTCTAACTACTATGTGACAGAGGCCCCCTCTGTACTCTAACTACTATGTCACAGAGGCCCCCTCTGTACTCTAACTACTATGTCACAGAGAGGCCCCCTCTGTACTCTAACTACTATATCACAGAGGCCCCCTCTGTACTCTAACTACTATGTCACAGAGGCCCCCTCTGTACTCTAACTACTATATCACAGAGGCCCCCTCTGTACTCTAACTACTATATCACAGAGGCCCCCTCTGTACTCTAACTACTATGTCACAGAGGCCCCCTCTGTACTCTAACTACTATGTCACAGAGGCCCCCTCTGTACTCTAACTACTATATCACAGAGGCCCCCTCTGTACTCTAACTACTATGTCACAGAGGCCCCCTCTGTACTCTAACTACTATATCACAGAGGCCCCCTCTGTACTCTAACTACTATATCACAGAGGCCCCCTCTGTACTCTAACTACTATGTCACAGAGGCCCCCTCTGTACTCTAACTACTATGTCACAGAGGCCCCCTCTGTACTCTAACTACTATGTCACAGAGGCCCCCTCTGTACTCTAACTACTATATCACAGAGGCCCCCTCTGTACTCTATGTCACAGAGGCCCCCTCTGTACTCTAACTACTATGTCACAGAGGCCCCCTCTGTACTCTAACTACTATGTCACAGAGGCCCCCTCTGTACTCTAACTACTATGTCACAGAGGCCCCCTCTGTACTCTAACTACTATATCACAGAGGCCCCCTCTGTACTCTAACTACTATACTCACAGAGGCCCCCTCTGTACTCTAACTACTATGTCACAGAGGCCCCCTCTGTACTCTAACTACTATGTCACAGAGGCCCCCTCTGTACTCTTACTTCTATGTCACAGAGGCCCCCTCTGTACTCTAACTACTATATCACAGAGGCCCCCTCTGTACTCTAACTACTATGTCACAGAGGCCCCCCAATGGGATGATAAGTATGAGTACAAACCTCTGAATCTGTTGCTGGTATAAGCGCACCTCAGCTGTACTCTGGGTGATCAATAGTTTGACTTCTTTTCCGGGCTGCGTAACAAACACCTGAAACATAGCATAGGGTCTCATGGGTGCCTGTCTTTTTGGAAATAATATGGGCTCATCATATAACCAAAGGCAATAATTGTTATCAATGATGAGATATTATCATTGTTAATATCAAAAATAGTAAAATTTCTGAATGCCAGTGACATAACAATCCATCAAAAGCAACATGGACTTGAGAATGTCTAAATTGATTACATAGTTTTTTCATAACACAAACAATATTCTACTAATATTGAAATATTCAGAAGTAAATTGTGTACAACATAATTCATGACAATAGCACTTTGAAACAAATCTAATAAATAGTGCAGGCGTTACTATGTCACAATAATTTGGTGTTTTTCTGTGTTAGCATATTTTATCATAATTCTAAACTCATTTTACAGAGTTTTGCAGTTTTTTGAGCAACATTCTTGGTTAAATAATTTTTTGCATGGATTGGTTCCCTGCAATTTCAAATCATACCTTCACATTTGTATTTGCAGACTCAGAGTCTGCAGGGTCCAGTCCATCTCTAGCATTCACCGTTAAGTCAAACATCTTGTCCGCATGGGATCTCATCAACACCTTGTTGGTCAGAATACCAAATTTCGGGTGAATCGTGAAATAGTCGTTACCGATCATGAAGCCATTTTCTCTCGTTCCATTCAAACTATACCGCACAATACCCGTTCCTATCGCATCTCTATCCACAGCTCGCAGCATGAGAATATGCTTGCCAAATTGGGATCGGGTAGATATACCTGTAAAGAGATTTGAAAAAATCTTCAGCATTTTCTCTAACTTGGACATCCCAAAATGTTTTCGCTCTGTTGTAGTTTTACATCGCATCAAAAGTATATCAGTAATATTGGGATGTTTGTCTAATATAAGAAATTATAATATGGAGGTAAAACCCAAACATATAGTATCAGTCAATGCCAATTATATTCATAACGAAAGAAAAACTACTCATTTATTTTGAGTTTTGGTAGAAGCTATTGTGGCAAAAGAAATTGTCTTTGTTTGAATGGTGTTTAACGGCATACTTATATTTTTTTAACCATGTAACGGCTTTCCTGGATCCACCAGTACTAGGCTAGGGCGCTGAAGTGTCTTGCCAAAGGAGGTGTTGGTGGGGCTCAAACCTTGGACCTTAATCACTGGGCCATGTAAGATCCCAATAAGAAACAGTCAATTACAGGTGATTTATCTTTAATCACAGTGACTTATAAAGATTTGTGGCTCAAAACAAGTTTAGATATGAGAGAATGGGTCAATGTAAGTGCATCTGACAGAGAGAAAACAGCAAATGAGATTTCCAATAAAAAGCTAAATAAAGAACAGAATCACAGATAGTTGTTTGCATTGTCTTTTTGATACTTAAACACTTTCTTTCTTTACTTATCAAAGTATATTATACCATTTCTGTCTTACAGGGTTTTGCAATTTGTTAAAATTGAAAGCAAGAGTAGAGAACCACTAAATCAAAATAAAAAGGTTTCATTTTTCACATTTGCAGTAAAATGCATAAATAAGGGAAGATATTGATTTTGAAGGAAAGAAATTTCTCAACTGATAATATCAAGCAAAGTAAATTGAATCTCACATCCATAGTAACGGTCCTCCAAAAACACTGGCGCTAAATCGTTGATGTCACCAACAACAATCTTGACGGTGACAATACTCGGGTCGATGGCTCGCTTACGACGATTGCGAATGACGGTGTAGTCGGGTTCGTCATTTGTAGCCTGGACTTGGATGTAGTAGATGCTTTTGTCTTCTGTATTCAGAGTCTTCACAAGCAATATTTCCCCTGTGTTTTCGTCGATCCTAAACACTCCTTCTTCATTACCAGCTGTGGAGCAAATGAAAATTACTTTCTAAAGATCTATATGTTTATAATTTTATATAACACTTTATCCACCATTAACCCTTATAGTGCTGGAACCAACTTCATGCTTATGCAAACGGGTTAGATCCAGGCAAGCCGCAAAGTAAATTGTCGATTGGCCTGTGATCAAACTTGTTTGCTACCCTAAGTATCTTTTCTCAACAAAATTTACCAGATATTTAAGGTTTTAGAAAGCATATGACACAAAAATCTATTTATAGAAAAATTCCCATTATTCTAACGGTTATGGTTCTTAAAGTCTCAAAGTCTGACAGAGGGTTTGAACTACAATAAAGATTAATACACTGTATTTTAAAAAAAAATCCTTCTGAAAGAAAGGAAATCTTTGTTAAAAATGAAAAAAATGCCCTTATTAGGAGTTTACTTTTCCGTCATCCCTATCATTTTATAAAGGTACCCAGTGTAGATCCGAAAATAAAAGTCAATATTTTTATAAAGGCTCCATTTAATAAGTAGAATAAAGTGTGGAAGACATCTCTGGATTATTTTACAAATATAAATATTTCGATACTGAATAATCATTTCCTAGAAGAATATAGATATATGTTTAATCAAGTATTTTCAGAAGGGCTTGGAGATTTCTGAGTCTAAAGATTTCGCTTAAGTCTTGCACTGAACCCTAAAATAATCTCAGGATCAGAGTCAAATATCTTAATAAACATTTGCAAAAAAACTACACCTACAAGGTCATAAGTCAGAACCTTTACAGACAGAGTTATGTAGAAATGGAAAAGATAGTGTTCATGTTTATGAAGCACTTACTGTAGTCTTGCACTTAACCTTGACATCTAACTAACAGAAGGCTTAAAAGCATACTAGTGCTCAGAAAACTGCAAAACTGGGTAAAACAAGTTGTAAATTATGATAGAATATGTTGACACATAGCTAAAAACCACAGGATCATGACAATATAAAGCCTGCACTATTCATTATCTATTTTTCAAAGTACTATTTTTACAAATTTGGTGCCCATCAATTTAATTTCATTGTTAACATTTGAGTAACTTCTAAATTAGCAAGAATCGCTCAGATTAATGAGTGGCGATTACCTGGTTAGAAAAATCATGTGAAACACATAAAAATACACTCATTTATCAAATATTATAACAATGTGACCATTTAAATGGAGAATTTCTTGTGTTTCTCGGCTGACCATGTTTTATCGCTAATTGTAAACAAACCTCATAGTATTCATTCTGTTAAAAGCATCATGTGAACGTGTTACAGTCTCAATTCCTCTGTAAAAGGGAATTTGATGACTTTTAAGTTTATTTTCAATTATTCTAGAACTTTCACATTTTAAATGTAAATGAGCGCAAGTATGGCTTTAACTTACAGATAATTCTGTATAAGATGACAGGGTCGAGGTCTTTATCTTCCGCTCTCACTTGACCAACACTATAGTTGATATCTGCATCCTCGTCAACAGAAAACTCAACCTGTCAATCAGAAATAATCATAAGATAAAACAGGCTAAACTTTGATCACATAAGGTATGCTCGATGACCCCAGCTGACATTGCGCCTCAAAACAACATTAATTCGTTCGTTCCTTCACAATATTGAAATTGACAAATTGTTGGTTTGACTGAGACTAAAGCAAGTCTTTCACAAATTTATAAGGTTAACTAAGGTCTTGCATTGAACCTTCAATTATTTTTTCATGCATCTAAACCAGAATTTGTGAAAGACTGAGGGATTTAACCAGACTTTTTTACTTCACTCTTTGTTCAAAGGCCATTGTCTTTCCTTTGCAAAATTGTCATTATTGAACAACCAAAATCTTGAAAAAAAATCACCCTTCATATTGACACAGTTAAAAGCCCTGTAGAAAATAAAGAGTCAATCACCACTGTGACCATATTTTACAAACAAAATCCATTTTTCTCACAATGATTCTTTATACATCTCAAGGAGACATTATTGTTCAGATGTTTTATCTATTATGTATTCAATGTGTAGTATTTAACACCGTGTCAACAATTTTTCAGTTATGTTATAGCTTTTCTGGGTCCGCCAGGATTGGGGTAGGGCTCTGAAGTGACCTATCAAAGGCCACACTCACAAAAACAGAGGTGTTGGTGGGGCTAGAACCTTGAACAACCCAATTCTTAGTTACCACTGGGCCACGCAGGACTCTAGCTTTTCTTATGTATTGATGGTTTCAATTTTGACCAATCACAATGGATGAACACCCTAGGTCTAACTGTCCATAGGGTCTGATCAAGCCAGACAGAACCCATTATCCTCAACCCATTTCCACACAATAACAACATTTGACCAGCTTGTTGCAGATGACTCTGGAAAAAATGGTGAGAGAAGGAGAAACTAGCAATTTCTCCTTTTCCCATATCAGAAGATTATTTTTCAATTTCATTACATTATGAAATGTTATCTGCAATCTCTTTCAATTTGGGACAGTCAAAAATACGGCATTTGGTAAAGGGTTAAGTAAAGAGACTTCCTCTCATGAAATTCAAACAACCGTTACTGTAATTTAGACCTATTTGGAGAGGTGTCATGTGACTTCAAGTTCTGTATTCCAACCACTGGGCCATGGAAGTCCGTAGAAAATATGAGAAAAAGAATGTCAAGGTTATGACCTTGTAATGCTCACCTCGTTCTGTGGGAAGGTTGGTACGTTGTCATTTACATCATGAACAACAATGGTCAGGAATCTTGTTGTCTCAAGCTTGGTTTCTCCGCGATCAGCCGCTTTCAATAGTACCTGTAATGATATGAAACAAAAACTTGAAGGGATAATTCAAAATTATGCATGAAATAGATGATACAGATTCAACCAAGTTCTTTCAAAAATCCAATGATCAATTTGGAGTGAGAGGAAATAGTTTGAAACTATGCAAATCAAGAGCTAACAAAAATCTGCCTCTTCACTCATTCTCCCACCGTGTCATCAACCATTGGAATCAGCTTCCAGAGGACATTGTACAGGCGAAAGGTGTTACAGACTTCAAAACAAAATTAGATAGACTTTGGATTGATTAAAGAATCAACTTCTATTTATTTGATATTTGATAACTTTTTACTTGTAATTTGACTGCTTAAACTGGACGAAACCTTATAAAGAAGATTTCTAGGGGATTGACAAGCCTATCAGAGCTTAAGAAGTTTCCCATCATCACAAAGGTATCACAAAGGTATAATCTAGCATACTGAATGATTTATTATAGAAAATCCTTTACAAAACTAATTCAATTTTTATTTTAATACTAGAAGAGCACTTTTCTTTTAACTTTTGTATATGACTTGTTTTCTGATTTAAAATTTTCTCTTTTAAAAGAGAATGTTTTTCTCTTTTAAAAGAGAATGAAAATTAATCTAAGTAGAAAGATTCATTAAAACAGCTGCAGAAGGAGGTCAGCTTTGCTTGAATATCTTAATATCAGTAAAAGTCTACATAAAAAGTGATAAGAGTTATTAAAGTTTTGCATTTTATTAAACAAACCATTTGCTGCACAGAATTATAAATTAGACTTTTCTCCAGTAGTTTAGAGATAAAGGCCTATACAAAAAAAATAACCAAAATTGTCTAAGTTCGTCGCGAGGCAGATTTGTGAAAGACATTCAGCTTCAATTATTTTGGTATGGTGTTTTACACAGTATCAACAATTTTTCAGTTTTGTAACTGCTTTCCTTGATCCACCAGTTCTAGGCTAGCACTCTGGTGACTTGCCAAAGGTCACTCCCATGAAACCAGAGGTGTCTGTGGGGCGAAAACTCAGGACTCCTGAATTCTAAGTCCGCCAACTTAATCACATGGCCATGCAGGACCCCTTTTTAGCCACAAGATAAATAACAATGCCTGAATATTGCAAAGTTTAACATAGAGACAGTTCAAGCCTCAAATGTTATTGAAAGCTATCTCTACAGATGAATCGCAAAACAATTTATTTCTACAATATAACAATATATAATATCCCAAATATACTGATTTTTGGACTAAGGGTGCGTCAGCACCTTAGTCCATTGAATTAACATACCACTTTTTGAGGGACGGTACTTTATCGATACACAAACAGCCGTCTGACCCCAATTACTCATTAAACATCTGCCTACACTGTGCGGACTAATACCTTCTTGGAACTAGGAATGTAGTTCGGATTCACTCGCTTTGTTTTGCTCTATATTATCACAACTGTTGCCTCATGTGAAATTGTAAAATGTCCAGATGTTCGAAAAATAGACTATCATTCAGTCTCTGTTCACAGAAATAATAATTAAAGTAATGGTGGTAAAAGGAGCAGCTATTTTCCTCGAGATGTTGTCTAAAGGAATTTTCAAATGTATCCTCAATCGTCTTGCTTTAAACACACCTTAGTCCTTCAGCGTTATCAGCGCTTTGATTCATACTTTATTATCATCATCTGTTACCTTTATCAATAAGAACAGCTCACATCGAGGGTTCAATACAAGACTATAGTAAGTGCTTCACAAACGTGATTTACTCACCACATATCTTTCCACTTTCTCCCGATCATAGATTATTTCTGCCTGTATGACACCTGTGACAGGATTGATCTTGAATTCTGGGGTGGCTTGAGTTGTCTCCCCCTCGTAAATAAAACTGTAATCCACAAGACCATTGTCCCCGGTGTCCAAATCCCTCGCTGATACATCATACACCAGCATCCCAGCGTATTGTTCCTGAAATAGGTTTCAGGTTTATTTTGTATTTGTACATATATGTGGGGTTCAAGATTATGTTAACAATTTTCAGATTTGTTATGGACCCACTAGTACTGGGCTAAGGCTCTAAACTTGTTCTTGATATGTTAGCATTATTTTTATTTCTTCTTTTGTTTGTTTGATTATATAATAGATTAAATACTGTGTAACAATTTATCAGTCATGTTACTGCTTTCCTGGATTCACCAGTAAGAGACTAGAATCTAAAATGTGTTGTCAAAGGACTCTCCAAGGTAACCAGAGGTATCATTGAGGATTGAACCCAGGACTTCAAAGTTTTAAGTCCACCACCTTAACCACACCAGAACCTTATAGCTTTCTTGGATGCGCCAGTACTAGGCTAGCCTGGCTAGGGCTTTGATGTGTCTTTTGATATGTATATGTTGTAAACATAATTGACCTTCTATTCTTTTATTTCTGCTTTTTAAAACATATGCATGTGTAGAAACTTGGGAAGAATGAAACTAATGTTTTCTTCTGTTCTGTAAAAAAAACTCTAAATAAACAAGATCTTTTTAATTCATCTACTGCTTTCTTGTGTCCACTTACTTCTTCCATTTGGGCCAATGGAATAAAACAGACTAGTGACATGTTTAAAAATTCAAATAAAATCACAGAAAAACATATCTAAAAGACCACCGTCATAATATGAAAATTTGCTAATTATTAACCATTTCTACATTTTGACATTGGCCTATTTTAACAACACTAAAAATAAGCTAACTACCATGTTGCAGATCCTCATATGATGTAATCTGAAGCTTTCAAATGGGACGAGTAACATAAGTTGTTATCATGGTCAAATGGGTTGATGCAGGGTACCAATGATATTTCATCAAATTTGTACATCGTAGGGAACTCCCCATTTGGTTGGCTTGATTTGGGTTAATGACATTTTCAACAGTATTTTAGTCATTATCCAGTGGTCAGCACAGCTTACCATGCACCTGGTTTAACCCATTACCTAACAATATCAGTTGTCAGTTTGTTGCAGACGATTCTGAAAAGCATTGTGGGAAAAGGAGAAATTGCTCGTAACTATCAGAAGATCGTTTATCAAATCTATCACATTTTGAAATGTCGTCTGCAAAAATTTGGCGTTTAGTAAAGGGTTAAACATACCAGCTCTGTACAATACTCTTTACAAGCTGCGGACTCTATAAATATATACGATTTATATGGGATTTAACACAATATCAATAATTGAACACAGGGTTAAAGCTCAGATAAAGAAAATGTTTTTAGACTCCTCTGAAGTGTCTTGCCAAAGGTCACTTCCACAGAATCATGAATTTATTCCAGTGTTGCTCATTGATCCCTACATTCTATGACACATCAAGCACTGGAGGGATTATTGAGTGAGAGCTCAACTACAGTCAAATCTGAACTTACCTCGAGCACAAAGATGGTCATGTTGTCCATTCGTGGTTTGATCCAGGTTGGTGGAGAGTTTGCCGACGGCCTGACCTCTACTCTGACGGACACGTTGGTGATGAAACCAGTTCCCAGCTTATCCTGGGCTTGCACGAAGAAGTTGTAGAAACCGGTCTTACCTCTCAGGTCCTTTTTCACATACACTTGACCAAGTTCTTTTTGAACGCCGAAAAGGTCTGGAAGAAAAAGCGTTTTTGGTTGTTATTGTTTTTTGGGGGGTTTTAAGATTTTGTTTTTATGTGGTGGTTTCCATAACTATATAAGTTATATATGTGAAGGACAGTGGTCTAAGGGTAGAGTATTGGCTTCTAGAGATGAGGGTAGAGAGTGATTAATCTAAGTTGTAAGAACTTGATTCACAATCAATGTAAAAAAAATATGCTTAAACTAAAATAAGTATTATGTTTGAATGATGGTTTTTTGCGGCTTCATGTCTATATGAGGTTTTATGCTATTCAAACCTAATCTAAATAATTTGATAGTACCAAATAAACCTATCTAATCTGACTGGTATCTCTTGGACGCAAACATTTTACTAATCACAGCACTCAAAACATTTTGTTATGTACCAATTACCCAAACCTCTCACACAATTTAAAACATGAAGCACTTGTATAGATCTTTTCCCAGACAAAGAATCTCTAAATATATATATCGTTGGTTTTGTGTCCATTCTATATGGACCTCTGTTTCAAGTCTCATTTAAAGGACTGGTGAGGCAGGAAGTACTAAAAAGTATCTCTGAATCTTCAGTAGCGAAGCTACAAACAGGATCGTACCCAGGAACCCTGTCCTATTAGTTGAGCGCTTTACCACTCAGTCACGACTGCTTATATCCATTTTTTATCACTGTCTGACATTCCTTTTAGTTTGAAGCAGGCTCACATCTCTTTTACAGAGTGAAAGCATTAAAAAAAAAATTATATGGGTTTTACATCACATCAACATTATTTCAGTTATGTAGCGATGTCCGACTATTATTGCTGGAGGAAGATCCCATACTCAACTGCCCATAAGGGCTGGTCAAGGCAGGTAGAACCATCGGCATTCCGTAAGTCAGTCTGAAGACTGCCTCTCATGAAAATCCATATCCCTCTCAGGATTTGAACCCACTTGGAGAGGGGCCATGTGATTTCAAGTTCTGTACTCTAACCAATAGGCCTTGGAGGCCCCGAAATTAAACGTGAAACCTACCATCGAAATCATCACCAGCATTTGGTATCTTTGTGAAGAATGAGACGGCATTTTCCCCGAGATCTTCGTCGTTAATGAACAGCTGTAAGATGGTACCAGGATCCAGAGGAATCGTCTCGAAGATGACCACAAAGAACTCTTTCCTGTTGAACACTGGAGGGTTATCATTGACGTCTGTCAGTGTGATACTGATCTGTTAAAGTACAAGACAAACATGGTCTTTAACCCATTACCAAACAATAACAACATTTGACCAGTTTGTTGCAGACGACTTTTGAAAACAGTATGGGAAAAGGAGAAATTGCTCTTAATGAGCAATTTCTCCTGTTCCCACAATGTTTTCTACCCTATCAGAAGATTATTTTTCAATTACATCACATTTTGAAATGTCGTCTACAAACTTACAATTTGGGACAATCGAAAATTTGATGCTTGGTAAATAGTTAAACAATAATTACAAACCTGAATACAAATGCAATGTAACCATACTTTGCATGTATGGGAAACAAATGGTCAAGATGTGTATGTTGATTGTTTGTATGTTTTTAACGCCATGTAAACAATTTTTCAGTTATGTTACAGCTTTCCTTGATCCACCAGTACTAGGCTAGGGCTCTGAAGTGACTTGCCAAAAGCCTCTTCTGTGAAGCCAGAGTTGGGCTTGAACCTGGGACACCCAAATTATAAGTTTGTAACCATAACCACTGACCCCCAGGACCCCCATGTATATGTTTTGCCTTTGATTACACATATGACCAATGAAGTTAATCAGGATATGAAAAGTAGTTTAACATTCTTTTCATTATATACAGTGAACCCTCCTTTATCCAAACATGTCCATTCTCAACAAAATGTCCGGTTTACCGAATAATCCGGACTAATGAAGCAGAGTATGTTCTTATTCACATTAAGACATAAACGGTCTGTATGAGCGGTATATACTTATAACCCTTTAGCAAACGCAAAACTGTCGACCGTCCCAAATTGAAAGAGTTTGCAGAAGACATATCAACACGTGATGAACTTCAAATCAAATTTGTGTTAAGCAGCCAACCTGTCTTAAACAGCCAATTGACTCTGTCCCATAGGCTGGCCTCTTAACACAAGTTTGACTGTATTACAAACTATTGTGCTTGGTACGCAAATTTGTTAAGAGCTCACATCCTACCATTCAACAATTCATCTTCAAAATTGCTTTTGATTACTAACCCTTTCCCATACAACAAATTTTTGACTGTCCCAAATTGAAAGAGTTTGCAGACAACATTTCAAAATATGATGAAATTGGAAAATAATCTTCTGATAGGGCAGTAAACATTGTGGGAAAAGGAAAATTACTCTTAGGGAGCAATTTCTCCTTTTCCCACAATGATTTCTAAAGTCGTCTGCAACAAAGTGGTCAAATGTCGTTATTGTTTGGGAAAGGGTTTAATTAATTAATTAAAGAGAGTAAACAATGGATGAAGCTGATATGTTTGATACATGCTGGTGTCCTAAATCTAACTACTAGCTGTCTTTGACCATGTTTAGTTTATCCTTAAGATGATAGACAATTTTAGTATATACTTATCCCTTATACTGCTGGAACCGACTTCATGCTAATGCAAACAGGTTTGATCCAGGTCAGCCACCAAGTAAATTGGTGGCTGGCCTTTGATATAACCTGTTTGTTAATCTGAGTATCTTTCCTCAACAAAATTAAGCAGACATTAAAGGTCTTGGAAAGCAGACAACACAAAAATATATTTTCAGAAATTTATCCAGCAAGGGTTAAAATCTACACATCTAAAGATTTGAAACAAACATTAGATATATAAACCAGTACAGCCTAGACTTGGTACCTTTAACCCTTTCCCAAACAACAAATTTTCGACTGTCCTAAATTGAAAGAGTTTGCAGACGACATTTCAAAATGTGATGAAATTGGAAAATAGTTTTCTCAAAGGGCAGAATACATTGTGGGAAAAAGGAAGACGAGCAATTTCTCCTGTTCACGAAATGTTTTCTAAAGTGGTCTGCAACAAAGTGGTCAAATGTCTTTATTGTTTGGGGAAGAGTTAAAAGAAAGCCTGTATTACAACAACAGTGAGTTAAACAAACTTACACTGGCAGCTCTCTGTAATTGCGGTTCGCCCTGTGAATTGTTTGGGTTGTCCCTGGCAATAACTTGGGCCAGAATTCGAGAACCAGCTTCTCTGTTCAATTCTGCACCATTCCTTAAGTTGACATAAACTTGCCCCTGAAAAACAGCAAAATCAATTCCTTACTTCCCCTTTGTATGTTTGTGGTTTAGCATCATTTTGAACAGTTACATTAAATTGCATTATTCCCTCGTTCTAATGCATGACTACCCTTTTATGACCTGGAACTTGCTTTCCGGTAATAACACTTTATTACAAACAGTTTGTTCCTAATCCATAAACAGTCCTATCTATTCACTCTTGCAACTCTTGTCTAATAGTTAGATAGATAACTTCATTGATGTAAACTTTACAGTTTTTAGTCATACAATTATTTTAAAATAAAATTTAGCACATATATATGTTAAGGACTTTTACATATATACATAAAGACAGGCAAACAATCTTATTTGACATATAAAATAAATGACTTTAATAGAAGATGCGCAATTAATTGATCTTCCTTTGTTTTAATGCTGAAATATTTATTTACCTATATTTCAAATTCATATAAATGGTAATGATAATGTATCTATAAAGATGAGAAATTATTAAATTAATTTGACTGTCATTTGAAAACAGTTCAAATCTTGGAGACAGTCTTTCATACGGAATTTTGTTGCCAATTTGAATTGAAGGTATCAGTGGACAACAATTATAAGATATAAGAAATAGTATCTTTTTTATTGATACTTGGTAAGATTTACTTTGACAAAAGGAAAAGCTGCTCATTACAAGCAATTTTGCTACTTCACAAAGGCGTGCTGAGATACATTTACATGAATCAAGGAGATAATTTTCTTAACTGTGTAGAAACATTGTGACAAAAGGGGAAATTGTTATTACAAACAATTTCTCCTTTCGCCACGGTGATTTCTTAAATATTGTGTTATAATGCATACCATTATACATAAAGTCAAGGGGAAAATGGAATCTTTGAGACATAAGGTCGTGTTCAATAAAAACCCAAATAAACTTACAGTTAATTCGTCAACATCAAACCTGGTGTCATTCATATAATATCTGACAAGATGGAAGCCGTTCTCATCTGGCCTGTCATTGTCGATTGTAAACACCTGTACAACAGGTGTATCATTCGGAGAGTTCTCTGGAATTCTGGCTGTGTAGAGATTCTTGAAAAAACAAAAACAAAATAGTTAAGCCTTTACACTTTCATCATTAAAAACAATTGTTCAGGTTAAAACTAAAAGCAAAAGCAGACTTTGCTATGAACATAGACATATGAATTTACATAAGAAACTCATGAGAATATATTGTGGCAAACAGGTAGAACCATCAGAACTTCGTAAGTCAGTATGGAGACAACCTCTCATGAACATCTAAATGCCATCACAGGGATTTGAACCCAAGCTGTGAGGGGCCATGTGATTTCAAGTTCTGTACTCTAAACACTAGGCCATGGAGGCCCCTCTCCTCTTCAAACAATATTTTCTATACCAAAGCAACATTTTTCAACAATCATAAGTAGCATGCTACTTCTTTGTTTTGAAATCATTGACCTGTCTCCCTACATGGGGTTTCAAGACCAATCCAAATTGAAAACAACAGCAGACAACTTTCTCTGTTAAGGTTTTTATGCCATTTTCTTTTTCAAATGTACAATGTATACAGATTCCTGGGAAATCTACCAGTAATAGGCTAGTGTTTGGCACAAGAACATTTTACACCAATAGCATTTGCTGCTTTTTTTAGTTGAGCTAAGGTCAAGAAGATTTGTACCCCTTACAGCAAATGTATTGCCAACACTAACTCCCTTCAACCCATTACCAAACAAAAACCACAGTTGACCAGTTTGTTGCAGACGACTCTGAAAACCATTGTTGTAAAAGGAGAAATTGCTTTTAACAAGCAATTTCTCCTTTTCCCACAATATTTTCTGCCCTATCAGAAGATTACCTTTTTTCAATTTCAACACATTTTGGCATGGCGTCTGAAAATTCTTTCAATTTGGGACAGGCGATAGATTGGCCAGAAAGGGTTAAAGACCAGAAATACAAGAGGAACTATTGTCACTTACCACACGCTGATCTGGTTGGCTTGCCTGTAATGAAAGAATAAAGATTGCAATAAAATAAATATTACAGTAGATAATTAAAAAAAAAACATACCTTATATATACAGACAAATCGAAATGTGAATCTGAATTCAAATCAGGTATCTTTACATCTATAGATATATATATTTTTTTTTTTCTTTAGATATTTCATATTTCTGATAATATTTCACAGGTAATATAAAACTAAAATTCCTCACAAGAACTTTTATTCAAATTATAAGTTACATTACTCCCCATCAAGTTCCTTTGAAATAATGAGCAGATGTCATTTTGTCACAATGGTTTTATACATGATCTAACAATTAAAACAACATTTTTCAGTTATATTGAGATCCATGTGTTTGTTTTCGATCAACAATTTCCCTTCGGATTATCTGGGTCCGGATTAGCAATGCTTCATAATGTACACTTAGTCTAGTTCCAATTGATTTTCCATTTTGTTTTCTCTATTACTTTTTTCCTATTTCATTTTTATCTAAATCCATATAGATAACAGCGTAGATAGAATAGACCATTGGTGTCTTTAAAGGCAATAATTATTAGGCTTATATGGCAAAATTACTTACACTTCTAACAAATTGTGGAAAGTTGTCATTGATGTTGGTAAACAAAACATTTATGGTTGCCGTTGATGTCAAAGAGATCTTTCCTCGGTCTGATACTGTCACTTCAAAGGATGATGAATTCAACAATCTAGCATCATCATAATCGATTCGGCCTATTATCTGGACAATACCTGATAAAGAAAGAAATGTACATACTTAACCCTTAGAATGCTTGGTAATTTTCCAAAGATAGTTTTTATGTGGTCTGCTTTTTAAAACCTTAAATATCTGCTTAATTTTGTTGAAGACAGATACTCACAGTAGCAAACAGGTTAGACCATAGGCCAGCTGCCAAATCATTTGGTGGCTGGCCTGGATCTAACCTGTTTGCATAAGCATGAAGTTTATTCCTGCACTGCAAGAGTTAACAATGAACAATGGCTTTGCAAATACATTCCAAAGTAAACCAACACTTTCATATATTCAGTAAATTTTGAATTGACCGGCAGCAAATGATAAACACATCCACTGTCACAATGGGGAAAATTACAAAATCCCTTAAGCACAGGTACAATACACAATCTTCTATGATGTCTGAAAAGTATTGAGTCTGTTTGGTAGATTACCCATATTACTTCTGTTGTTCTCAGTAACCAATGGTAGAGGCCTGAACTATTCCGTTTAATATGAATCGTTCCGGCCCAACAGACATTTACCTACTATCCCAAACTGAAAGCGTTTGCAGACGACATTTCAAAATGTGATGAAATTATACAATTATCTTCAGATAGGGCAGAAAACATTGTGGGAAAAAGAGAAATTGCTCTTTAAAAGAAATTTTTCCTTTTCCCACAATGTTTTAAAGAGTCATCTGCAACAAACTGGTCAAATCCTGTTATAGTTTGGTAATGGATTAACTCAAACTTTCACCCTATTAACATTCAAGATAAGAACTCACATCCCACTTACCAGAGCTTGGGCTGATTGTGAAGTAGGGGCTCTGCTCCTCGTTGATCTTATACTCCAGTATACCATCATCATCGGTGGCAATAATTGTAGTGATGACGGTTCCCAAAGGGCGCTCCTCTTTTACAATAATATTGGTAGGCAAGTCCACAAACTCCGGCGGTATGCTGTTGAACTTTTGTACGTTGAACACCACAGTTCCTGGGCCTACTTGTCTTGATATTGCAGAAATATCTTCCACCTCTGCGGAGTAGGTGATGATGTTGGCCTTTTCAGCATCGAGTTTGGCGTTAACAAATATCTCACCATCATCATTGATTCTGAACAAGTTCTGGAAGATGAATTAGTTCAGACATTTACAAACTGGACAGGTATTAATGAGACATCAGTCAATAAGAATCTTACCACAGTATATAGTCATTAAATGGGCATTTGTGGAACGGTCAAAACTGCGGTGTCGGGATGGCTTTTAAACGGTTGACCCAAGGCAGTAGGCCATGGTCAACAGTTCAAAATTTAAAAATTCTCCATTTGCCACAATGCTTTTTCAATCTATTCACATATCCCATTGGCAGAGCTAAAAGGTTTTTTCACATGCTTACAAACCTTTTCTTAAGTCGTCTGCTTCATGTATAAAAATATTGTATGCAGGTGGTAAAGAGTCAACAAATACCCATGCATTATTTTAAAATAAAAAAGAGAGAAAATTAGAAATATTAGATACCCTGTAGTCAAATGTAGTAACGTTTACTGGAAAGCCGTTGATAGAATTGGCGGCGCGATTATCTGTGAAGCGGAAGATGAGCTTGGCATTAGCATCTTCATCCCTGGCCTGCAAACTTCCAACATATGTACCAATAGCTTGGTCTGAAAATGAGAGATAGCATTTGTAGTAGAAAATGATATTTTCCACACTTAACAGTACATATATCACCCAACATATGAATCAACATATATATCACTCAACATATGTATCAATAGTTTGATATGAAAATGAGGGAAAGCCTTTGTAGTAGAAAATAGTATTCTACACACTTTACAGTACATACATCAGCGTACATCACCCAACATATGTACCAATAACTTGATCTGAAAATGAGGGAAAGCCTTTGTAGTAGAAAATAGTATTCTACACACTTAACAGTACATATAACAGCGTACATCACCAACATATGTACCAATAACTTGATCTGAAAATGAGGGAAAGCCTTTGTAGTAGAAAATAGTATTCTATACACTTAACAGTACATATAACAGCGTACATCACCCAACATATGTACCAATAACTTGATCTGAAAATGAGGGAAAGCCTTTGTAGTAGAAAATAGTATTCTACACACTTAACAGTACATATAACAGCGTACATCACCCAACATATGTATCAATAACTTGATCTGAAAATGAGGGAAAGCCTTTGTAGTAGAAAATAGTATTCTACACACTTAACAGTACATATAACAGCGTACATCACACAACATATCTACCAATAACTTAATCTGAAAATGAGGGAAAGCTTATGTAGTGGAAATAGTATTCAACATACTTAATTAACAGTACATATATCACCATTTATCACCCAACATATGTACCAATAACTTGATCTGAAAATGAGGGAAAGCTTATGTAGTAGAAAATGGTATTCTACACACTTAATTAACAGTACATATATCACCATTTATCACCCAACATATGTACCAATAGCTTGATCTGAAAATGAGGTAATCATAGTCACTTTGTTTTCATGTTTACATAGCTGTATTAAGGTTATAATTGGATGCAGACTTAAAATCCAAAGTTAATATTTTCATTTATGGATTTAACATCAATGCACAACTTATAATGATGGAACAAGACCCAAACGTTGACTGCCAACAAGGGTTGGTGAAGCCAAATAGAACCGTCAGCAGTCTATAAGTCAACTGGGAGACTATCTCTAATGAAAAGCTAATAAATATCACCGGGACTTGAACCCACACAGAAAAGGAACCATGTGATCTCAAGTTCAGGGTACTGTTTTACTAAACATTTTATGCTAAAAATGTGAGTCAAAACAACATTTCCATTATTTCAATATTTGGCTAAGCTATATTGCAAAGTAACACATCATTGGAATTGTCTCACTGAGATGCTTCCAATGACATTTCACATTGCAATATTGCACTTTCAATAAGGATACTATCCATGTTTATCAGTTTTGACTTATGCAAAGATTTTCCTTAAGTTATTAGTAAAACAGTACTCAATCTGCACTCTAGTCACTAAGCAATGGAAACTTCTAATAATCCATAGTAAAATATTGCATGATTTGCTGACCATGAGGGCTTGGCAAAATTATCTTTATTTATTTTTGTGGTGTCATAAAACGGTATCAACAATTTTTCAGTTGTATAACAACTTTCCTTGATCCATTAGTACAAGGCAAGGGCTCTGAAGTGGCTTGCCAAAGGTCACTCTCAAGAAACCAGAGGTATCATTGGGGCCTGAATACCCAGACCCCAGGGTACCGTTTTACGAAACAGTTTACGCTTAAGATTTGCGTAAGTCTAAAACAACATTTCCACTTATTTCAATATTGGTCTAGGCAATATTGCAAAGTAACACATCATTGGAATCGTCTCTCCGAGACGCTTCCAATGACATGCCACATTGTAATATTGTGTTTTCGTTTAAGATACTATCCATGTGTATCAGTTTTGACTTACGCAAATATTTTCCATAAATCCTTTAGTAAAACGGGCCCCAGAGTTCTAACTCCTCCAACCAAACCACTGGGCCATGCAGGACCCCTAGATAGCCTATGTAGTAGAAGACATCATTACCATTCAGTGAATGAAAAGAGTTTTACTCTAAACAGATGTGAATGCTTTTGAAAAAAATGTTCACTTGATTTGATTCAGTAGCTAATCTGTCTTGGCCTTTGTTGAGAAGTTACTTCTCCCTTGCAACCCCCACTTCATATTTTGAGATTTCCTTATCCCTACATTTACTTATTCAAAGCCATCTACAGCAGACAGTTTAAAAGTTACTATTATTCAAGGTCCATATTGACAAAAACTCTTTTGTACCATGTTTAATGCTGTATCAACAAGTAATGTAAAAGTTATGTAAAGGCTTTCCTGGATCCACCACTACAAGGCTAGAGCTCTGAAGTGACCTGCCAATGGACTCTTCCACTAAACCAAGGCTAGAGCTCTGAAGTGACCTGCCAATGGACTCTTCCACTAAACCAAGGCTAGAGCTCTGAAGTGACCTCCCAATGGACTCATCCACTAAACCAAGGCTAGAGCTCTGAAGTGACCTGCCAATGGACTCTTCTACTAAACCAAGGCTAGAGCTCTGAAGTGACCTGCCAATGGACTCTTCCATTAAACCAAGTTCTACATCCCCCACCTTAACCACTGGGCCACAGAGAACGTAAGTAAAAGTTTAGTCTGATATTTGCTTACCCTCTGACAAGGAGAAACGTTGTAAGAAAGGATCAAGCACCGGATTCTTGTTGTTCAGATCCAAAATGCGTACAATCACAATGGCCAAACCACTCTGTTGAGGTGTTCCCTTATCGTTAACTCTCACCTGATAAAAAAAAAACACAAATTACCTATAATATGCTTCTATTATACAATACTTGCGGCTCAAGAAATCATTGAAAGATTTATATATTCTAAGCAGAAAATGTCTTCTTTTGTCACATACCATATCAAGCTTGATATATGGGTCTAATCCCCTTTTTACTGATTTGGTAGAATGGTTGCAGGATAAAGACGAAAACAAACTTTTGTAATGTCTTTATGTTATCTCTAGTCACACTTGCAATATATGATTTGATAGCGGACCTTAAATTGATGATAGCAGATGTAGATAACCTATCACAATGGTTTCTTGTGATATCCATTTTGGATAAATTCCACAAAACAGGTTTGATATTTTTCCTTAGACAAACAAGTTTTATCTTACTTGTGAAAGAAACAATTGAAAACCATGCAAGGATTTGCTCAAAATGAGGAAATTCTCCTTGACTATGATTTTAGTACTGATTCATCAATCATCAACACAGCATGTTTCAAGACTTTTCTCAATAATCTTAATATCATTTATATGTGATTTACATCATATCAACATTAATTCAGTAATGATGCGCAGCTCTTATTGGTGGAGGAAAACACCAAACTTAATTACCCCTAATGGCTGGTCAAGCTGGGTAGAAATAGAGAATAGATGGTTGGTGTCGTGAATCGGAAATGTTATCGGGCAAGGCTTAGGAATATTATCCGGTGAGCCGAAGGCGAAACGGATAATAATCCGAAGCCGAGCCCGATAACATTTTCCATTCAAAGACACCAACCATCTATTCTATTTATCCTGTTTCCTTTACGTATTTTTTTTAACAACAAAATAAAAATAAAACACGAGAAAAACACACAATAACAAAGTAGAGAATGACGTAAACATGTCGTTGTGTGTCATGGCGTTCTTATGACGTCATAACTTGCCACGTGCATGTGTTATATGGTTAGTGCCGGATATCACAAATGTTATACGGCACCTAGTTATCGATCCCAAAATGGCACTAGTAACAGGATAATCTAAGCAACCATATGAGGAAGCCTTGCTGGGAAACCAATTGGCAGTCCAAAAGAAATATACATGAACCACTTCATTCTTCAGAATTGTCTTTTTGATAATTAATTCAGATCCACTATTGAATAACTTAAAAAAGAGAAAAGAAGACTACCTACAGTTAGATTGTACAGATCTCTCAAGTTGAAGTCAAACTTGGCATCGGGCGAGGTGTACAACTCGCCAGTATTCTCATCTACGGTGAACCGTCCGCCCGTGTTACCCGATTTGATCGTGTACACGAGTTGACCATTAGGGCTAGTCGGATCATCCTGATCGGTCGCAGTCAGAGTCAGCAGGTAGGTATCTGTAACATTAGCGGTTATATTTAGAACCTTATTAGTTTACAACACAGAAAATAGGTATAAATTGGTTGCATTGTTATCTTATAACGACGTAGGTATTCTTTTTAAATTAACACATATAAACTCAGCATTATCTGTTCGTTTTAAAAGTATTTACAACTAACTGTAGATGCTTATTTGGTAGAGTTTTTTTGCTAGATGTTTCCATATAAATTGATGTAAATATTACAAAGCAGCCTCGTTTAGAATGATTAGTTACATACATGATATAAATTTATATGGGAACGGCTTGTGTGATGGTGTGTGAAAAAGAGCGAAACGAGAAATGAAAGGGAAGGATGAGATATGTGAGAGACTGATTGCAGCCTTAAATCAAGATTCTATCTATATGTGTTCGTGACAATGTACAATGTACTCGTCAAACTGTAAATGTAGAGATAATGGGTGGATACATTTTCATATGTTTGTATGGTGTTTGAATCCATTTCAACAATATTTCAGTAATGCAATGACTTTCCTGGATGGACCAGTACTAGGCTAGGGCTCTGAAGTGACTTGCCAAAGGTCCAACCCACGAGATTTTATAACCAATTAACAGATCATGTATTACAATTACCTCGGTATACTCTGAGTATTATTGCAGAGCTGTTCGATCTAATGGTATTGAAATTGGAAAGAAATCAATTTGACATTTTAACCCTTTCCCAAACAGAAACAACATTTGACAACTTTGTTGCAGATGACTTTAGAAAACATTGTGGGAAAAGGAGAAATTGCTCGTATTGAGCAATTTTTTCCTTTTCCCACAAGGTTTTCTGCTCTTTCCAAAGAATATTGTTTAATTTCATCACATTTTGAAATGCGTCTGCAAACTCTTTCAATTTGGGACAGTCGAAAATTTGTTGTTTGGAAATGGGTTAAAAAAAGATTTTTATGAGCGATTTATCCTTGGACAATGTATCACAACTGTTTCTTGAGTCCTATACCATAATTGTGTTTGAAAATGTACCTACTTTCTAGGGTGGTCTCATTAATAGCTATTTCATAATAGTTTGGCAAGAACACGGGAGCTTTGTCGTTGATATCCTGAAATGATAAGACAATGCATGCTTGAAAAAAATGACAAAAAACTTAGTCTAGTGCAACGTGAGAAATTCTTGGCTTTTCTTTTAGACAATGGTGAACTGATGCAGACAATGACCAATCAGATCTAAAACACGATATCTAACAACCACTTATATATAGAACAGTAATCAGAAACTGATGATTCATTGGTTGTTTCTTTTTTTAATGGCTTTAATGCCAAGTCAACAATCTTTCATTTACATAAGTTTTCTCATGTTTTACCAGTTCTAGGCTAGGGTTCTGAAGTGTTTTACAAAAGAACACTCCCACTAAACTAACGGCGCCATAAAAGATAAAAAAAATTCTCCACCTTAACCCATTACCAAAACATAACGACGTTTGACCAGTTTGTTGCAGACAACTCTGAAAAACATGGCGGGAAAAGGAGAGATTGCTCGTTACAAGCAATTTCTACTTTTCTCACAATGTTTTCTACCCCTTCAAAAGACAATTTCCGATTTCATCCCATTTTGAATTGTCGTCTTCAAACTCTTTCAAATTGGGACAGTCAAAAAATTTGGCATTTGGTAAAGGGTTAACTGTTGAGCTCTGCAGGACACCTACATCGCTTGGTAAAGGGTTAACTGTTGAGCTCTGCAGGACACCTACATCCCTTGGTAAAGGGTTAACTGTTGAGCTCTGCAGGACACCTACATCGCTTGGTAAAGGGTTAACTGTTGAGCTCTGCAGGACACCTACATCGCTTGGTAAAGGGTTAACTGTTGAGCTCTGCAGGACACCTACATCACTTGGTAAAGGGTTAACTGTTGAGCTCTGCAGGACACCTACATCACTTGGTAAAGGGTTAACTGTTGAGCTCTGCAGGACACCTACATCACTTGGTAAAGGGTTAACTGTTGAGCTCTGCAGGACACCTACATCACTTGGTAAAGGGTTAAAGGGTTAACTGTTGAGCTCTGCAGGACACCTACATCGCTTGGTAAAGGGTTAACTGTTGAGCTCTGCAGGACACCTACATCGCTTGGTAAAGGGTTAACTGTTGAGCTCTGCAGGACACCTACATCACTTGGTAAAGGGTTAACTGTTGAGCTCTGCAGGACACCTACATCACTTGGTAAAGGGTTAACTGTTGAGCTCTGCAGGACACCTACATCACTTGGTAGTCTAATCTTTCTTCTGATGTTTTGCACCTTCCTTCATAGCAGATAAGTCAAAATTAAAAACAAAAGCTCATGAAAAGCACGAAGTATGCAGAATATTTAAAAGTTTCCTTTACATTACTGCACAATAATCATTATGACAAAAAGAGCTTGGTACAGTTAAAAACATTTTTGCCCATCCTTGGGCTTAAAGAAATGTAGATAAAAAAGATGAGGAAATTCAACTTACAAAAACTTCAATCTCCACGTTGGATCTGGCTGTATAAACACTATCTGACACTTCTACCACAAGGTTAAAGCTGTAAAATGGAACAGGTAAAACATTTTAGTTTCAAAACATGATTTTCACTGTGCTTCATTACCAAGAAAGAAGCTTAAAAACAAAATTATAAGCCAAACAAAGATCCATTTATCATCTTAGATTTGGAAGGCAGCATTCGTTCTTGGAATGGAAAGGAATGTCTTAATGAAAGCATAGAAAATATTGATGAAAAAATGCATAAATTTTTCATAGGTAGGATTTCATTCTCTTTTATTCAACAAAGCTTTGAATAGCTGTGTGAAACAAATAGATAACTTAGTTCTTTGATTTATGGCAAAACTTGATATTGGTTGATCAACCATTTCTTCCATTTGTAATCTGTATCTGGTCCAAATTGAGAGCAAATTGTGCAAATTCGGGACTGATTCAAATTGAGAGCAGCAGAAGATAACTTAGTAAATGACATCAATTTCTTTGATCATAGCCGTAAACCAATAATATGCTCTTGTCCTTTGATCTTTTATCACAAAGGTTCCTAAAGTTTTATGCTACAGACGACATTGAAAATGTTTGCAGCATTTCACATATCATTATCAAATCACATAATGTTGGGTAATATTCAGAAAAAGCTCTCCAATACAATGTATAGATATCTACAAATCAAGCATTCAATGCAAGACAATAGTAAGTGCTTCACAGACATGAAGCACTTACTATAATGTTTCATTAAGCTCTTGTAATGCCCTAAATCCATTGCCTATTCAAAGTCATTTGCAATAGCCTTCTTATTGCTCAAGTCACAGAAAACCATGCCTTAATACCTTATAAAAATCAATATATGATGAAGCTTTGCTAAATATCATCATCGTTAAAAACTAACAAGCTAACAATTGTGCATACTTTCAAAGCTTTGTCACTTTGGTAAAATGTAAAGTGTTAAGTAATATATTATTTGATAAATACACAGAGATATCTGGAATAAAGATCAAAACCCCAAATATAACAAACTGAATAATATCTGGAATAATAATAACATTGACTCATGCAAATAAACAACATGTTAACAAAACTAATGTATATTTCAACAACAGATATATTCTACCTAGGTCCTCTCTTAACCATTTAACTGTTAATTGTTATGAACAATATTCAAGGAAATTTGCATTATTCAGCTATAGAAAAATAAAAAAATTGCGGTAAGATTGAAATTTGCACATGATGAGCAAATTCTAATTTGTCACAATGTTTTCAAATGTCATCTTCTTTAACCCTTTACCAAATGCAAAATTTCTTCTGTCTCAAATTGAAAGAGTTTACAGACGACATTTCAAAATGTGATGAAATTTAAAGATAATCTTCTGATAGGGCAGAAAACATTGTGGGAAAAGGAGAAATTGCTCTTTAAGAGCAATTTCTCCTTTTCCCACAATCATTTTCACAGTCCTCTGCACCAAACTGGTCAAATATCGTTATTGTTTAGTAATGGGTTAAGAAAATGGTATAATATCTTTCATTAAAGTCTGGATGAGAAAACCATAATGAGTACCAAACAAAAAGGTCAGGTCATAATAGGAAATGATAAACCTTACAATTGTATACATATTTTATATCAACATAATAACAATGACAAAACTCTCACAAAAAGCAATTATGTAACACTCTTAACACTCTTTATGTCAGCTGCAGATATCTTTTGAGAGCTTTATGACACAAGGTGAATTTGTTCTTAATCCTTATAGTGACGGAACTGACTTCGTGCTTATGCAAACAGGATAATTCCAGGCCAGTTGCCAAGTAAATTGGTGACTGGCCTGTGATCTAACCTGTTTGCTACTCTGAGCATGTTTACTCATCAAAATGAAGCAGATGTTTAAGGTTTGGGAAAGCAGACGACACAAAAATCTATTTCTAGACAATTACCCAGCATTCTAAGGGTAAAACAAAAGAGTTGATATTCTATTCTTTTGCTAGAGTCAGTAAGCAGCAATTCAATTTGAAAGAAAACTACATTATAAAATAATTCTGTTTTGGGAGTATTTTGCAAAGAAATGATATTAGAAAAGGATATGTTGCTCAAACTAATCTTTCCTTAATTTTAAAGACATATCTGCAGAGAACACTTCCATTCTAGGAGTTATTTGATAAAATAAAAAAATATAAATTTGACATTTCAAACATGTTTGATACAAATAACCGAAACAATGTACTTTTCAACAGCAATGGATGCACCTTTTTTAATGAACTCACAGTGACAAATGACAATGTCTACAGTAAAAGCACAAAAGGATATTGTTATGTGTTATGTGGGATATAAATCAATCTACTAATACCCCGCTAGAAAAATGAAAATATTCAAAATTATATGAGTAGCAAACCACAAACGTTCTTATCTCTATATGTGTTTTGATGTTGTTCTTAACAATGCTTTGAACCATGTGCATTTAGTCTACCTACTTGTAGTTTTCTTTATAACCACTTTTCATTTCAGATTTTGTATGAAAACTTTATTGCTTATGAACAGGCAACAAAACGTAAATAATTCATTTCATCAAGGGTTTTTACATTGCGTCAGCACTATGTTGGTTGACGCTGCAATGCCCAGGTAAAGCCGGATAGAACTATAGGCATTCTGTAAGTCTGTCAGAGACTGCCCCTAAAGGAAAAAAAATGCTGCCACCAGGATATCAAGACATAATAAAATGATGTATCAGCTTAACCCTTTCCCAAACAATAACGACATTTGACCACTCTATTGCAGACGACTTTAGAAAACATTGTGGGAAAAGGAGAAATTGCTCATGACGAGCAACTTCTCCTTTTCCCACAATGTTTTCTGGCCTATCAGAAGACTATTTTCCAATTTCATCCAATTTTGAAATGTCGTCTGCAAACTCTCCCAATTTGGGACAGTCGAAAATTTGTTGTTTGGGAAAGGGTTAAAAGGTTTAGATTGTAAAGAAGACAGCCCTTAAAGGTGTAGATCTGACTTATTCATCCCTCCTCTATTGAACGCATTGAGTTGTATACAGAGCACAACGAAACAATGAATAGCAAAGTAAAAATCACAGGCACATAACAGACAAATACAGGGACTCTTCATGCAAGAATAAAGGTACACAGACATTACCTGCTATCTTTGTTACTGGTGAGGCGAAAAGGAAGCGTGAAAGTGAATTTCATGTGAAAGTGAATTTTACATACACTTAACAACAGCATTTTTGGACTAAAGGTGCGTCAGCACCTTAGTCCATTGAATTTACATACCACTTTTTGCGGGGACGGTACTTTATCGATACACAAACATCGGTCTGACCCCAATTACTTAATAAAAATCCGGCTTCACTGTGCAGACTAATACCTTCTTGGAACTTGGAATGAAGTCCGGATTTACTCGCTTTGTTTTGCTTTATATTATTATAACTGTTGCCTCATGGGACATCGTAAAATTTCCTGATGTTCGAAAATAGACTATCGTTCAGTCTCTGTTCACAGAAATAATAATTATAGTAATGGTGGTAAAAGGAGAAGCTGTTTTCCTTGAGATGTTGCCCAAAGAAATTTTCAAATGTATCCTCAATCATCTTGTTTTAAATGTACCTTAGTCCTTCAGCCCTATCAGCGCTTTGATTAATAATTGAGGCTAGGATCTGAGATAGCAAAACATTAAATTTGCTGAATTAAATGTCAAACAAAGTCATTCCAACTTATGATTGAATAATATACAACAGCATTTTTCATAATTTTTTTATTAATGTTACTAGGATCTGAGAATGTAAAACATTGAATACACTGAATCTAATGTAAAACAAAGTCATTCCGACTTTTGATGGAAAAAAATTATCAAGTTATTGATCATCAATCAGATCAAAGAATTGCGAACCAAACTTATGATTAACCAAAGGTTGGCATGAATTAGATCATACTTGAAGATATTAAACTTTGAGGTCATACCATTTGACACATATAACAATTTCTAAGATATTCCCTTACATGGGAATCTATGACCTTCCAAAATGAAAGCAATAGCAGACGACAAAAAAATAAAATAAAATCATTTATGATACATCTTGTAATTGGATGAAACCATGATGACAAAAGGATGAATTGCTCATTCGGTTTCTCAGATCTTCAACTTATTGAAGGATTGAATTCATTCCATCAAAGACACAAAGAACTAGCAATAGTCTTTTAATATGCCCTCCCTGAATGTGTTGCCATGGTGAGAGAGTGATATAGAAAAACTTTTATCCCATTCAATGGAAGTCCTGTAAGCAATACTTACATACAGTGAAGCCTCGTTTAACCGGACCCCGATTATCCGTATCTCGATCCAAACAAAATTGTAAGGGAATGGAATTATTTCACCAGTTTGTTGCAGACCACTTTTGAAAACATTGTGGGTAAAGGAGAAATTGCTTGTGACAAGCAATTTCTCGTTTTCCCACAATTTTTTCTGCCATATCAGAAGATTAATCTTTGAATTTCATCACGTTTTGATATGTTGTCTGCAAACCCTTTCAATTTGGGACGGTCGACAATTTGGCGTTTGCTAAAGGGTTATAAGTACACACGTGCATACAGACCGTTTATGTCTTAATGTGTATAAAAACATGCTCTACTTCATTAGTCCGGATGATTCGGTAAACTGGGCATTTTGTTGGGAACAGACATGTTCAGATTAACGAGACATCACTGTATACACAAAGTATAAGCTTGAGTTTGTATTGCATGTGCAGAAGCCTCTAAGTTTTGTGCAGATGTTAGTTTACTAATGAACACATCTTAGCTTTAGCATATGACTCTTTTAACCCTTAGAATGCTGGGTAATTTTCTAAAAATATATTTTTGTGTCACATGCTTTCAAATACCATAAATATCTACTTGATTTTGATGGGGATAGATACTCAGAGTAGCAAACAGTTTAGATCTCAGGCCAGCCACAAATTTACTTGGTGACTGGCCTGGATCCAACATGTTTGCATAAGCATGAAGTCGGTTTCAGCACTGTAAGGGTTAAAACAGGTAACTGCCCAATTAAGCTGTATTGTGTTGACACCTCAACACAAACAAGGTAAATTCATTTTTCCATACATTCTATATAAAAAGTATCTTAGTATTCCTTTTATATCATACCACATTAATTAAATTTTGATAAAATCATTTGATAAAACAATGAGGTATGAAATTACAATATTTATCCTGAACTACTCTTTGACAGAAACTGTTTAAGTCACAAAAGTAGTTCTGGTATTATTTCATTTTTACACAATGACAGTACAGTGTAAATATCAGGTATTCACACAAGGTAATGAGAAATAAATGAATAACGATTTATCAATAAGTAATTGGTTCATATAACATGGTCCTGTTATTTACACAGAACTGCTTAACAGTAGATTAAATCAATAGATGCGTAAAACAAATCATTTTGGTGGTATCGCATTTGGTGGTATCGCATTATGTCATAAAAATAAATATAAATCCTTTTTTAACATTGTGCAACCTTAATTAAGATACACTTCATTCTTAAAGTATTCATTATTGTGTCTCGTTAATTCGGCCGCATCTTTGCTGGGGGCTTAATTGACCAGCAGAAAAATTAACAATAGCACATCAAGTTTTTACCATTCGGCAGTTTGGTTTCAATGCATATGGGAATGCAGTGCTTAAATCCCATATAATAAGGCGATGTCATATTCATTGATTATCTTTTAACACATAGGATGGAGTTTAAAGCCAAAAGTTGACATCCCTTGATGTCTAGATTAATTCTAACTTGGGGGAATTTTAACCCCTTGTGAATGGAAATTAATGATCATTAAGGGTCATATCCAGGAAATGTGGGGGTCATTTACAATATGGGAGAAAACCAAAGGAAAACCCGGTATAGGTGTAAATGATGATAAAATGTTCTTACAATCCTGTTTGTTGAGTGTCGTCATAGGAGATTGTCTGGGGAAACGGTTTGGATGTGGTTATCTCCCCTGTAATGGAGTTGATCTGCCAGAACGAGCCGGGGGTTTGTGAAACGATACGGTATGTTAGAACTGCTCCTGGATCAGGGTCGGTTCCCTATAATGAACATGTTATTTGATTTTAGGAACACATTGTACCTCATCCTGAATTACAGTTGTCCAAAAGAATACGTCATTCGGTTTTATGAGCCTGTGCCTCACCCTGAACAAGAGCTATATTACGGACAGTGTGCTTGACTATTCAATAAAATGTTGGAGAGGAGTAAAAGTCAGTGAAAAAGATTTTTTATATGGGTTTAACCAATTATAAAACAATAATGATTTTTGACCAGTGTGTTACATACACGTCTGCAATGCAAAACATTGCGGACATCAACGAGCAGTTTCTCCTTTTCCCACAATGTTTCCTACCCTGTCAGATGATTTTTTCCATATTTTGATCATATTTTGAAATGTCATCTGCAAACTCTTTCAATTTGTGACAGTCAAAAATATGGCGTTTGGTAAAGGGTTAATGCCATGTCATAAGTATTTTGATCAAGTATCTAATGGCTTTCCTAGATTTTATAAGTACTAGGAGCGTGTGGGAATAGTTCATACATTCCCTACAAAAATTCATAAGATACACATTCAGTGCATGAAAAAGTTTAACCAAGATCTTTTAAGCACAAAAAAAGGCAGAGTTATATGGCAGCTTGGTCAGGGACCTAACTTATTGACCCTGAATACATGTATGAAGTTTCAGTACATTCCCTCAAGTACCGGTAGTTAATGAGAAAGAAACTTGTATGTAAAACTTTAAGAAATGTGTAATACCGTAACTGGGATATACAATACATATTTCCTTAGTCTTCGAATTGTCAAGCTAAAATATGAGACTGGTTTACTTGAATTTTAAGTTTAACACCGTTTCCATAAGTATTGAAGTCGTAATGCTGGTGTTTTATCACCAGTACTGCACAATATTCTCTCCAAGCAGTAGATTGCTTTCCCATAAGAACATATATGATCAGAGCTAATAGAAATTCAAATCATGTCCCACTGACTTTAAGGAATGCTGGCTTTACACATCTTTAAAATGGGTTATTCCTTTACCAAATACCAAATTTTCAACTGTCCCAAATTGAAAGAGTCTGCAGACGACATTTTGAAATGTGATGAATTGAAAAACAATATTCTGATAGAGCAGAAAACATTGTGGGAAAAGAAAAAATTGCTCGTTAAGAGCAAATTCTCCTTTTCCCACAATGCTTTCAGGAGTGGTCTGAAAAAAACTGGTCAAATATCGTTATTGTTTGGTAAAGGGTTAAATGATAACATTGGTAGAAGAACTTAGATACATCTAAAATGGATTGAATATTAACGTTGATAGAAGAACTTAAATACATACATTTAACATTGATAGATCTTACATACATTTTCAATAGGTTGAATATTAACATTGATAAAAGATCTTACATATATTTACATAGGGTAGAATATTAACATTGATAAAAGATCTTACATACATTTACAAAGGGTATATATCAATATGATAAAAGATCTTACATACATTTACAAAGGGTAAAATATTAACATTGATAAAAGATCTTATTTACGTTTACAAAGGGTAGAATATCAATATGATAAAAAATCTTACATACATTTACAATAAGGGGAGTCGCAAACGCTCTGGTTGATTCAAACATGGAGACTTTGTAGTCCCCAACACTAGGAGGGTTGTCATTTTCATCCAAAAGAAATACTCGAAGAGTTGCAGTTCCCTGTCTGTTACCCGGCTGGGCGAGGAAATCGGTGGCATAAACTGTGAAATCATACGATTTGGTTGGAGAGTCATAGTCCAAACAAGGCCTTAAACCATACGTCGAACAAAAGGCAACCGTGACAGTTCCAGTAACCTCATCAATGCTGAACCTGTAGCAATGGTGATAGAATTATTATATTGGGTGATAAGAAATGTAATGCTGAACCTGTAGCAATGGTGATAGAATTATATTGGGTGATAAGAAATGTGAACCGTTCAAAGGAATATCCCACAGATTCAGACTTTAATCACTTTTCAAAACAGATGTCTTTTACACAAAGAATGACATCATTGGTCCATTAAGGTACAAAAACTAGATTATTAATACACTTTTTATTTCCTTTTGTAACTGTGTATGGAGATTATAGCAAATTTAGTCAAGCATTTCAATGGTTTATTTTGTAAACAAAGATCTTTTATCTCAAATAATTAAAATTGGTTTTATTGTCTTGAACTCAGATACATTGTGTAATGTGATGGGTCGACACTCTAATCGTGCGACATTAGCAAGGTGCGTCCAAGAAAAACCTATTACTATTTATAAACCAATTTTTCAATAAAGGCACTAAAGGCCCAAATGCTGTTTTCACAGTTATTCAATAAAAACACATGTATTCTGCATCCATATATAAAATGTAAATTTTGATAGAGGTCATTTATCTAGTGATATGGATCCTTTAACCCTTTATCAAAGCCAAATTGTGGTGAAAAGGACAAATTGCTCGTTATGAACAATTTCTCCTTTTCCCACAATGTTTTCTAGAGTCATCTGCAACAAGCTGGTCAAATGTCGTTATTGTTTGGTAATGGGTTAAGTCAAATTTTTACATTGTTAACTCACACAACAAATTCTGTGAGATAGTCCTTTTAAACTCATTCCCTCATATGAGAAAGTATTACCTGTCTAAGGGAAAAGCAGCGACAATACAAAAATAAATTAAAAATAACATTTCCTTTATGATATATTGGGTAAAAACCATTCACAAAAGAATAAACTCCCATAAGAAGCAGGTATAACGAAGTTAGGCATTTAGATTGACATTTCAAAATTGAGCAATGCGGAGAAAGGCTATGTGATTTCAAGTTCTGTACTCTAGACAGTCGGAGGCCACTTATACCATGGAGTAAGAAATTTAACCCTTTACCAAATGCCATATTTTAGACTGTCTCAAATTGAAATTGAAAGGGTTTGCAGATGACATTTCAAAATGTAATGAAATTGAGAAATAATCCTCTGGTAGGCCAGAAAATATGGTGGGAAAAGGAGAAATTGCTCGATAAGAGCAATTTCTCCTTTTCCCACAATGTTTTCCAGAGTCGTCTGCAACAAACAGGTTAAACATCCCTATTGCGTGGTAAAGGGTTAAGGGTATGTTGGTGTAAGGTAAAGGATTGAGATTACTTACAAGTTTCTGCCACCACCTGTGAAACTGTACTTTATTCCCTGTTTACCGAACAGTTCAGAATCAATATCATTTGCCTGTCAAACAAAAGTATTTGTTTAGTTTAGTTAATATATGGGTTTAACATCATGTCAACATTATTTCAGTTTTGTTTGCGATGCCAGACTCTCAATGATGGAGGAAGACCTGATCCTCAACTGCCCATATAAGCTCAGGTCAAGCTGGGTATAAGCATTGGCATTCCATAAGTCACCGGGATTTGAACCCACGCCGATAGGGGCCATGTTCTGTATTCTAATGGCTAGGCCATGGAGGCTCCTCAAACAAAAGTATTCCAATTCATATTTATGTATGAGAATTGTTGGAAAAGATTATGATAAATGCAAGACTATATATAAGGACTGACTATACAACCCTAGATCAAAAACATAAATAAACAGTTGGTTTGGTTGTTTGCTAAGGTTGTATACAAAGCATCAACAGTATTTCAGAAACATTGTATATCGTGTTACACAAGTCTATGGGGGACAACCTAAGGCTTAATTGCCCTCAAGGGCTAGTAAAACAGCTAGGGTAGAACAATAGTCATTCCTTAAGTCATCATCAAACAATTACAACATTTGAAATGTTGTCTGCAAACTCTTTCAATTTGGGACAGTCGAAAAATAGGTGTTTGGTTAAGGGTTAAAGTATGCAATGACTGTAATTGAAATATCACAGAAAAGCTCAGAATGGCAAAGACCTCAAAAGGCAAAAATATGCATGGATTTAGGGATTGCCAAAACCAGTGCTTCAAATCACATTGCATCAACAATATTTCAGGAGTTTTACAACACTCAATTCATAATCCATAGGGTACTGCAGAAGCGCAACTGCCCATAAGGTCTGGTCAAGCCAGATTGTACAATTAACTTTATGTCAGTCAGCCAGAGTAATACCTCTTTGTTTGTTTGTTTATATGGGTTTTACATCACAACAACATTATTTTGGATATGTTTGGACACACATAATAATTAATAACCCATACTCAACTACCCATAAGGTCTGGTCACACCAGATTGTACCATTAACTTTATGTCAAAGAGCATGTAGACTAATTATACCAGTTATTGTATTTTAATAACAAGCAACGGGGCCTTACTAGTTCAAGTTCATTACTCTAATCCATATGACAAAACAAAACATTTCAAATTTAGCAAACAGAGAGGACAAAGTAACAAACAAGACTTACTGTTACGGTAATAACAAAGTCCCCCTGTTGAGAGCTTTCAGAAATGAAGGCCTCATACACTGTTTGTGTAAAACTTGGTGTTATATCATTCACATCTATAACATCAATTATTACAGTAGCCCTATCCTCGAAAAGATTGTTGTTCAAATCGTAGGTTCTCAGCTGGAAAAAAAAGATGATCATATTTATTAATTTACTTATTAGTTTTACATAAACTATGAAGGAAGCTTGGAGCTTGTTCAAAGTCACCCTCGATGAATGCTTCCTGGATACTAAACCAGTACTCTTGCCCTGATTTGTGGGTTAGTTCCGGCAATTAATTCTCACCTTGCTAAATAGAGATTCAAACCTGAAACCCTTGGTAAAAGAAACCGACGTTCAACCTCTGCACCACTGTTGCACATTTGTTAGGCTTTTCTACCCTCATAATAGTATCTCATTTATAGAATGATACTGGGCCCATAATCAAGCTTTACTGCCCATAACAGCTTAGCAATTTGGTTAGAACAATCCGATTTCCCTAAATCAACCCTAAGATTATCCCAGGAGAATTCAAATCTACTATGATTTAAACCCACATCAAAAGAGGCCAGTTTAGGATTTTAACTATGGATACAAGATCAGTTCAAACTTCTCATACTTTTCCTTACAATTCCTTTCGCAAATACTCCACATTATAAAGATTTCTTTATGGTAGCTTAAATCTACTTATCTATGTGCTTCACCCTTTCCCAAACATTAACGACATTTGACCACTTAATTTGTTGAAGACAACTTCAGAAAACATCGTGGGAAAAGGACAAATTGCTCGTAACGAGCAATTTTTCCTTTTCCCACAATGTTTTCTGTCCTAGAAGAAGATTATTTTTCAGTTTCATCACATTTTGAAATGTCGTCTGCAAACTCTTTCAATTTGGGGCAGTCGAAAATTTGCTGTTTGGGAAAGGGTTGAATAACATAATTATCTTAGATGAGCCACTAACAGTCAAGCTGTTGAGGTTTGGTCTTCTCCAATTAGATATCGCACTATGACAGTCAAGATTAAAATAGTGCTTACATTCAGTGTATACTGCTTTGGTCCATTGTCGTAATCAATCAAAGTCGAGTTCTTCACAATAATGATGGGGTTGGAAGTGGCACCAATTAAGGCAAACTCGTTACTAGGCACGACTATCTGTGTATTGTACTCATTGAAACCTTCCTATAATACAAAACAATAACAGTTTGTAAACAAACATGGTAAATCAGTCAATGGCTTGAAGCCACATGCTGCATATAACTTTGAAAACAACATTTGACTATTCTTTTTTAAACTGGTAATGATTTGATTCAAACAAAATAGGCTTTAAAGTTTAATGTGAGTTTTCGAGAGGCATACAATTGTGTTGCCCAGTCTCAAAATCAATAGATATTAACTTTTGGAAACCATTGTGTTAAGTTACATCTATTCCCTACAGTTATAACCAGCTTGTACATCAGGGTTTAAGGTGCAAGAATATAGCAAATTATTTATAAAGGACTTGCTTTAGATTTATACTAGAATCTAAACATGTTCCCTAACAGCAACTGTGACAAGAGGGTGAACACAATATACTTGAACCAAATACATGGAGACTAGCAATGAATAGAAATTGGTGCAAAATTCATAAAAGAGGATCACATTTGAAGTGATACGATTCAATTGAGCAAAAGAAGTTATGTCACAATGAACCAAATACATGGAGACTAGCAATGAATAGAAATTGGTGCAAAATTCATAAAAGAGGATCACATTTGAAGTGATACGATTCAATTGAGCAAAAGAAGTTATGTCACAATGGTATGTACTTCGCTTCAGAAAAAAATAACAAGTTGCAAATAAAGTTCGACTACAGCAAAAAGATCAAAAACAAATTCAATAGATTTTCATGACAGGGCAATTAAGTACTTAAGTTCTATTTTACATAAGATGAATTTCCGAAAGAAGGATTCCAATCTGCTGTGTAATCAAGTGATATTATCTTTTATAAAGCTCATACAAAATCAACTATACAGTTTAACTTGTGTTAAGCAGCCACCTATTTAAGCAGCCAACCTGCCTTAAACAGCCACTACAGAAAGTCCCATTGTTAGATTTATAGTGTACATCAATTTGTGTTAAGCAGCCAACCTGTCTTAAACAGCCAATTTACTCTGTCCCATAGACTGGCCTCTTAACACAAGTTTGACTGTATTTGTCAAAACAGCGAAATGCAAAACTATAGAAAATGTGTCAAATTTCAGTTCTGCACCAAGCCATCTGATGTTCTTTTTCTCCTTACCATATCAGGATCAACAATGATGATTGGGGGATCGTTCACATACGATCCGTTTAGAATATCCTCTCGTATCGTGTATCGATACACGTTCTGGTTAAAGGTGGGTCCATTGTCGTTCCTATCCTCAATCTTCACACCTATCGTGACTTCAACTGTGCATTCTGTGGTCAATGTTCCATTTGCGAACATTTCACATGCCTAGAGAGAAGAAATATGTTGCACAAGCCATCTTTTGAGTATTGTAAATTACCATCACATTCTTCAACCCTTATAGTGCTTGAACAGACTTCATGCTTTTGCAAATAGATTAAATCACAGACCAGGCGCCAAGTAAATTGGCGGCTGGCCTGTCATCTAACCTGTTTGCTACTCTGAGTATCTTTCCCAATCAAATTTAAGCAGATATTTAAGGTTTTGGAAAACAGACACAGACGTTCCACTCTTCAGAACTTACAGTTAATATTACTATAAAAAAAAAATTGAATACAAACTTGAACAATGATGTTAGAACTTACAGTCAATATTATTATAGAAAATACAAACTTGAATACATACTTTGACAATGATGTTTCACTCTAAAGAACTTACAGTCAATATTATTATAGAAAATACAAACTTGAATACATACTTTGACAATGATGTTCCACTCTAAAGAACTTGCAGTCAATATTATTATAGAAAATACAAACTTGAATACATACTTTGACAATGATGTTTCACTCTAAAGAACTTACAGTCAATATTATTATAGAAAATACAAACTTGAATACATACTTTGACAATGATGTTTCACTCTAAAGAACTTACAGTCAATATTATTATAGAAAATACAAACTTGAATACATACTTTGACAATGATGTTCCACTCTAAAGAACTTGCAGTCAATATTATTATAGAAAATACAAACTTGAATACATACTTTGACAATGATGTTTCACTCTAAAGAACTTACAGTCAATATTATTATAGAAAATACAAACTTGAATACATACTTTGACAATGATGTTTCACTCTAAAGAACTTACAGTCAATATTATTATAGAAAATACAAACTTGAATACATACTTTGACAATGATGTTCCACTCTAAAGAACTTGCAGTCAATATTAATATAGAAAATACAAACTTGAATACATACTTTGACAATGATGTTTCACTCTAAAGAACTTACAGTCAATATTATATAGAAAATACAAACTTGAATACATACTTTGACAATGATGTTTCACTCTAAAGAACTTACAGTCAATATTATTATAGAAAATACAAACTTGAATACATACTTTGACAATGATGTTCCACTCTAAAGAACTTGCAGTCAATATTAATATAGAAAATACAAACTTGAATACATACTTTGACAATGATGTTTCACTCTAAAGAACTTACAGTCAATATTATTATAGAAAATACAAACTTGAATACATACTTTGACAATGATGTTCCACTCTAAAGAACTTGCAGTCAATATTAATATAGAAAATACAAACTTGAATACATACTTTGACAATGATGTTTCACTCTAAAGAACTTACAGTCAATATTATTATAGAAAATACAAACTTGAATACATACTTTGACAATGATGTTCCACTCTAAAGAACTTGCAGTCAATATTATTATAGAAAATACAAACTTGAATACATACTTTGACAATGATGTTTCACTCTAAAGAACTTACAGTCAATATTAATATAGAAAATACAAACTTGAATACATACTTTGACAATGATGTTTCACTCTAAAGAACTTACAGTCAATATTATTATAGAAAATACAAACTTGAATACATACTTTGACAATGATGTTCCACTCTAAAGAACTTGCAGTCAATATTAATATAGAAAATACAAACTTGAATACATACTTTGACAATGATGTTTCACTCTAAAGAACTTACAGTCAATATTATTATAGAAAATACAAACTTGAATACATACTTTGACAATGATGTTCCACTCTAAAGAACTTGCAGTCAATATTATTATAGAAAATACAAACTTGAATACATACTTTGACAATGATGTTCCACTCTAAAGAACTTGCAGTCAATATTATTATAGAAAATACAAACTTGAATACATACTTTGACAATGATGTTCCACTCATCACGAACAAGATTTCCATCTTTGAAATAGACAGGGTCTTCTATATCAAGTATCACAAGGTTTGTTATATTTCCTGTCACCGAATCGATTCTGAATATCGTGTCAATTGGTATTCCTTCATTAGTAAGCCCTGTTAAAAAAAAAAGTGAGCAAAACTATTAATTGTAATTAATTGTATGGTTTTCAATGCCCTATTAAACAATTTTTCAGTTATGTAATGGCTTTACTGGATTCATCAGTACTAGGCTTGGACTGTAAAGTGACTTGCCAAAGATCCCTCCAACTAAGCCAGAGACGTTGTGGGGCTTGAACCCATATATGTATGCATTTACTGACATTTCCTTTTGCTACCAATTTGGACCAATAAAAAAATTCCATACACTTATTAAGGGATGAACTCAACAAATGCTTATCTTTAATTAACCCTTTCCCAAACAATAATGACATTTGACCACTTTGTTGCAGATGGCTTTAGAAAACCTTGTGGGAAATGGAGAAATTGCTCGTGACGAGCAATTACTCCTTTTCCCACAATGTTTTCTGCCCTATCAGAATATTATTTTTCATCACATTTTGAAATGTGGTCTCCAAACTCTTTCAATTTGGGACAGTCGAATTTGTAGTTTGGAAAAGGGTTGAATAATGTTTACCAGAAAAATGTTCTTTAAACCTTTTAAATGCTTGTCAACAAAGGCGAACAGTGACTGACCAAAAATTAGAATTAAGATGGTTTGATCATAAACAAACAAGGGAGCTAATGAACCTGACTGATCTATTTTTTTTTTTTTTATATGGGTTTTACATCACATCAACATTATTTCAGTTATGAAGTGATGCCCGACTATTAATGATGGAGGAAGACCCCATACTCAACTGCCCGTAAGGGCTGGTCAAGGTGGGTAGAACCATCCGCATTTCGTAAGTCAGTCGGGAGACTGCCTCTCATGAAAATTCATATCCCTCTCAGGATTTGAACCCACGCAGAGAGGGGCCATGTGATTTCACACATGATGAAATTATGTCCATGTGAGAAAGCAGTCAATGACTTAGACAGAATGTCCTTCGGTGCTGCTTACTAAGTGCTAGGAGTATGGGTAGTTTCACTGACCAGCATAATATAACAAAAATGCTGTTGAAAAGGGCATAAAGACATCATCAACTCATATTTCTTTATGATAGAAAATGAAAGACAAACAGGTAGAAGTGTGTGATCTATGGTTGTAAAGACACAACTGTATCGAAGTTTTACCCTAATCCTTTACCAAACACCAAATTTCGACTGTCCCAAATTGAAAGAGTCTGCAGACAACATTTCAAAATGTGATGAAATTGTACAATAATCTTCAGATAGGGCAGAAAACATTGTGGGAAAAAGAGAAATTGCTCTTTAAGAGAAATTTTTCCTTTTCCCACAAAATTTTCCAGATTTCTCTGCAACAAACTTGTCGAATGTTGTTATTGTTTGGTAATGGGTGAAAAAGTTCCTGCCTCTTAGTTAAATCAAATACACCATGTTGAGTTTTTTAACAGGCCCAGATTGAAAGCAAATGCAGAAAACTTAACCCTTAGAATGCTGGGTAATTTTCTAAAAAATAGATATTTGTGTCACATGCTTACCGAAACCTTGAATATGTACTTAATTTTGATGAGGAAAGATACTCGGAGTAGCAATCAGGTTAGATCTCAGACCAGCTGCCAATTTGCTTGCCCGCTGGCCTGGATCAAACCTGCTTGCGCAAGCACAAAGTGGGTTCAAGCACTATAAGGGTTAAACGTCTTTTTTAATAAAATATGGGAAAAAAACAACATTTTTCTTTATATTGTGATAGAAGGTAGAGATGAATGTGATGAGAAATTATTTTTCTTTAAAGGAAATTTCTTCTCTTGTCAAATTTGGTTATTGAGTCCTTTACATGTGCAATTAAACATGTATAAATCAGAAGTGAAAATGAGTTTATTCGGTTATATGGTGTTTAACAAAGTATCAACATTTTTTTCAGTTATGTAACGGCTTTCATGGATCCTCCAGTACTTGGCTAAGACTCTGAAGTGCATGCCAAAGGTCATTCCAACGTCATTCCATGGTCATTCCCACAAAACCAGATGTGTTGGTGGGGCTCGAAACAGGGACCCCTAGAGGTCTCAGTCCGCCGATCTAACCACTGGACCACGAAGGACCCTTGGGAAAATGAGTCTTTCCTGACAGAAAATTAGAATGTTTCCTTTGTAAAATACCTGGTATGATTTCGTATCGTACTTCTCTCCTTATCTCCTCACTGTCCTGATCTTGTGCTATCACTTTTATCTGAAGGTCACCCTGAAGGTAAAATAGCATTTGGATACAAGAACACGCTAGAATTTTAAAGAGTTCTTGTAAACTTGAACAAACATGTCAAACTGAAAGTTATAAACTTTAGTCCATAATGAAAGGGTCCCCCACATTAACCTTTCAAAGACAAATGGCTTAACAGTTTTGCAACTTTAAACACAAAGTCACACCTTAAGTAGTAAATTGTTTAAGTAAATTTTAAGCAAAGTTTTTATTATATTGGAATGAGAATACAACCATTCATGATATCAAGGTAATCTACACACGCACAAGGCTTGTAGCACTAAAAAATCTACTTAACCCATTAACAAACAATAATGACATTTGACCAGTTTATTGCAGACGACTCTGGGAAATGGAGAAATTGCAAGCAATTTCTCTTTTTCCTACAATGTTTTCTGCACTATCAGAAGATTATTTTTCAATTTCATCACATTTCTAAATGTTGTCTGCAAGCTCTTTCAATTTGGGACAGTTGAAAATTTTGATGTTAACATTTCAAAGAAAAATATTAACAACTTAGCAACTTTAAACACAAAGTTACCCCTTCACCCTTTCAATGGACAATGCAAGGTTAATATACATGTATATACACACACTTCCATTTCCAAAAATTCAATTTGCATATCTCTTCACAAGACTAAAGTTAGCCCAAGAAGTTTTAAGCACTTACTGAAGACTTTCACTGAACCTTCAAATGGTTCTACAAAATGTTACAGTATTCATACTTACAACAGGTAAGTTGTCGCGGACAACGGTGATGGAAGGGAACTGAATCCATACAGGCCCTAGATCTTGGACATCATCAACAATAATGACGACATCAGTATTACTCTGTTGTTTTCCATCCTGTAAATAGACCAGTTTTATCAGTATTCATATTGTTATGTAACCACCTCACTCTCTTCAACATAACAACAATCAATAAGTACAAGATCTAACCTCTGGGTTACTTAGCCGACCCTTTAGCTCAGAAATTATGGTCTTGGATTTTCGTTCTGGCGCACCAAGATCAAATCCCCACAGGGGACTATAAATCCAAAGTACATTTTGTAGTTTTTTTTAGGAATGCTAGGAATTTTTTTTTTTGCGGATATTGTTCATAAGATGGGGGGGGGGTCCTCTGACCATAACCTCTGCGTTACTGAGCCAACTTTTTAGCTCAGAGGTTATGGTCTTGCACTCACGTACGAGTGGACCAGGACCCAATCCCCACAGGGGAACTATAAATCCAAGGTGGATTTTTCTAGCTTTGCTTTGTTACGGACATTGTTTTTAAGAATATCCAGAGTTTGGTAAATCAAAGCAATCATGGAATTTAGAGAGAGTCAAAATTGAAAGATCAAGCAACAACTTAAGAGTTTAAACAAAAGCTGAAGATCCAAGCGCAAACCACTCATCTAGATTTCTTTTCTATTTAATATGGCAAATGAAATGTTTCTTTCGCTATATAAAAGGAAAAGGGAGCTTAATGTTTTCTTTATTGAAATAGGGCTAATGTTTTCTTTAAGAAAAAGGAAAAGGGAACTTAATGTATTATATATGGAAATGGAAAAGGACCTTATGTTTTCTATTTTGATAAGGAAAATGGAGCTTTATGATTTCTATATGGAAATAGCAAGGGGATTTTACTGTTTTTTCTATATTGAAAAGGAAAAAAGAGCTTTATTTTTTTTTTTCTATATTGAAATGAAAAGAGAGCTAAATGCTGCTACACAGCATGACTAAGGTTTATTTATATTTGGTTTGCACAGCCCAAACATAAATAATTGTATGAAGTTTGAAGTTTGAAAGCAAAATAAGTGTACTTTGAAATAACCTAAATACTACAACCAAACCTTTACGTTAAAACAATTTATAATGTCAGAAGGGCCATGATTCTGCATAAATGCAATCCACAGTTATAAATTTTGATATTGACACAATCCCCTTTTGAAAACTAGTAAGTGTATGGATTCTGAAAGTAAAGATTTTAAAACTATAACCCTTACTGTGCTGGAACTGACTTCATGCTTATGCAAGCAGGTTGGATCCATGCAGCCGCCAAGTAAATTGGCAACTGGCCTGTAATCCAATTTGCTTGCTACTCTGAGTATCTTTCCTCACCAAAATTTAATTAGCAGATATTTAAGGTTTAAGAAAGCAGAAGACACAAAAACCTTTTTTAGAAAATTACCCAGTATTCTAAAGCTTAAGGTTTCAATGCAAGACTACAGTAAGTTTGCAAAGGTACCTGCCAAGGTACCTGAAGGGTATTTGTGTGGGTCATCTTTGGAATTGACAAGAGCAATTATTCAACCCATAAATTATACAACCCATATGTTATAGAACATATTTCATCTTCACCTTTGGTTTCTTTTTTATATGGATAACAATGCCATGTACCGCTAATCAATGTTACAGTTATTGTACTGTTTTCTTACATTTCACTAGTGCTAGGGCTCTGCCATGTCTTGCCAATGAAAACTCCTTAAGAGGTCTCATATTCACTACCTTAAAGTTCCCGGACGTCATACAATAAAAAATATGTATGTAAAAAGTGGAAAGGCATATGGTATTTAGCTATACTTCAAACAAACATTCATAAAAAATAAAGCCACCGAAATCGCTCTATTTATGTAGATAATGGCGGAAAACCCCCAGGGCATCACAAACTCAATGATAAATCCGATATATGGTTATTAGTAACATCATGTGGGCTGTCATGTGACGTGTTCACTAAACTTACAAGATACATAGCAGACAAGAAAAAACCATGGATTCCACAGCTTAGTTCAGAATTCTTTCTGTGTAACCTCTACACCGCCAACCGTATGTTGTTTCGGCTTGTTTGATGTTAACACTTCAGTACAAGAGCGTGTATGTTTGTTTTCAGTGTTTAGTCTGAGTATCATCTGACTGGTTATTTATAGCTCTATATATATGCGCGCTATATTAAGATTCTGTCGTCTTGCCAATGGATTTGTATAAAATGAAAAATGCCCAAATTCATCTAATATTATATTGGTTTCTTTCTGAAATATTAAATAAATGTGGATGCCCTTATTTCGCAAGTCCCAAAAAAATTATCCTATGACGTCCAGAATATACATATGATTCTACTTACATCTGCCAGCAGCTGAACTTGGAAAGCACGCGCATCTTCATAATTAAGGGATTGAAGCAGTAAAAGATCATAACGGCTGATTCTGTCATTGTTGTTGGTTGACTTAAGTAGAAACCATGTTGGGCAAACATCTTGAAATTTCTGTAATCAAAAAGAGACATATATTTGTGTTAAATGAAATTGGAGCCATTTTTTCTGAATTCATCTCTGAACTTAAGAAAGATTAACCTACTGTTTCATGCAAACTATTTAAAGTACACTTCTAACCCATTACCATCCAGTAACGACATTTCACCAGTTTGTTGCAGACAACTCTGGAAAACATTGTGGGAAAAGTAGAAATTGCTCTTTAAGAGCAATTTCTCCTTTTGCAACAATTTTTTCAGATCTATCAGAAGATCATTTTTCAATTCCATTACATTTTGAAATGTCGTCTTCAATCTCTTAATTTGGGACGGTCGAAAATTTGGCATTTGGTAGAGGGTTAAAGCAACTGCAACAAAATAACGTAAAACAGTGACAAAAGAAGCCATTACTCATGACAAGTAATCATTCTTTAGATCATACAACTTTTAACAAATAAGAAGCAGATCAGCATTTATTAAAGCCATACTTGCGCTCATTTACACTTAAATTGTGAAAGTTCTAGAATAATTGAAAATTAACTTAAAAGTACTTTAAACTCCCTTTTACAGAGGAATTGAGACTGTAACATGTTCAAATGATGCTTTTAAAAGAGTGAAAACAATAAGGTTTGTTAACAGCTGGCGATAAAACAAGGTTTGTTGAGAAACATTGGGAACCAATAAAACCCAAGAAATTCTCCATTTTGAGTGTTGATTATATTAGATAATCGACAGTATTTTTATGTGTTTCACGTGATTTTGCTAACCAAGTGATCGCCACTCATTAATCCGAGCGCTCCTTGCCATTTAAGACATTACTCGAATGTTAACAATGAAGTTATATTGGTGGGCACCTTATTTGTGAAAATAGCACTTTGAAAAATAGATAATAATTAGTGTAGGTGTTATGTTGGGTTTTTTGCTATATTTCAACATATTCTACCATAATTTATTACCCATATTACCCTGCTTTGCAGTTTTTCTGAGCGCTAGTATTGATTAAGTTTTAAGTATGAAAATTGTAATCAGTAAATGCCTTTAACTTTGGACTTATAGTGACTGGTTATAGTATGGAAGGACTATATCTTAATACTTGTTACTGGTACCAGCATGAAAATATAAAGAAGCAATACAAGGAACAGAAATAGGTGAACTGACTGCTAGAACAACCTGAAATACTGTTGGAAATTGTGTTAACCCATATAGTGCCGGAACCAACTTCATGCTAATGCAAACAGGTTGGATCACAGGCCAGTGGGCCAAGTTAATTGGTGGCTGGCCTGTGATCTTATCTGTTTGTTACTCTAAATACCTTGCCTCATCAAAATTTAGCATATATTTAAGGTTTTGGAAAGCAGACGACACTAAAATGTATTTTTAGAAATTTACCCAGCATTCTAAGGGTTAAGACTCCTAATTGTATTGTTGTGTACAGATGTTGATAACCCACCGTGTCAATGATGCAGTTTTGTATTGTGACTGACATTTTTCTTAGTCCTGCATCAAAAATACCGTCCACATCCGTCACAATTATGTTTTGGGCAATCACCAATCCATTCATTGGTATTACAACATTCTGAAAAGTAAAATGAATCTTTTTACCTTTGTTAAAGTAGCAAATTGAAAATAATGGATGAAAGGGGTTATATTTACATCACCCATCATTTAATCACTTCTTTCTTCTTAACTTGCTTACATATGAGTTTACGGCAGATTAAGATTCTAAAAATGAGGATATTGCATTCCAAATCTTATTTTGTGATTTTCCTTTTTTTGCTTTGATTTGTTGATTTGTCTTCTAACAGAGCCTAAGAGTTAAGGACGTTCTCTAGAGTTTTATCTGCTCACTTCAACTGTACCTTCAATAATCTGTTACCGAAGAGATTCTTGCATAGTAGTCGGATAAACGTTTTTATTTACAGTATGCAATTTTTTTCAAAGAATAATAATATTATCCATAAAACTATAAAAGGTTATGAACATTATTATAAATTTCTAATGCATACATGTATTAAGCCCCAAGCTTCTTTTTTTCAAGTTTCAAGTTATTTTTACAGTTTTATAAATGTTTTTCGGCTACGGTTACCATGGAAACTGTTATTTTACAGAAAAACTAACTCGTCAACATATACTTTTTTGTCATTTTGTATTTCAAAATCTAATTTTACTTCACATACTGAAAAATAAGAAAATTCTATGAAAGGAATTTTCAAATATCTTCATTGATTTATTTGAAATATACATATCAATTTTCATTGTTTTTTGATAAATACAAAAATTTGAAAAACTAATTTGGATTACAAAAATTGTTCAGATTGTAATAGTTTGAAATAACAATGAATTATAAAGTATTGAGTGTATGAATTCATGTTTTTTGTGTTGATAAACCTTCCAGAAATTATTCTAAAACCTTTGAAAATGGTATGGTCATTTTGACATTTCTGCCCCAAACGGTTACCATGGAAATTGTCATTTTATGAAAAAAACTCGTCGTCCTGCATTTTTCTTTTCAGTTTTGAATTCACAATAAAATTTCAAATAACTTATCAAAAATTTAGAAAATTCTATGAAAGGATGATTTTCTAATAAAACTGTAGAACAGGGGCCCGTTTTACTAAACAGTTTACGCTTAAGATTTGCGTAAGTCTAAAACAACAAGTCATTTTATTTCAATATTTGGCAAAGCAATATTGCAAAGTAACACATCATTGGAATCGTCTCTCCGAGACACTTCCAATGACGTGTCACATTGCAATATTGTACTTTCATTGAAGATATTATTCATGTTAATCAATTATGACTTACGCAAACATTTTCCGTAAGTTGTTTAGTAAAACGGGCCCCATGTCCTTAATACATAAGAGTCACAATTACAATATACTGCTTGAACTGTAAACAGGCATCATAAATATTCAAGTTTTTGGTGTCATTTTGTAGATTGGAAATATAAAGATATTTTTCAGCGACGTTATCATCACAGGTCAGCACTAGAACAAGATTTGTACATACCTCTTCTACTCTGAATACCAATGAGTCATTGGCAAAACGTGGGGTGACATCATTCAAATTCTTCAAGATAACTTCTGCGCGAACTTTCTTGGCCTAAAACCATGAAAAAATACCATTAACACTTTACCAAACGCCAAATTTTTGTCTGTCCCATATTGGAAGAGTTTGCAGACGACATTTCAAAATGTGATGAAATTCAAAAACAACCTTCTGATAGGGCAGAAAACATTGCAGAAAAAGGAGAAATTGCTGGTTAAGAGCAATTTCTCCTTTACCCACAATGTTTTTCAGAGTCAGGTCAAATGGCGTTATTGTTTGGTAATGGGTTAATTCCACAAATTCTTAATATCATGTTTCATTTCTGCGAAAAAATCCTGCATGAGGGCGACAGCCGTCATATGAAAACCTCATAAAGTTTTTCTGAGAAGGTTTAATTACTTGTACTGGACACATTATCTGCCATTTTGAATAAACACAAATCACTAATTCTAACTTCAAGGAGTTTTGGAAATAAAATCTGATTGTACAAGTTTGTCATAGGTGTACCGCCAGATTGTAATTTTAGATACAGCCATGCAATGGGGTTTTCCTATGAGGGCTGTTGCCGTCAATCTGGCCTTTTCAAGCACATATTTATGGGACGGCATTGGCCAGCGTATAGGCAGCAAAAGAACTAATGCTGTAGTTCTATAATGAAGACCTTGTATAAAAATTAACAAAAAGCATTGTTACAGCATCCTTTCAATAGTCATAATAAAACGAAAGTAATTTAATTAACCCTTTACCAAACATGAACATCTCTACTGTCCAAAATTGAAAGTTTGCAGGCAAATAATTCAAAAGGGGATGAAATTGGAAAATAATCTTCTGATGGGACAGAAAACAATGTTATGAGCAATTTCTCCTTTCCGACAATGTTTTCTAGAGTCATCTGCAACAAAGTGGTCAAATGTCGTTATTGTTTGGTAAAGGGTTAACATTCAGCACAAAGTGATGAGTGTGAACCCTGCCCATATACAAGTAACATATTTCAGTGCACATGTAGTAGACTGCAGCAGACATGTTAAGAAACAATTTTGAAAAAAGATCAAAATGCTTGAATCCAGTAATTCCTCCTGATGATACAATGGTTGCTACGCAACATGAAATCCTGATAAATCCATCAATGATGCCATATGATGTTGTATTCAGCTTGGTCAAGAAACAAAATTCCATACTAAATTGTTACACTGTCTTATCATATATTCCTTGCAATAATGGTTCAAAATACAATTGTCTTAACTTTTAAATCAATTTCATCAATGGTTGTGGTTGTTCAAATTGTATTTATTCATGCGTTTTCAATCTATTCACATATCACAACAGCAGAACGGAAAGGTTTGTTCACATGTTTACAAAGCTTTTCTAAACTTGTCTGAAGGTAGTAAATAGCCATTAGAGGCGATAAATGGAATGAGACATTAGTAGCTTCAAGTAAAAAATTGTTGTATGAAGAAGGTAGTAAGGAGTTAGAATTATAAGAGCTAATGAATCAGATGAAAAATAAGTAGAAAGTCATATTTACCGTTAATACTCCATTTAGTGTACCTCTGGCAATCAAGCCAACACTAAAACTTGATGTTTGTTTTTCTACAATGCCAGTGGTAATATTTAAGACACCCTGTAAATAAGGATTGAAAAAGAAAAATTACTTAATGCATCTTGCACTCTTTGAAATAAATGGCTTACCTACTATATTACTAGTGTAAACTAGATTTAATCATAATTCAGCAGGTGTGATAATCTTCCAAGGAGGAATCCTGCTCAAAATACAGAGTTAGATAAAACATTTTTTATCAAAAACATACTAACAGAACTTAGGGCAGGAGATTTGGGAAAATTGATGTTAAGTTTAAAAATTCTCAATTGAAAGTGCCTGTATGTAACCGTTATGAGAGCCCGGATAATACACCTTCTTGACGTGAGATTAGCTTCAACATAAACAATACACACACATGGAAGATACTATCAGCTGCCAGCATCATTTTAGAGGCAATCAATTTGACTATTTTTAAGTAATAGTCCTTATTATTGCTGTCTTGCACTGAACCAATAATGCATGCAGTAGCAGAAGTACAATACATTTATAAGTTTTATAAGTGATAATTACTTACATCGAAATCAAGCGGAGTTAGGATAGATACGACACCAGTCACAGGATCAATCCTCAAACCATTACTGTCACCACTGACTGAGAAATCGTTGATAGCTTTGTCGTTAAATCCGTACTGGATCCCTGTTGATGACCCCGGTGTTTGGCCCTTGAAGTAGGCCACTAGGGTGTAGATTTCTGTACCTGTAACAATACATCAAAGTTAGCACAGTGACACAACCACACCAAGTTAGCACTGTGACACAAGCACACAAAGTTAGCACTGTGACACAAGCACACCAAGTTAGCACTATGACACAAGCACAACTATTAGCACTGTGACACACGCACACCAAGTTAGCACAGTGGCACAACCACACCAAGTCAGCACAGTGACACAAGCACACCAAGTTAGCACTATGACACAAGCACACCAAGTCAGCACAGTGACACAAGAACACCAAATTAGCACTGTGACACAAGCACACCAAGTCAGCACAGTAACACAAGCACACCAAGTCAGCACAGTGACACAATAACACCAAGTTAGCACCGTGACACAAGCACACCAAGTTAGCACAGTGACAGAAGGACACCAAGTTAGCACTGTGACACAAGAACACCAAGTTAGCACAGTGACAGAAGGACACCAAGTCAGCACAGTGACACAAGAACACCAAGTCAGCACAGTGACACAAGAACACCAAGTTAGCACAGTGACACAAGCACACCAAGTCAGCAGAGTGAAACAAGCACACCAAGTTAGCCCTGTGACACAAGCACACCAAATTAGCACAGTGACACAAGCACACCAAGTTAGCACTGTGACACAAGCACACCAAGTTAGCACTGTGACACAAGCACACCAAATTAGCACAGTGACACAAGCAAACCAAGTTAGCATTGTGACACAAGCACACCAAGTTAGCACAGTGATACAAGCACACCAAGTTAGCACTGTGACACAAGCACACCAAGTTAGCACAGTGATACAAGCACACCAAGTTAGCACAGTGACACAAGCACACCAAGTTAGCACAGTGACACAAGCACACCAAGTTAGCACTGTGACACAAGCACACCAAGTTAGCACTGTGACACAAGAACACCAAGTTAGCACAGTGACACAAGCACACCAAGTCAGCAGAGTGAAACAAGCACACCAAGTTAGCCCTGTGACACAAGCACACCAAATTAGCACAGTGACACAAGCACACCAAGTTAGCACTGTGACACAAGCACACCATGCTAGCACAGTGACACAAGACTTTGAGTATTATCTCTTTGCAGTTCCAAAGTCACTATTGCACAATAGTTGTCAAAGATTTTGTGATCGGTCCAAAAGGAGAGCAAAATGTGTACTGAATTTACATGGTTTGATTATAATGTGTCCTTTGTAATATTCTGTAGAAACCTTTACAACAAAAGGAGAAATGGCTCGCCTCAAGCAATAACTTCAACAGTGACACAATAGTTGATGAAGTTGTCTGCTGCAGATTCATTAATTTATAACCAAACAATAACAAAATTCCACCAGTTCATTGCGGATGACTCTGGAAAACATTGTGGGAAAAGGAGAATTTGCTGGTGACTAGCTATTTCTCCTTTTCCCACAATGTTTTCTGTCCTCTCCGAAGATTATTATTCAATTTCATCACATTTTAAAATGATCTCTGCAAGTTAATTCAATTTGGGACAGTTGAAAATGTGTGTTTGGTAAAGGGATAAGATAGATCTATAAACATAAACAAAAGGGTTGCCCCATAATTTGCTTCATATTCATTAAAAGGAGGGCTTTACCTGCATTTACTTTTGTTACAATGGCTTCTATAATAATATCTGGAAAAAGTTTATTGTTAATTACTGATAGATACTGGTAGTACTGTTTACTTTTTCAGCTTCATTTAATACATCTAACATATTTTGGGAAATAAGTCCTTAAACCATATAGCCATCACTTTCAATTCTGCCCTACGGTTATATAAGTACATGTAGAACTTAAGACCTACGGATGCATAAGTAAGATTTATGCCAAATCTGGATAAATCAAAAACTATAAGGTAGCTGTTTTGTTGTTACGAAAATAGATAAAAAAAAAACAAACACCATAGAAGAGAATGCAATAACATATGAACTATAAGTTTTTTTGAAAATAATACAAAATATGATTGTTAATATTAACTAGACACCCACTTTCCCCCTCATTTTAGAAGTTTAGAGCAAACCAATGATGACTCCCTCACAAGGTTAACCCTTTACCAAACGCCAAATTTTTGACTGTCCCAAATTGAAAGAGTTTGCAGACGACATCTCAAAGTGTGATGAAACTGGAAAATAATCTTCTGATAGGGCAGAAAACATTGTGGGAAAAGGAGAAATTGCTCGTTAAGAGCAATTTCTCCTTTCCAGAAATTGCTTATTAAGAGCAATTTCTCCTTTTCCCACAATTGTTTCCAGAGTCATTTGCAACATAGTGGTTAAATGTTTGGGAAAGGGTTAACAGCTGTGGTCTTAAACTGAGCCTTTGATATATGGAATAAATAAATTTTATCTCAATTGAATTCTACACAATATCATGAAGAAAATCTAAGTATATCATGCTTTTTGTCATCTGATATTGCTTAGAGTTTGGAAAAATTGCCCAATGGCAGGAATGGGTTAGTAAACTCTTCTTTTGTAAACTTACCAATAGGCAAGGCTTCTTCAATTACTAGTTGGTTCATAAAATCTCTCCAGATAATTTGATCCTCTGCTGCATCTTGACATTGGCCTGGAATACATAATAGACAGAATCAAAGGTCTTGAAAACACAAAGAAAGAGGAAACAGTATTGGCAAAGGGCTGAAATGCTACAAAAAAAGGAGAAAAGGTAAAGGTCTTGAATATCTAAAAAAACAAAAAAAGAAGAAGAGATTCCTGGGCAACCAGGATCTATGAACAAAGGACTTGAAAACTAAAGAAAGACAACAGTTGTAGGCATAAGTCTGGACTACTCAAAAAAAAGGAATTAAAGGCATATGTCTGGAAAAGTCATAAAAGATATTGTGGGCATTTTGCTTTTTATCTACTAGATCATATTGTATCAAGCACTTTCATAGTCTTTTGCAAAAAAGGGGTAAGAACGAATTCCATTTGATAGCAGACAAGCGTAAAAATGAATTTCTATCATTTATTATTCTTAAGTTCTTGGGGTGATCTGCATATCACTCTTAAACTAGATATAATGGTAACAAGCATTTACACAAAGATTAGAAGAGAACTCTTAAGGTAGATATTACTTTACAACATGTATTCTATAAAGAAAGATAAAGAACACTTTGATTGTGCAATTACAAAGAGGAATGGCCCCTAATAAGATGTGAGAACTTGTTACCAGACCCTTTTGCCAAGTTTGATTTTATGTCTTCTTACCAAAGTTGTGTACTGTGTATTATATGTTCAATTGGCACTGAAATATGTTTAACCCTTTACCAAATGCCAAATTTTCGACTGTCCCAAATTACAAGAGTTTGCAGACAAAATTTCAAAATGTGTTGAAATTGAGAAATAATCTTCTGATAGAGCAGAAAACATTGTTGGAAAAGGAGAAATTGCTCGTTAAGAGCAATTTTTTTTTTCCCACAAAGTTTTCCAGAGTCGTTTGCAACAAACTGGTCAGATGTGGTTATTGTATGGTAATGGGTTAAACACAACTTGACAATTCAAGCCAGACAGCAATATCCAGTGTATGTACATGTGGTTATTCCAATGTTTTAACCTGTCAAACTACGCCTCAGTTTATGAAAGAGAATGAAAGAGGATAGAGCAAAATACAACTTTTTTAACAAGTCAATTAAAGGTTTTTGGAAATGAATAGTCCAGAAGTACCAATATAAGCCCATCTTTAACAGGGCTTTTTCTTTTCCTATGACAAGGGCCCATAAAAGGCACCTGGCCAATTTGAAACTCATTTAAAATCATGTCATACCAGTTTTTGGCTTCCAACACACATTTTATTTTCTCTAAATCAACAGGCCCACTAGGTTTCTTCCCAATTTAATGAAAAAAAAACACTGTTTAATATATGGATATATGGACCTTCATATAAACACCAAGAAACAATGAATAACTAATGATGTTTTCAAGAGGCCCACAGATTTAATCAATCTCAACACTCTGCTCTCTACAAGACAAAAAAAAAAATGGTTTGGGGAAAGGTCTTCATCAAGGTCTTTTCTCATACATTATGTTATGTATGAAGTTTAACGTCATGTCAACAAAATGTCCTTTATGTTACGACTTTCCTGGATCCACCAGTACTAGGCTAGGGCTCTGAATTGACTTGCCAAAGGACACTTCCACCCAACGCCAGGTGTTGGTAGGGCTCAAACGTGGGACCCCAAATTCATCTATTGCGAAGGATGTGGACTCTCTGACCTACCTCCTAGGATGCTCAGAAGAACAACGAGGCATGTTGGAATAAAGGTCCTCATCTTGACCAATCAACTGAAAGAGATCAAAATTAAATAAAGCACTTACTCATGGTTCAATACAAGATTATAGCAATTATTGCAACCTGCTTTGCAAAAGTGAAGGACCTGCTTTAGTCTTGAAGTGCACCATTGCTATTTGGGCCGCGTCACACGAAAAGGGGCACTCGGACATAAATAAAAACCGCTGACTCAGCTCTTTCTTAGCGCTATTATTCCAGCATCTAGTCACGACAGTTATCATTTGTATTTATTTAAAGGTAGAACTTCATGTCCTCTAAGATGGCAAACAGTGTAACCCCAGACCAGCTGCCACGTCACTGACGTGGCGGCTGGTCTGGGGCTACACTGTTTGCTATGTCCGAGTGCCCCTTTTCCCGTGACGTGGCCCATTTCATATAGGAATTTGTATCTTGTCTAAAGTGACAGCACTGCAAAAGATGATTCTCAGGTGTTGAAATAAACTTTTCATGGAAAAATTAGGTAGAAACCCTTGAGACAAGAGCGCTTACACTGGTTAATGGCAATTTCTCTTTTTGTCATAGTGGGTTGTTGATCACAACATGATGGTACATTTAAATGATCATATAAGTAGTGAGGAATAAAAATACATAAGGATTATTGTTTAGTTGACTCATTTTTAGATTTCCAATAATGGTTTCTAAAGTCTTTTGAAGCAGACATGTGAATTTGATTATGCAAATAACCAATTCACCCCTCAATGAAATTTGAGAAATCTATTCAAAGTCACAAATCTAAAGAAAAATGGGAGCAGATGCTCTTCAAACAAACTACCAAAAAAATAACTTTAGATGAAATGGAATGATTATCAGAAAAATCATTGGGTCAATAGGGGAGTTGGCTCATAATAACCAAATTGCACCTTTGTCCTCGTATTTTCAGAGATTGTTTGATTCACAGACATTTAATAATTAGACCTGATCAACAGTGCATTTTATAAGTTAAGACCATTAAAAGACAGCTTTTGGTTGAGATGGCACACAAATTTGATTTTCACTTCATTGAGTCTTATACAATTTCAACATTTTTTCAGTTATGTGATGATTCTTAGTTACTTTTAATTGTTTAAGTATTTCTAGAGTAATGTAAGAGACAAAGATGACATGTTTTGAAATGTTCAAAACTTGTACATATTGTTTAAACGTATCCAAGCATGTCAACATGAAAAACACAAAAACACTTTAACAAAAGGAGAATAAAAGCATTATGACATAACCGCAGGTTTTCATTCTTTTGGTATAATGTTATCAAAATCTTATCAAATGACTAGAAGTGTGAAGATTTTTTTCTTTTGTATAAGGGTTTAGTGGTATTTCAAACAATTCTTAGTTATATCACTGTGGCAGTTCACTTCGTGATGCTTTCAAGATAATTCAGTATGTCTAGGTAAGTGTCTTGCCCAAGGACACACACAACAAAGTTAGCTTCAAGTTGATAACATACATTGTAAGAAGATCATGGAAAGTCAATTGCATTTGTACAGATGTCTAATCTTTTCTATATCTTTGACATTTTGCAGCAGACGACATGAAATAGAAATACCTATATTGGAAAAGAATGTTCATATACCTGCAATGATTGAATAATGGACATTGAACTGGCCATGCTAATAGGTGATTGTGATCATGCTGAAGAAAGGCTGGTTTTGTCATACAGATTTTAATCAAATGTCGTCTGATCCAAAGGTTTACTTTAGAGTCGTCTGTATTAGAGAAAGTGTAACATCAATGAGTAGTGTATCACCCGTTTTCACACCCAAGGCAGCGCTAAAAGACAGTCACAAAGCGTAAAAGGGAACAAGCCGCACAAATCTATAAATGCTCTTACCTGCCAATGATTGGACCATGCACTGGAAACACTAGATCTAGACACAGGTTCGATCCTCGACCTATCAGTAAACTATAAAATGCCTCACACCCTAGCGAAAATTTAACCTGCTCAAAATGTGACTCCGACGAACCAGTAGTCTATTTTTAGAACAGGACCGGTTCTGACAATAACATAGGTATTCGCGGTCTGTTGAGCATGAGGATAAAAATATTTATTTTTAGTTAACCGGACAATAGTAAGCAATTTCTCAAACGAAATAGTGGTGTTGCAAACGAATTGATTACACTTCTTTCAAAATAAAACCTTCCATATAAACATTATAATATTATGAAGCGCCTTTTTCTTAGCAAAAGACGAATAAATATAGCAGATTTAAGGAATGCTGGTTAATATTTCAGTTTGAATTTGAAAACCAAATTTCGTTTGGAATATATTTTTACAGGTCTACTCCAACCTCAATAAGTGGGCGGAGCAAATTCGTCACAGCTGAGTGGTGCGCTATTTTTAAAAGTTGCAGAACCGGTTTTCCTACATGTGTATCATTTAGGGTGTTATGGCTTGATTGGAATAGGGAGAACGAAATCGTTTTGTGTATACTTTCTCATTTGGGTGCAAATTAAGCAAATTTTCGCTTCGGTTCCTCGGATTTCCTTTCAAATCCTCGGTGTTTGACCAGAAGGTATGTTAATTAAAACATTTACGTTTAAAACGTGTAATTTATTTAGAAATAAGGTAATGAAATTTATTGTCATAACATATATTCTTCAATATTCCTTTCCTATGTGCATATAGGGTCTATCCACAAGTTTCATAACACACCTTTAGTTATAATGGTGGTTTGAAATCCAACAGCATTTGGAAACAGCTCAGGAAAAGTGACAATCGTTTACCAGTACAGTAGTGCTAGGAATTAAGATGCATGATCACCTGTATTCCTAACAGTATTCATTCTTCTCACCCCGCGCCTCCAATTTTATTAAGCTTTAACTTCTAATTTGGTTATTTTACATCATTTGTGAAACAAGTTTGTACGACTTAGGCTAGTCATTCTTGATTCATCCTCCTTGATCATAACCAGTACTTAATTGCGCCAAGTGTCTATTAATGAAAGGTTGCATGGCAAACCTGCTACTCACAGGATTTAAACCAACAACCCTTATATCAGGAGGCTGATGCTCTACCACTGGACCACTATTTTGTTTTATCTTCAAAAAGGGGACCATGCTCCCACAAAGATCTTGTGGGTGCTTGTGTGTTGGTTGCTTGTCAATGGCTCCACTAGGTCATATCAAGACCAAAATCAATAATACCAAATGGTATGCCCATAGGTAATGGTTTACAACTTTGAAACCATAAAAAAGTGGATTTAGGAGAAATCCAGGCTGTTTGCAAAGGTGAACTGTATCTATAGATATAAATGGTTCTTAGTTGATAACATTGAAGCCTAAGGAAATTAAAGGAACATCATATCAACCAATTCCTCACTTACACATGTCAGAAAATTAAAAAAAAAAACACTGAGACAAATGAAGAAATTTCTTTAGACAAGCATATGTCAAAAAAATAATTATCTCCTTAACAGAAATGTGACATGCTACTTAAATTTCATCTGTTGTTGCTATTAGTTCGAAGCTGAATCTCAAACTGTATTGTGGGGAAATGGTTTAGTCTGCTTGGGAGAAAATTCAGTTCCCAGTTGAGAGACTTTAGTACAGCATTAATGGTTAGCGAAGACTCTTGTATCAAATCTTTGATATACAATATACTATTTGACTTTCAGGATTGAATGGTGCCTAACATGAAGACAATTCTATTCTCCACCCTGCTATTGAGTAAGTTTTCAGTTTCATAACCATATTAGTTCAAATTGACAACACCTGTAAAACAAATTGGAAATTACTTTTAGCCCTTAACCAAACAACAAATTTTTGACTGTCCCAAATTGAAAGAGTTTGCAGACGACATTTCAAAATGTGATGAAATTGGAACATAATCTTCTGATAGGACAGAAAACATTGTGGGTAAAGGAGAAATTGCTCATTATGAGCAATTTCTCCTTTTCCGACAAAGTTTTGCAGAGTCGTCTGCAACAAAGTGGTCAATTGCCGTTATTGTTTGGAAATGGGTTAATGTTCGTAAGAAGACTAACAATTCTCGTCTCTTAATTTCTCTATCTTAAAGATGCCGAAAAATTGTGATTTCATTTAAAAAAAAATACATGAAATCATCTTTAGCACCTTCCATCGCTTTGATAGAAGTCTCAATTAACCCTTTCCCAAACATTAACGACATTTGACGACTTTGTTGCAGACGACTTTAGAAAACATTGTGGGAAAAGGAGAAATTGTTCGTAACGAGCAATTTTTCCTTTTCCCACAATGTTTTCTGCCCTATCAGAATATTACTTTCCAATTTCATCACATTTTGAAATGCAGTCTGCAAACTCTTTCAATTTGGGACAGTCGAAAGTTTGTTGTTTGGGAAAGGGTTAATAAGTAGTTTTGGTATAACTCCAAGTCCCACATTAGTAGTGTGGCATAATTGGAGTGTTGGCCAATTTAATACTCTGGTTCCCAGATGCTCTGTTCCATTTGAATTATTTCTCCGAATGGAAATGATGGATCATTGTTTGTTTTAAACATTTACTATACATGTATCTGTTTTGACTAATTGGCTATATTTTGACCAAACAGTCAAGTACAGGGTGGATAAGTGGATAAATAATCTAGTTGTGTGTTACTTTATACATTTTTTTCAAGAAAGATCAAACTCTTAATATGTTAAAAGTCTGAATAAAAGTACATTGTGTGCCCTTGGAAATCAACTTAAATCATTTATTAATCAAGTCTGTTAGAATATTATTACATTAGGGAAATATACAAATGGTGAAACTGCCATCCAAATATTATTCAGATATCCATAAGAATAATGCATGAAAGACATTATCTTTATGACTTATCCCAAATTCATGAAAAAAGCTTATTTGAATATAATTATATATTTATAGTGTACATTACTTTGTGTTTAGCAGCCAACCTGTTTTAACCAGCCAATTAACTCTGTCCCATAGGCTGGCCTCTAAACACAAGTTTGACTGTATATCATTGAGGTAAGAAGTCAATACTGTGACATTTCTTATGTGCTTGTTTTTTCATCTTTTTCAGGCTTTGTGATTCATGCAGGTAAGTTATTCATTATTTAGTGTCAAATAGAGGATAATCAACTCCTTTCGATTGATATCAAAAACATGATACGAGAATGGGTTCTTATCAGGTTGAAAAAACGAGTTCGAAGAACGAGTTTTTTCTACATGATAACAACCCATTCGAGTGACATATTTCTTATATCAATCAAATGGAGTTGATTATTCTATTTATTTTATTCCACTATATAAAATATATTTTCCAAAATACCTCCATAAACGCCAAATGGAATATAAAATGGGAGGAGCCAAGCAGTTAACAATGCCCATGACGTCATTTTTGCGTCCTATGACGTCATTCACGCGTATGGATACATTTTAGAATACAAACATTTTAGTGTCATGTGCAAAAGTACAGCAATGACTTAAATGCAAAGGAATGGTAAAAAAGTAGTTCCGTCAAAACTGATATCATTACTAGTGATGATATGACTTTTTGATATCATCACTAGTGACGATATTCACTGTGACAAAATTGAAAATTAATACACTGAGAAATCCCTGTATTTCACTGATAGGAATATAATAAAATACTTTACCCATTACTCTATCTGTTAATCCAATACCTCAATATAACACAACTGCTTCAGATATCACACTGACAACTAATAGATTGCTAAATGATGAGCAATGTATCATATTGTTGCAATGATTACTATCCACCATCATAGAGAAAATGCCTTTTTTCCTTTTACTGTCTGGAGGAAAGCTATAGTGTAATTGGAAGAAATGTGACATTAAATTAAGTCCCTATAAATAATTTCTATAGGACAAGTCACAAAGTCCTTTATCAATGGGTATTAACCCTTTCCCAAACAATAAATTTTCGACTGTCCCAAATTGAAAGAGTTTGCAGACGACAATCAAAATGTGATGAAATTGAAAAATAATCTTTAGATAGGGCACAAAACATTGTGGGAAAAGAAAAAATTGCTTGTTACAAGCAATTTTTCCTTTTTCCACAATGTTTTCTAAAGTCATCTGCAACAAAGTGGTCAAATGTCGCTATAGTTTGGGAAAGGGTTAATGATCTTCCAAAGATAAGCTTTCAAATCTGTATTTAAAACACTTCCAATCATAGTAAGATGTCATATGATTTATTCAGTAAAGGGGAAATGCAGAAATAGAGATCATCAACACACTTAGTGGCCAGGTAAAAAGTTTAGATGAATATAGATTTGATATATCCTGTGAGGTGATTTAGGAAATGCCCATCATCCTATCCAAACACTTTTGTTTTAGGTTGTCTTCAATCATGTATAGTGGTAGATACCAGTAGTCAATGATTTTACGGAAACAATAACGATAGAACACAAACAAATAATCTGTCTGGTTTAGTTTAAACTTACTTATTTTACATCGATTGTGAAGTAAGTTCTTACAACTTAGTTAAATCACTCTCCATTCTGCTTCCTGGATACTTCACCAGTTCTCGCATTGATTTGTAGGTTAGTCCTTGCAATTTTCACCTCCCTGAACAGGGATTTGAACCAGGGACCCTCTACCTCTACACCTATGTTGCCCACGTGTTTGTTTTACAAAATTTATGTCTTTTTTGGGTCTTTGGTTGGAGCCCCACCTCTGGTTTTGTGGGGACTTATTTTGGCAAGACACTTCAGAACCAAGTTTAGTACCGATAAACCCAGGAAAGCGGTACAATAACCGAAATTTGACACCACTTTAACACTTTACCAAACGCAAAATTTCCGAATGTCCCAAATTAAAAGAGTTTGCAGATGTGATTTCCAGAGTCGTCTGAAACGAACTGGTCAAATGACATTATTGTTTGGTAATGAGTTAAAAAAAACATATGAAGAAATGATAGCTTTTTCCTTCAATCTGATTTAAGGTGCTCAATCACTGGAGTTTCGTGAGGCTGATGTGATAGCACTAGAAAGGACATTTCAAAACCTGAAGGAGAGTACTAGAAGAAATGGTAAGTATTGGCCAAGTTGCTTTTCTATTCACATATATTTTGTTGATGGCATAAACCGATAGACAACCTGAACCAGGCTGCAGTCAAACTATAGCAGGACTTATAAAATGTTTGACTCTCTAACTTTGCTATATATAAGGCATAAGACTTTAGATCTGATTTTGACAAAATGTTAAATGGCTCCACTCGAGCAATTCATTTCTTGAATTTTCTGCTGTTGCTTTTAGTCTGCACTACCTTGCAAATTTGAGCAATGAGTAAATCAAATGATTATAACGGTTGTAGAATGTAGGGATCCGACAAAGACCACTGCCAAGCCATTGTCACTTAGATTTCTCATGAACCAAAACTATTGGCAATCATTCCAAAGGATTGGATTAATGTATTATTCAGCATTATTTCTTTCTCATACAGCTTAAGTTATTGGATTCTCTGAAAGTGGTAATACTTGTCTATCTTTTTTTCACGAGCCTTCTTATCAGCAAATCATAATCAAGAGTTTTGCTCAAAAGCATCATTTTTTAAGACTGAAGATCTTCTTTAAAATCTGATTGACAGCCATTTTGACAAAAGGAGACATTGATTGTTATAAGCAATTTCTTTTTCTGTCAAGATGGTTTTTTGTGTTTCCATCTGCAGTTCCGTTTATATAAGGGAATAAGTTATTTCATGAAAAGACATCATACCTGTCCAGCACGTTTTTCACTAAACATACGTTATTGTATCTTTGAGAAATCCTTTTCACTGTTCCTTCCACTCTTTTGCTCGCAATACAGAGATAATATTGGAGGAAAAAAGTTAACCTAGACCAAAATATTCCCCCAAGTTGATCCCAAATGCACTTTTGGGGTTCAGTGCGGGCTTTGAAAGGTTTGCTATATTGACTAGCACCATTTACCTAACAAGAGAAACTTTTGTATATTATAATAGAGGTTATCGGCTACCTTGCCTGTGTGGACTTATCAACGCCAGGCAATACAAGGGGAATATCCATATCGGCACAAACAGGACGTACCAACCCGGTCATAGTGACTCCTAACAGAGCCAACACCACAATTTTGTTGAACTCAGAAGTGGATTACGAGGTAAATACAAAGTTTGCACATACCTGCTTGTAACATCATGCAGGGGTCCACTTTAACATCTATACCAAGGCGGTCAACAGGACCAGTTCCTTGTACAATCTATGGGTCCTACTTCAACTGGACCTTAGCCCTTATAATGCTGGGTAATTTTCTAAAAAAAAAATGTGTGTGTCATCTGCTTTCCAAAACCTTAAAGAGCTGCTTTATTTTTGGTGATGTAAGATACCCAGAGTAGCAAACAGGTTAGATCACAGGCCAGTCGCCAATTTACTTGGCGGATGGCATGGATCTAACTTGTTTGCATAAGCATAAAGTTGGCTCCAGCACTATAAGGGTAAAGATGTCATCTTTTTAATTCTTTGATATTATGCAATAAGGATTATGAATTTCCTCGTGGGTGAAAAAGCAAATAAATAACAGTATCCTTCCTTCTTAAATCTGTTGACAAATTTCTGTGGAAAGGTTTCATTTCATTTGAACTTTTCTCCAGCTCACAAGGACCACTCAGGCTATGAACTTACTGGTCCCACAGGCAAAACAGGTGTTCAAGAACCTAAGGACTCGAATGAATATCATACCCTGACATCTGATGCTTGGAGCATTTACATATATGTTCATGAAATAAGGCATTGTTTGAGATGCCTCAATTCTGAATTTGTTTTAAGAGTTTTTATGAATGATGATATTTATATGAAATAAGATTTAACAGAGTTGGAATGAAATTTTATACTAAAGAATATCATAATTCTAACCTTAGAATGCTGGGTAATTTTCCAAAAATAGTTTTTTGTGTCGTCTGTTTCTAAAACCTTAAATATTTACTTAATCTTGATGAGGAAATATACTCATAGTAGCAAACAGGTTAGATCACAGACCAGACGCCAATTTATTTGGTGACTTGCCTAGATCTAACCTGTTTGCATAAGCATGAAGTTGGTTCAAGCACTGTAAAGGTTAAGCATACAAATCAAAGTGCACCAATATTTTCTAATTTCTTTTGAGGAAAACAGGGTTAATTCATATAACAGCTATTGATAGAAACTTATACTCGTACAACTTCTTAACTTTCCATTTGTAAGATGTCCACTTGTATTCCCAGCAAATGTGTGAGCTGTATGAATGTTTCTTGATGTCTCCTTTGTTTGTTATTTCAGAACGCTGGAGATCGTAATGACTACAAAGCTACGTTTACTTGTACGAAGGTGAATAACTCTTTGAATTGTATAATGCACAAATCATCCAATAATCTCTCATTATGATTTAGTAAGTCATTGATGGCAGACATAAAGTGCATGGCTTTCGGGCTTAACACTATGTTATATCCAATCTTAATCACAGGGGTCTTGAATTTGACGAATTTGACATTTGAGATCAGGTTCGGCCAGTTTTTCTATCTGACGTTTGGCAAAGTCAATGAAATATGATTATACATCTTTCATCACCAAATAATTAATCGTGTCTATCTTGAAAAGTGCTAGGCAGCTTGTTGAAAATATTAAGCAGGAAGTTCCAATGGGAATTCAGCGGGAATGGATATCTGATATAACAGAGTTATAACTTAAAAAATGTTGAAAATTTTGTCAAATCCCATACAAAGTACTTTTCATAAAATACTGAATTGCATGGAAATGGTTGACAGGGTCTTGTATGGCCTAGTCATTAAGTTGGTGTAACCTGGGGGGGGGTCCTGTTTGTATCGTTGGAGTGTCCATTTCATGACATTTAACCCTTAGAATACTGGGTAATTTTCTAAGAATAGATTTTTTGTCGTCTGTTTCCAAAAACCTTAATTGTCTGCTTAATTGTTCTGAGGAATGATACTTGGAGTAGCAAACAGGTTAGATAACAGGCCAACCGCTGGCCTGGATCTAACCTGTTTGCATAAGCGTGAATTTGGTTCCAGAACTATAAGGGTTAAGGGCCTATGTCTAGTAAACCCAGGAAAAGTTGATAATTGCTCAAAAGTAGAAACAAGTAACAAACACTATTATTTTATGTTTCAGGGTGATTTCACTAAAGATAAAACATTTGCCATTGTTGTGGCAGATGTGAATGACAACGCACCAACATTTGACAAGGCAGGTGGTATAAACGATTCCTACGTCACCACCATAGATGAGGTAATTATAATGAATGTATTCATCTGCTTTAGGTTGATATATCACTGTATTTGTTTTATCATCATATTTGTTTTGTTTTACATCGATTGTGGAGGAAGCTGAAAGCTTGTTCAAAGCCACTCTCGATGACTGCTTCCTGGATACTAAAGCAGTAATCGCGCCTGTTTGTAGGGTAGTCCCGGAAATTTTTACCCCGCCTAATGGGGATTCGAACCTGCGATCTTCAGTACAAGAGCCTGAAGCTCTTCCCAAGCACCATTGTTGATATGCCTTGAGAATTTTTAGTAGAATGAATGAATCTGAGGAATTAGTTGCTTTAATCCAAGAACAACCTATTTAAGTGAAATATATATTCATCTTCTCGATTGGTTTTATTCCCACACCTTATATTATAAAAAATCAAGAAAAATGAATAGAATTGATGGTATCACGAATTGATTCCATCAAGAGCCTACATGAATTTGGTTCCAGGTGTTCTTTACAACCCAGGATTTAAGATGATGGCTTTGTAACCTTGGAAGCCACAAAAATGTAAAATTTTTAATGATGACGTTTAAAAAGGCATTTGTTAACATGCAAAAATACAATTGATTATTCTAATCTTTTACGAGATATGTTTATATGTATAAGTCAATGAAATTCTACTCTATTTATTCTAATTTCTAGGTGATCAATATTGCTGATCCTGTCAATGGACAGCTTATTTATGATGCCATACGAGTTACCGATATTGATGGAGCAAATAACCGTGATGTTGAGCCTGTGTGTGTCAGTCTAAGCTCAAATCCCACAGTACGAGGGGGCCTTGTAAGTATTGGGAGCAACATGACTCGTCCTGTATCCAACTTACCCAGAATTCCAGGCATATGCTGCTTACTGCTTCAAAATTGTTTTTCCATTACCAAACAATAACGACATTTGACCACTTTGTTGCAAACAACTCTGGAAATAATTGTGGGAAAAGGAGTAATTGCTCTTAACAAGCAATTTCTCCTTTTCTCACAATGTTTTCTACCCTATCAGGAAATTATATTCCAATTTCATTCAATTTTGAAATGTCGTCGGCAAACTCTTTCAAATTGGGAGAGTCGAAAATAAGGAGTTTAGTAAAGGGTTAAAAAGGCCAAGACCCAGCGTAAAAATAGCAGTTGATGGGCGAATGTGTCCTAAACAATACGTCTTCGATTGGGTACAGCAGTTATAAAGCATGGGATATCATATACCACCGAAAAGTTGATGGTCAACTCATGCAGGGTACACACTGTGGCTATTATTGGGAAAAGTGGGGGTAAATTACCTGACCTCGTCACATGATTCCCCTACCTGGAAATATAGAACATCACTTTGCTAAATTTTTATCATTCTTTAAATGTGACATTCTGAATACTCTTTACAATTATGTTGTTTCCTTTAATACAATTATTATGAATACCAACACTGTAGACTTTTTTTTAATTTTTTTAAAAAGCAAGCTTGTGAAGGTTTTTATGAGCGTACCTATCCAGACCTCAACAGACTGAGGGAGGTTAGTGGTCGAGGGGTACAATGTAGGCCTCTGATGGTTGTAGATTCGAATCCCATGAGGGTTCCGCCTTGAGACCTTTCATTAATCCACAGGAAAGCACTGGTTGTGATCCTGGAATCAGAATCGAGAGTGGTGATTAGTCTAAGTTGAAGGAACTGTTTCACAACTGATGTAAAATAAAAAGGTTTAAATTAACAGATTGAGGGCTCAGTGCAAAACTGTAGTAAGTCTTTAACTAATGAAGATACCATAGGATTCTGTCAATCAAAAAATTTCCATTTTGAAACATATTCATTTTATTTAGAATAGATCAATTTCCTAACATCTGAAATTTGCCTCGCCATATTTAATCAAAGTATTTTCAGATTTGATTCTAAGATTCTTTGAATGTGTTTGCAGAACTGTGGGGACTATTTCCGCCTGACTGCCGACTTGATAAACAGCGATGATAAAGGGACAAACTACCAGTTTAAGCTCTATGCTCTACAGGGTCAGCTGAAGGCATTCCAGAGTTTTACACTGGAAATTCTTGCTATGGTAGGTGAAGCAGGTCAGGAAAGCTTAACACATTACCAAACAATAACGACATTTAACTACTGTTGCAGAGGATTTTAAAAACATTGTAGGTAAAAGAGAAATTGCTCGTAACAAGAATTTTTTCCTTTTCCCACAATGTTTTCTGCCTCACTAGAGTTTTTCATGGAAGTAACCTTGGGGAGGCACTGCAGAGCCCTGATTAGTACTGGTGAAATCAAGGAAAGCTGTAAAATAGCTGATATAATGTTGACACGGCAATAAACCCAATACAGACAAACAATCAAAATAAAACTGGCACTTGATAAAGCCATTTTGTTCTCAATGTTTGTGAGGTCTTATCTCCAGAAATCTTTGACAAGCAAAGAAGCTGATATACCATTGATGAAAGCTATAAGCTGAATCAGTCAATGAATCTGTTTGACAATTATTACTGTCAAAAACGACTGAAAACATAATGATAATACATGAAAGTTTTATTTACAATTAATTTTCAACTAACATATCTTATTCTGTGTTTCTCCCATGAAACTTACTCATTGAACATTGTGTATTATGTTCATTATGCATAAATGCTTATGTTCATTGCATTTGATATTGCAAACCAGTGATGGTGTTATTTTCCACTTTTGTTCATATGAAGATACTTTATGTGTTATAGAATAAAATATCTTACTTTTGTAAGAGTGATAATGCATTCTAATAATTTCTAAATTTTGCAGAATATCCCAAAAGACCAGCAGAATGAGCCAACGTTGAATTCAACCTCTCAGAATGTGCTCATCAACGTCCGAGACATTCAGGATTCTCCACCAAAAATTCTCCCAAATTCCCTGCGAAAAGAAATTTCAGAAGATATGGCACCGGTTAGTGAGAAAATTGGTGTCTATTTTAACCCATTACCAAACAGCGACATTTGCCCAGTTTGTCACAGACGACTCTGCTAAACATTGTGGGAAAAGGAGAAAGTGCTCTTAAAGAGCAATTTCTCCTTTTCCCACAATGTTTATGCCCTATTGGAAGATTGTTTTACAATTTTGTCACATTTTTAAATGTCGTCAGTCAAAAATTGTGTGTTTGATAAAGGGTTAAAGGATTGAAAATGTTAGCAGGTGTTTATATCAAGAAACAGTTATGCTATATTATCTCTGACAAGCAATTTCCTCTTTTGTCAGCGATCGTGCGTGGTCCAGTGGTTAAGCTGGTGAACTTAGACCTTGGGGTCCTTGGTTCGAGCCAAACTGACACCTCTGGTGTCGTGGGAGTGACTTTTTGCAAGAGAATTTTGAGCCCTAGTCCAGTACTGGTTGATCCAGAAAAGCCATTACATAACTGAAAAATTGTTGATACAGCGTTAAACAATATACAAACAAACAAACCATTACCCATAATATTTATCTTTTTTGCATCTGCTACAGAGAACTAAATTTAGTGTTTATTAATAAATTGGTCAACATGTTTGTATCACAGGGGTAGGTACTTATCCTCTATTGGAACAATACTGTGTAAAAGGTTTTGTTTATTATAATGCCACCCTTAATGTAAGTGCCAGCCAGTTTGGCTTATGAGACACTTTTCACTGATTATATCAAGTACCACCAATTTTTATCACTATGCCAGGCGTCAAGCGGACATAGGTCGGTAACCATTGAATTTAACTAGCTTGCAGCTCTCGAACCGGCCATTTCAAAACAAGTCCCACAACAAACATTCTTCAAGGGAATGCCTCCCGTGGGGCTCAAACCTTTGACCTCCCCATCCCAAGGTGGTGCCGTAACCACTAGGCTACAGTGACTGTGTAATACATTTAATATTGAACCCAGGATGAATTAACAGACCCCTGTGGCTTATATCAGAGACAACTTGTGTTTCATCTTGGATTTTTATTGTTGAAAACTATTCCTTTTCATTTCATTACAATATCATTACAACTCCTTTGTGCTGTAAACATATCTTTGAATACCCCAATGGTTTGGTATTACATTTTTTGGTTACATCTTTTTTAGGGCACAACTATCTCATCGTCTGTACAAGCATATGACCAGGACACGCGAGCTCCAAACCCTGTCGCATTTGAACTCATTCCCGACCCAACATCAGGTACAGTCACCAAGACATATCGAGGGTTCAGTGCAAGACTATAGTAAGTGCTTCATAAACATGAAGCAATTACTATAGTATTGTGCTGAGCCCTTGATATATTCGTTTTGATTGATTTGTATGTTTTATTGGATTGTCACTTTGCTTCAAGTGACTTTTGATAATGTTTTGATGACAAGCATATGAAAGAGATCCCAAGTTTAACTGCCCATAAGGGCAGATCCGAGCTGGTTAGAACCAAAGTCATGTGATTTTTTCAGCTGGAAAGCTATCTCTCAATGAAATCTGAATTTATATATGTGTTCCATGATTTAACCCATTATCAAACAATAACACCATTTGACCAGTTTGTTACAGACGACTCTGTAAAACATTGTGGGAAAAGGGGAAATTGCTCTTAACAAGCAATTTCTCCTTTTCCCACAATGTTTTCTGCCTCACAGAAGATTATTTTTCAAATTCATCATATTTTGAAATGTCGTTTTCAAACTCTTTCAATTTGGGACAGTCAAAAATTTCGCGTTTTGGTAAAGGGTTAAACACATATGGAGAGGGGCCTAGGGATTTCATTTTGATAACATTGATTACTAGACCACTGTCTCGAGAGGCCTTTGTAGCCTAGTGGTTTGAGTACAAAACATGGAATCATGTGGCCCCTCTCCTTGTGGGTTCAAATCCCAGTGATGAAGTGTTTGGACTTTTATAAGAAGTAGTCTCCCTTTTAACAACAGGAATGCAAATGGATTATACTCGGTTTGAACAGTCCTTATGGGTAGTTCAGTACTTGGTCTTCCTCCATCATTAAGAGTCAGGTATCATAACGTAACTGAAATAATGTTGATGCAATGTTTAACCCATAATTACAAGACCAGAAGGTACCATATTCCTGTTTTTTACAGATGATGTTGACGACTAAATTATCTTGCTATTGTGAATTACTTATTCAAAATAGCGACTTAATTATTTCCTTATTTCGACCAACTAACTCAAAATAACCGTTTAATTACATCATTATTTCGACTTACTTACTCGAAATAAGGACTAAATTATCTTGTTATTTCGACTTACTTTCTCGAAATAACCACTTAATTAATTGTTATTTCAACTTACTCACTCAAAATAACCACTTAATTGTTATTTCGACTTACTCACTCGAAATAACCACTTAATTAATTGTTATTTCGACTTACTCACTCGAAATAACCACTTAATTAATTGTTATTTCGACTTACTCACTCGAAATAACAGGAAAAAAGATCGCATACATGTAACCCCTGTGCCACTGTCCATGGCTCTTAAAGAATGGTAACTGATCTTTTGGGCATGTCTCAAAGTTAACATCAAATCTGTACCCAACTCAATGATTTTCTCAAAATCAAGCTGAGTTTGGTTTTTTATTTCTCTAGAAAATGCCCATGATATATTATTAAATTCTAATATTGTGCTTTTAACTTTTTTTTTTATATGTGAATGCTTCAACTGTCGTCTGCATGAAGTTTCCTTAATAGCATTTATAACGAGAGAGAGGAAAAATTTAAACCTTAAAATGAAATTTTCTATTTTCTCTTCTACAGATTTTGATGGATACCAGTTCTTCAGTCTAGGAGAAGTGTTTCAACTTGAAAACACTGGAAACGAGAACTATCAAGTGGACCTCATTCTTTCAAAGCAGATTGATCGCGAGCAGATTATTGATACAACAAAAAATGTTTATGTTCAGATAAGGGTAAGACATTTTACATATTTACTGTTGATCAGTATTTCTAACATCAGGGGTTCAGTGCAAGACTATTTAGTAAGTGCTTCATGTTTTTGAAGCACTTACCATAGTCTTGCATTGACCCCTCGACATGCTCCCTTTTAAGAAATCCCAAAACATTAGTTTGTTAACCCTTTCCCAAACAACAAATTTTCGACTGTCCCAAATTGAAAGAGTTTGCAGACGACATTTCAAAATGTGATGAAAATGGAAAGTAATATTCTGATAGGGCAGAAAATATTGTCGGAAAAGGAGAAATTGCTTGTTATGAGCAATTTCTCCTTTTCCGACAATGTTTTCTGAAGTCGTCTGCAACGAAGTGGTCAAATGTCGTTATTGTTTGGGAAAGGGTTAACTCTTTCCCTATCCAGAACATTTTCTAAAATAGAAAAATATTTCCCATTTAGTGAATTTTTTTTGAAAGTTGATGAATCTGATACAGCTATCAAGGGTTTGAAATGCAGGATGATAGAGAGACCTGCACATATATAAGGCACAAACTATCGTATTGTGCTGAAACTGATAAATTATGTTAAATTATCAAAGGTTTGTTAATTAGGGAAATCGTCAAAATACCTGCAGTATAAGAAACCATTATCATAACTGAAATTGCTTGTGACAGCTAATTTTTCTTTCAGTCATATTGGTTTTTACCTTATAGGACATAGAAGAAGGACATATTTCATTCTTTAGATATGATGTCTGCTGATGCTTTTAAGTTGGACTTGTCTCAAAATCAATATGTAGATACGGATTGTTGTCAGCTACTGCAATGATGGGTGTCCATGGCCTAGTGATTAATTATAGAACTTGAGACTCCATGACCCCTCTCCGCATGAGGTCAAATCCTGGTATCCAACAGCATTATGATTTTCATGAGAGGAAATCTCTTGATTGCTTTACGGCATGCCCATAGTTCTACCTGGATGGACCATGGTTATGGGGTCTTCCTCCATTATGAAGAGTCGGGTATTGCAACGTAACTGATATAAATTTGATGCATTTTCCTAGTTTGTCTTATTATTTACAGAGTTGAGCATGTACCAAGAAATTTACAGAATTTTAAGTAAGAACATGGATAATATAGTATTGACCGATGCTTTTCAAGTTAAGGGTTCAGTGAATGATTATATTTACCTAAAGAATGCCGGGTAATTTTCTAGATTTAGATTTTTATGTTGTCTGCTTTCCAAAACCCTACTCAGAGTAGCAAACAGGTTACACCACCAGCCAGCCACAAATTCTCCTTGGTGGCTGACCTGGATCCTACCTATTTGCATAAGCATGAAGTCGGTTCCGGCACTATAAAGGTTAAGTCTATCCCTTTTTAGAATAGCTTTCTGTAGCCTTGTATCATGCCTTCTATGTGATATTTATAACAAAAAGCTTTCGTTGCTTTATGGTCTTGCAGCAAACCAACCCTTTAAGTGACCTTTTCTATTCTCACATTTATACTTTTAATTTGCAGGCATATGAGACAAACATATTCAACCTTCCAAACAGAAATCCAATGAATGCAACAGCCCTGATAACAGTCAATGTCCTCGATGTGAATGACATTGCACCAGAGTTTAACTTTGACACATATACAATTAGTGTGAACGAGCTCCAAGGGACAAGAACCGATAATGCTACACAGCTTGTGGTCCAGGAGGGAGCCATTGAAGTAACTGATGGCGACGGGGTATGTCCTTTCTTCCTATAATTCCTTCACATGGATGGAGGGTTCAGTGCAAAACTATAGTTCATTTATCATAGGCTTTTTGTCATTGGTCAAATTAGGAAGAATAAACAGAGGGCACTTGAAAAAAAAAGTACAAAGACTGATCACACATTTATTTCTTGAGATAACAATTTTGTATTTTTTGTAAGGCAGCTGCTACAGTTGCCATAGTATGCATTTGTGAGTTTGTCTAATCATGCATTTATGAGTTTGTCTAATCATGCATTTATGAGTTTGTCTAAGCATTCATTTATGAGTTTGTCTTAGCATGCATTTATGAGTTTGTCTAAGCATTCATTTATGAGTTTGTCTTACCATGCATTTATGAGTTTGTCTTAGCATGCATTAATGAGTTTGCCTTAGCATGCATTAATGAGTTTGTCTTAGCATGCATTAATGAGTTTGTCTTAGCATGCATTAATGTGTTTGCCTTAGCATGCATTTATGAGTTTGCCTTAGCATGCATTAATGAGTTTGCCTTGTGATGCATTTATGAGTTTGCCTTGTGATGCATTTATGAGTTTGCCTTGTGATGCATTTATGAGTTTGCCTTAGCATTCATTTATGAGTTTGTCTAAGCATGCATTAATGAGTTTACCTTAGCATTCATTTATAAGGTTGTCTTACCATGCATTTATGAGTTTGTCTTAGCATGCATTAATGAGTTTGCCTTAGCATGCATTTATGAGTTTGCCTTAGCATGCATTAATGAGTTTGCCTTACCATGCATTTATGAGTTTGCCTTAGCATGCATTAATGAGTTTGCCTTGTGATGCATTTATGAGTTTGCCTTGTGATGCATTTATGAGTTTGCCTTGTGATGCATTTATGAGTTTGCCTTAGCATGCATTTATGAGTTTGTCTTAGCATGCATTAATGAGTTTGTCTTAGCATGCATTAATGAGTTTGCCTAATCATGCATTTATGAGTTTGTCTTAGCATGCATCTATGAGTTTGTCTTAGCATGCATTAATGAGTTTACCTAAGCATGCATATATGAGTTTGTCTTAGCATGCATTTATGAGTTTGTCTTAGCATGCATCAATGAGTTTGCCTAAGCATGCATTTATGAGTTTGTCTTAGCATGCATTTTTGAGTTTGTCTTAGCATGCATCAATGAGTTTGCCTAAGCATGCATTTATGAGTTTGTCTTAGCATGCATTTATGAGTTTGTCTTAGCATGCATCTATGAGTTTGTCTTAGCATGCATCTATGAGTTTGTCTTAGCATGCATTAATGAGTTTACCTAAGCATGCATTTATGAGTTTGTCTTAGCATGCATTTATGAGTTTGCCTCAGCATGCATTAATGAGTTTGCCTAAGCATGCATTTTTATGAGTGGTTGATATAATGCCTTAAAATCTAATAAGCCAATTCATCATATATGATTTTGGGAAGATTCAAAATATAACTAATAGCTGGTAGTAATCAGAAATTGTGAAAATATCATTGTTTTTTTAACTTTAACCCCTTACTCACTTTGGCACAAATGTGGCAAATGTCCTGAGTAAAAGCAGTGACCAAAATGATGAAATGTTACTAGTCAGCGTAATAAATATTTCACCACAATGATCTCTATCCTATGCTATAACCAAAACTTATCTTAAACCCTTTACCAAACACCAAATTTTTGAACTGTCCCAAACTGAAAGAGTTTGCAGAGGACATTTCAAAATGTAATGAAATTGAAAAATAATCTTCTGATAGGGCAGAAAACAATGTTTCCAGAGTAGTCTGCAACAAACTGGTCAAATGTCGTTATTGTTTGGTAATGAGTTAAAGGAACTGGTCAATTTCCAGGAAATATAAAAGGTATGTCCCATCAACATAAACCAACTTATATGCTTTTGATATGTCAATATGATGCCAACTAATTAAATTGATCTTCTTTTCTTTCTCTAGATTGAATACAACAGCTTCAACATCTCGATTGTGCCGTCTCAATCTTCAAGATATTTTTATTTAGATCGATATTCCGGAAGAGGATCCCAGATTTTTACACTTTATATCCTTAATGAAGTTTTGGATTATGAAAATGTACTGAGCAACCAGTTTACCATAACCGTGAGTATCCATGATACTGAAATGATCTTTTTTTCCCAGTTTTATACTGGAATTACCAGAGTAATTGATGTTTTGTATTTGAAACCAGAATTAAAGATACTATCATATGAATTACTAGAGTAATTGTGATGCTGTTTTGCATTTGAAACCAGAATTGAACCGTTTTCATTCGAGACCCTTTAGTTCAGTAGCTTCTGTGGTTGATTGGAAGTACAAGGTTACCTTTTAGTAGATAAAGTGAGGAAAATATTTGCCCAAGTCAAACCTGATATACATGCATGCTATGTAATATAAAACTACACTTTTGTATGTGACATTTCATTGGATTCATCTCGGAGAGACCATTTCAATGGCATGTTACTTTACAATATTACTTTTCTCAGTATAAAAATAAAAAGTGATGTTGTTTGTGGCATAAGATGCTTTGAGTAAAACGCAACCCATTGCTACTGAATTGGTGTCTCAAGTCAGATCCATTATGTTCCTGTTGAAAATCAGCCAGTAAGCTTGGAAAGAATATTGTACAATACTGATACGGTGGAAAGAATATTGTACAATACTGATACGGTGGAAAGAATATTGTACAATACTGATACGGTGGAAAGAATATTGTACAATACTGATACGGTGAAAAGAATATTGTACAATACTGATACGCTGGAAAGAATATTGTACAATACTGATACGGTGGAAAGAATATTGTACAATACTAATACGGTGGAAAGAATATTGTAAAATACTGATACGGTGGAAAGAATATTGTACAATACTGATATGGTGGAAAGAATATTGTACTATACTGATAAGGTGGAAAGAATATTGTACAATACTGATAAGGTGGAAAGAATATTGTACAATACTGATACGCTGGAAAGAATATTGTACTATACTGATATGGTGGAAAGAATATTGTACAATACTGATAAGGTGGAAAGAATATTGTACAATACTGATAGGTGGAAAGAATATTGTACAATACTGATACGGTGGAAAGAATATTGTACAATACTGATACGGTGGAAAGAATATTGTACAATACTGATACGGTGGAAAGAATATTGTACAAAACTGATACGGTGAAAAGAATATTGTACAATACTGATATGGTGGAAAGAATATTGTACAATACTGATATGGTGAAAAGAATATTGTACAATACTGATACGGTGGAAAGAATATTGTACAATACTGATACGGTGGAAAGAATATTGTAAAATACTGATACGGTGGAAAGAATATTGTACAATACTGATATGGTGGAAAGAATATTGAACACTAGTTATATTATAAATCTCAACTTTTGTCAGCATTAATTATTCCCAAAACTGAAAAAAATCGTTTTTTTTAATGCTTTTATTATCATTTGTAAATGCCTTTGGGTTGAACTAGACACAATTGTTTTATCAATCACATACTAAGGTTTCCTTTGTATTTCTTTTTTAGTTGGAATCAGTGGACATGGATAATCCTTCATTCCGATCACAGGCTGTTGTGAATGTTGCCATTCAGGACTTGAATGACCAGAGTCCGCAGTTCACCCAAAACCGTTACGCATTTTCATTCCCTGAAAATCAAGTTAAAGGCTATCTAGTTGGAACAGTCAGGGTGCGTATAGTTTGTTTGCACTTAACCGTTACTAAATAATAACAACATTTAACCACTTTGTTGCAGACTTTTCTCTAGAAAACATTGTGGGAAAAGGTAAATTGCTCGTGACGTTATAGTTATAGTTCTTTTCAAAGTCACATAGTTTTTCACATTGGCATCTGAATTATTTTTACAAGCTTGGATTACAATGGGCTACATTCGTATTTAGTTAACATTTGAATTTTCCATTTGAAAACATAAGTGTAGCCTTGTGCATGGGTTTCAATGCAATTTAGTTAGAATTTATTGTATTTTATGTTATCCATGTTTTAACCTTAAAGGGACTTATAGGCCCATTATTTTTTTTTTATATGGGTTTTACATCACATCAACATTAGCTCAGTTATGTATCGATGCCGACTCTTTATGATGGAGGAAGACCCCATACTCAACTGCCCACAAGGGCTGGTCAAGGCGGGTAGAACCATCGACATTCCGTAAGTCAGTCGGGAGACTGCCTCTCATGAAAATCCATATCCCTCTCAGGATTTGAACCCACGCGGAGAGGGGCCATGTGATTTCAAGTTCTGTACTCTAACCACTAGGCCACGGAGGCCCCTATAGGCCCATTAAAGCAGGGTGTTGGTAATATTGTAAAACATCGAACACAAAAATAATTGGTTATTCAATACTGTCCGAATTTATAGGGTAATTACGGTAATATGTAATTGTATATTTTCGTGTACGTAACACAATAGCACCATGATAAAATTTACTTACTTACTTGCATACTTAGTCTATTGCGGGGACCAATTGTTTGATAGATTTGTCCATGTTTGTGTATTTTCTCATGCTTGGAAATATCTTTTAGGCAACAGATGAAGATAGTGGACTCTTCGGGCAAATAGCTGGATACGAGCTTCGTGATTCCTCAAACACGTAAGAATTATTTAACCCATTACCGAACAATAACAACATTTGACCAGTTTGTTGCAGACGACTCTGGAAAACATTGCCGGAAAAGGAGAAATTGCTCTTAACGAGCAATTTCTCCTTTTCCCACAATGTTTTCTACCCTATCAGAAGATATTTTTTTCAACTTCAACCCATTTTGAAATGTCGTCTGCCAACTCTTTCAATTGGGACAGTTGAATATATGGTGTTTGATAAAGGGTTAATGTCACACTTAAAACATACCATTTTTCCCTGTAATTATGCCACCTCCACTTGAGTGAGGTTCCTCTTTTGTAGAATTACTTCTACAGCAGAGTTTTCAATAAACATCTAAATCATTTACCGTTAATAGCATAAGACACCACCAGCTTCTTGTTTTCATAAGGACAAAAAAGGATATCTACAATGATTTATCTTTGATTATCTACATTAAATTTTGGCCTTCAATATTAGTTTAAATTAGTCTGTAGCTAGGACGTTGTCAAGAATTCTATTTGCGCCTCATGATCTATACTTTATCACAATCATGTTTTCCATCAAAAATTACAAAAACAAATGTGGATTATCATTCTTTCCTTCTTTTTGATAGGCGTCTTAAATCATTTTAATTTTCAACAGTCACACATTGTCTTACAGGGGTCATTTTTTGCGTAAAAGCTCTCTCTCTGATATGAGGATTTAATGCAAGGCTACAGTAAGAGATTCACAAATATCAGGTACTTGATTACTACAGTGTTGTATTGAACCCTCAAATTGATACGGGTTGATTAATTGAACAGCTTGAATTTCTGATATATGATTGTAGATGAGTGAAAAACTAGAAATTTACTGAAGGTTTCTTTCTCATAAACCCGCTATAGAGAACCTACTGCCCAGGAGCAGGAAAACCACTGTGGCAAAAGGAATAATTGCTGGTTGTAAAGACCAATTCTTCCTTTTGATGCTTGTATCCTAGTCAACTCAATAATGCTAATGGCATTTTCTCTTTCTTATAGTTTTTATCACCAGATGTTTGAATATTCCGTTGCTTACAAAACGCTATTTAACCCTTTCCCAAACAATAACGACATTTGACCACTTTGTTGCAGACAACTTTAGAAAACATTGTGGGAAAAGGAGAAATTGCTCGAGCAATTGAGACGAGCAATTTTTCCTTTTCCCACAATGTTTTCTGGCCTATCAGAAGATTATTTTCCAATTTCATCACATTTTAAAATGTGGTCTGCAAACTCTTTCAATTTGGGACAATCGAAAATTTGTTGTTTGGGAAAGGTTTAAGGGAATTTGTTAGAATGATGTTTATTTGTTAAGAGATAGGTCAGTCCATTGAAAACGTGTTTGTCTCTACAGATTTGTCATTGACAATCAAGGAAACATTAGACTTGATAAACCTGTTGACTACGAAGCATTGACTCGATATGAATTCACCGTAACAGCGAGAGACAGTGATCCTCGTTTTCCAAAGGAGACAACTGTAACAGTTTCAGTTGACATTACCAACGTGATTGATACGGGGCCGTTAATCACAGGCGAATACCAATGCCAAGTGTTCGAGGAAAGCGTTGAACTCCAACCGCAAATCGTCATACAGGTGAGAATGATTATCCCTTTAACCCAGGACCCCTATGTCATAAGTCCGAAAACGTAACAACTGGGTGATGCAGGACCCTTGGTGCTTTGGCTTTTTTAAAAAACCCAGCAGAGACCTCTAAACTCATAACCAAACGCCAACTTTTCGACTGTCCCAAATTGATAGAGTTTGCAGACGACAGTTCAAAGTGTGATGAAATTGAAAAACGATATTCAGATAGGGCAGAAAACATTGTGGGAAAAGGAGAAATTGCTCATCACGAGCAATTTCTCATTTTCCCACAATGTTTTCCAGAGTTGCCTGCAACAAACTGGTCAAATGTCATTATTGTTTGGTAATGGGTTAAATGTTTCTATTTTTTTAAAAGACTCTGGACCAATGATTAATGTATTCTATCTTTAATATCAAATTAATTAATAATAATATTAATTATATCTATAACAATGCATTAACATTCAGCAAACATCACATTATTCCCACCTGTGAAATGATTCGTTTCGAGTCTTGATCCTTTGGAGATACATGGGAAAGGCAGCTCCGATAGAAGGAGAAATCTATCTCACCACTGCCATCGATGTAACATACCAAATAAATGAAACTCTTAAAGTCACACTCACATTTGAACAGTAACAACACTGTCCTCCATATTGATCAGTTGTGTTATCTATTTTTATACCGGCATTTTATCCATAACCATGCATAAGGTTCCCTAACTTGCAAGAATGTTCTGCAAACCTTACAATATTGTAACTTGATATCAAACAAATCAACTGTAATGTAATTTCAATGTCAAATTAATCAAAGGTGTTTTGACTTTTAACTTCAAATAAGTCAACTGTTTTGAAACATTGATATCAAATAAACTATTAGTTTTGTAACTTTAATGTCACATATATAAACGATATTGTAAGTTTGACATTAGGATGTGAACCCATTAACTAATAGTGTTATAAGATAGGGACCCATAATTAACCCTTATAATGCTGTCTATTTTTCTAAAAATAGATCTTTGTGTCGTCTGCTTTCCAAAACCGTAGATATCTGGTTAATTTTGATGAGGAAAGAGACTCAGAGTAGCAAACAGGTTAGATCACAGGCTAGCCGCCAATTTACTTGGCAGCTGGCCTGGTTATAACCTATTTGAATAATTATGAAGTTGGCTCCAGCACCATAAGGGTTAAATGGTTTTGTAACATTACTTTCAGGCTGTTAACCAGGAGACGGATGTCGACATAATATTCTCCCTAAGGAGTGTTGCGCCAAATCAACTTGATATCAATGAATATTTTCTCATCAACCCAACTACTGGAAATTTTTCTCTCCGAAAGCCTGTTAATTTCCGAAACACCGACAATGGCTTGTGAGTACATAACATGTTTGATTTCCATAGAAACACTTAAATTGATAATGAACAGTTACAGGTAGTTTTATGAATCCAAATGAAGAAATCTACTTCATGACGACTCATTAGAATTGCCTCCAAATCCGTGATTACTTTGCATAACCAAGAATAAAGGTTAGGAAAGAACAAAGTTTAGAAAATGTGGCCCTTTTCTAAACTTCCCTTGCTCTGAGTACAAGAAATGTTGAATAGAACATGTATTAAATATTCTTATAGTTGTTCGCAAAGACTGTTAACAGACAACATGAGTACTCTTGAGTAGGAAATCTTGAGACATTTGTAGTGGTTATCTTAAGGACCTTAGGGTTATAATGCAGGTAAGGCGATTTTTGTTGTTTGGCACAATCAACAAAATTCTTAAAATATAGAGTTTATGAGCTGAGAATTAATGGTCATGTTTTGTTTTTTAACTTTGTAGTTTTTTTCCTGTAATAATTTGCAGCAAAGACATAAAATCCATATGTATGCTTGTATGTATTGATGAAGACCAGTCTCAAATTCAAAATAGGGCATAATTGATACTGATTGAGTATCCAGGCAGTAGTCATCGAGAATGAATTTGATAAGCTTCAAGCTTTCATCACAATCAATTGAAAATAAATACTAAAGTAACAGGAGCAGACAATTATATTGTAGTAGTAATCTTTATTTACATCTCATCATTGTACAATACTAAAACACATTTACAACATAAAATTTCATTTCATAAAAGACACAATGCTACTCCATTATGGAGTTATAAGAGATCATTCTAAAATTTAATGCGATAAGATTCAAGACAAAAGCATCTGAATTCAAGATATAAAGAAACCCATTTAGAACAGGAGAAAAATGTTTTCTATGTGGTAATTGATTTAGAGTTTTTGCGACCAATTAAGAGTATTAAGTTTTATTTAGTTCACTTGTCATATATATTTCTTGTAACATATTAACGTGAAGGTTTTTAACTATTTTAGACTTAAGGTTCTTGTACGAGCCAGTGCAGCAGGAAGACTAGACTTGTTCTCGGAGAAAAATATCAGCATCACTGTACAGGTGAGAACCATTCTCTGATGTTACATGGTTAGATTAAATCAGCTTCACCCTTCCCTTATACAGTGAAGCCTTGTTTATTCGGACCCCGATTATCCGGATATCTCGCAATCCGAATGAAATTATAAGGGAACGGAATTATTATGCAGTAATTTGCTTAACTAATTGCCAAACAATAACAACAATTGACAACAATGTTCTCAGCTTCTATCAGAAGATTATCTTCTAATTTCATCACAATTTGAAATTTCGTCTGCAAACTCTTTCAAATTGGAACGTTTGAAATTTTGCATTTCGTAAAGGTTTTATAAGTATACATGTGCATATAAACCTGGTCTTAATATAAGACCAGGTTCTGCTTCATTAGTCCGGATTGTTCGTTAATCCAGAAATTGTGTTGGGAATGAACGTGTTCGGATTAACGAGATATTACTGTAATGGGTTTTGTGACTGGTTCAAATATTAACCAATTACCAAACAATAACGATATTTGACAACTTTGTTCTGGACTGCTTTGGAAAACACTGTGGAAAAAGAAAAATTGCTCATAGAGATAAAGATGCTTTCTTTACTATCAGAAGATTATTTTTCAATTTCATCCCATTTTGAAATGTCATCTGAAAAATGTGGCATTTGGTAAAGGATTAAGGTAGAAGACCCATGGTCAGTCTTTTTGAAATTTATCCTTCTGTCTGATTACATCAATCTTTCTTGGTAAATGCCTGTGGGGCTGGAACTAGTTGCATTAATCCAAATAGTTCAGGCCTTAACCAATGTTGACTGATGAAACTGAAGTAATCCCACAATTTCAAAATGGCAGATTTTGGGTATTCTACCTTAAAAGACTCAACTTTTGGTTTAAGGGCTTCCGGTAAGACACTTCAGAGCCCTAGCCTAGTACTGGTGAATCGAAGAAAGTGGTAACGCAAATGGATGCTTGTTAACATGTCATTAAATCCCAGTAAAAAAACAAACAAATCAACTTTGGATGACAATCATTACATACGAGAAATATGACTTTCTTAATTACAAATGGAGAAATTTGTTGTCACAAGCAATATCTGCTATTGTTATCGACAGCTGCATTTACCCATTGCCAAACAATAACTACATTTGACCAGTTTGTTGCAGACGCCTCTGGAAAAAACTTGTGGGAAAAGGAGAAATTGCTCTCAATGAGCAATCTCTCCTTTTCCCACAATGTTTTCTGCCCTATCAGAAGATTATTTTTCAATTTCATCATATTTTCAAATGTCGCCTGCAAACTCTTTCAATTTGGGACATTTGAAAATTTGGCCTTTGGTAGAGGGTTAAACTTCACATTTTGATGGGTTTCCTCACTTTCTTACTCAGTCCAGTTACCATCTCATGTTATGGATCTTTGTCTGTCATCAGTCCCGTGACGTGATCGACGGAATGAAGTTATCCAAAGTAACATTCGACTTTGTTTTAATTTCAGAATCTGAACAACCACCCTCCAGTATATGTTCCACCAAGGCCTAACAATGTGTATTATGCTTCCATCAGTGAAAGTGCAGGAAGAGGTATTAGTTGTCTCAGAATATGAACAAATGCTGCTAATGTATTTTTTCCTTTGCATTCTTGTAAAAAAAAAAGGAGATATTAGTTTGGGTCATTTAATACAATAATGTTTATTAGGTAATTAGGCCACCGTCCCATGATAAACACAGCATAAAAAATTAAACATTCAATATTCATTTGAGTGATATATACATACAGAATGACACTTATGCTCACAAATGAAATCTATTTTTCTCAAAGACACACATGTCAAGTTACGCTAGATTATACCAAGAATATTGATTATAATACATACAGCAAATAGATATGGGGGCAGTGACCATACAATACAATGGCTGTATCTTTAACACAGTAGAATTAAGCTTACGCTATTGCACTACCATGAAAAAATACATGGTACTAAAATTCTATATATTTTCTATTCAAATTGCGAAAGCAGTGTAAGCATATTCTTTGGTCACGAGGGATTTTGTTTTGCTTCTCAATCGTGAACTAGTGGCTTGAACATCTGAACTTTGAATGTGCTTATCTGTGTTTAAATTGAATATTTATAGGAAGATGTCTCTCAACGTGTATAATTGATTTGAATTGTTTTTAATGGTAGCAACGACCTGAATTATCATTTTCCATATTCCAATTTTGATTAAAAAAATCTATCAACCTCTGCTTGAACATTTTGGTGAATATGTTGATGTCACCAATATCCTGTGAAAGCCATGCAAAGCCAAAGCCATATAAAAATAATAAATTTCCAATGCATGCAATGATGTAAAGATGTAATTGCTTTGAATCTTTTTTCAACCTGATTATATTGCTATGCCTTGCCAAATACAGTCTTGTTCCATTTCTTTTTAAAATCAAATTATTTATTTTCTTTACTATTTTTTGCAATTTTTTTTTCTTAAATTTCTAATTTCTTTCATTTTTTGTGGGTCAATATCATTTTTAACTACACAGTAACCGGGGTTCATGAAATAAGGTCTTATAATGATATAAAATCACTGGTAAATGTGTAGATTGTCTTAAGATAGGCATGACGCCATATTAAATGATGTTTCCAGGTTTTGTGGTGATAAAACTTAACACAACTGACGCTGATGAAGCAGGAACCCTCGGGGGAACGGTTAACTACCAGATATTGAGCGGTGCGAATGACGACTTCACCATTGACGAACTCTCGGGAACCATCACAGTCGGAGCGGATGCCAGCCTTAACTTCGATGATGGCAGGGAGTACAACATTGTGGTATGTTTATTTATGCTTTTGTTAAAACATTTCCAGTCATTTATTGTACAATTTTTCAAGGCGCCTGTTGTATTTGTGATACAATTTATGTACTTTGATTATTGTTTGTGGTTAATGCATGAACATTGTTTAGTTCCTAGTTTTTCAGAAATAGATGATGAATAAAACATTGACTGACTTGTTTAGCATAAAAATGGTAGTATCTTTGCAGTTAAAGGCTGACTTTTTTAGCATAAATATTGTAGTATCTTTGCACTAAAAGGCTGTCTTGTTTAGCATAAAAACTAATATTTTTGCACTTAAATGATGGCATGTTTAGCATAGAAACCATAGTATTTTAGCACTAAAAGGGTGACTTGTTGTATTTGTGAATTTCCCACAGGTTCGTGCTCTAGATAGAGGTACCCCCAGTAAGAGCGCCCAAGCCACTGTGGTGGTATCACTTCTAGATTCAAACAACAATGATCCATCTTTCACAACACTGCTCTACCAATTTCGAGTGAATGAATCTCAAGGTAAGATCAGTACAAGGGTTCTATGCAAGACTATGGTAAGTGCTTCATGTTTATGAAGCACTTACCATAGTCTTGCACTGAACCCTCGAGTGGCAATATAGTTCCATATACTTTTATCTACATCATCAAAATAGACACTAAATGACCTTAGATGTCGATGTGCCCTAAAATCCCCATTTATTTATCAAGGTCAGTGGCTTACATTCTTCAAATTCTAAATGGTGAATTGTAACTTAAATGATATCATAGACGATTATGAAATTTAAACAACAAATTAATGCGATTTATGACTACTGTTGAACCAATTTAATAAGTTGTGTTTATAACTGTTTATATATGAGTGCGTGTACATTTGTGTGTGTATGTGTGGTGGTAAGCAAATGTGTTTGGTGTTTGTGTCTGTAAATGTGTGTATGCAAGTGTATATGTAATTTCAAAATTAATGTGCATTTGAAAATAAACTGGATAATATAACGATGTTTATTGTTTATATTTCTTTTCATGTTATATGACAAAGAATTGCAGTTCAAGCCAATAAATCCGATCTACCTAATAATCAGTCTGTACACAAGTTGGACATTCTGTAAAGCAATAAATGTAATGGTTGTTCTCGGTTTTGAAATTGAATTCAATCCAAATTAGCCATTTGTTTCTTACAGAAAGTTGCTTTCTAATAACATTTTCTGTCCAACTGTTACAGGAAATCAGGGATTTAATACCTGTGCCTACTCCGTTCTGACACTTTATGGTCATTACTATAACAATATGAGATTGCTTGACTTGATATAGGATGGAGTCTTTAGACTTAAGCATTCATATCTTGGAATATGTTTTAGTGGTATGGTAATGGTTGTCTAGATTATCAATGCATTGCACACTTCACACTAAATGTATAACATCTGGCAATTCCAACCCTAAGAATGCTGGGAAATTCCAAAATTTGATTTTTGTGTCTAAAACCTTAAATATCTGCTTAAATTTGATTGGGAAGATTCTCAGATTATCAAACAAGTTCGATCAGCATACCAGTTACCAGTTAACCTGGCAGCTGGCCTGGATCCAACCTGTTTGCATAAGCATAGAGTCGGTTCCAGCACTGTGAGGGCTAGTGAGTAGCTGCAAAATAGAAGCTAGAGAACTTTTAGACTCTGTGTTAACCCATTCCAAAAGACAAATTTTCGACTGTCCCAAATTGAAAAAGTTTCCAAACGACATTTCAAAATGTGATGAGATTGGTAAACAATCTTCTGATAGGGCAGAAAACATTGTTGGAAAGGGAAACATTGCTCTCTACGAGCAATTTCTCCTTTTCCCACATTTTTTTCTAAAGTCGTCTGCAACAAAGTGGTCAAATGTTATCATTGTTTGGTAATGGGTTAAATAGACACTGTTACACCCTTTATGTGAACTCCTGTGTATTTCCTGTTGATAGACAATCCATTTATTCTGTATTTATTTCAGCCATTGGTACAGAGATAGGTAGAGTCTTGGCCAACGATCTTGATACAGACTCAAATCTCGCCTACACTCTGCTCTACCAGTCGGCAACCTTCGAGATAAACAGTGTCCAAGTAGCCACACCCAACATCAATCTTGAAGTTAGTAATTATAACTTTTATTCACCAACATTACACGTCATCCCTCTTTATGGAACTTTTGATCCAAATTGAAAGTAATGGTATGTGACAATTTAGGGGGGCCTCTGTGGCCTAGTGGTTAGAGTACAGAACTTGAAATCACATGACCCCTCTCCGCGTGGGTTCAAATCCTGAGAGGGGTATGGATTTTCATGAGAGGCAGTTTCCTGACTGACTTACGGAATGCCGATGGTTCTACCCGCCTTGACCAGCCCTTATGTGCAGTTGAGTATGGGGTCTTCCTCCATCATTAATAGTCTGGCATCACTACATAACTGAAATAATGTTGATGTGATGTAAAACCCATATAAAAAAACAAAAACAATTTAGGATCTTTAGGTCAGTAATCGTTTTATTCACAAATATTACACATTCCCCTCTGTTGAATTCTTGGAGTGATTCAAATTGAAAGCAGAAGCATGTGAACATTCACTATCTTGAGGGTTGAAATTGTACTTGTACGACTCATATCATAAACCGATTTGACCTTTCAATTTTTTATATTAATTTGGAATGGTTTGAAATTAACATTGGATGATAATTGTAATAAACTGGAAGACATTAGCTTTCCATAAATTTTGAATTGTCCATGAGATGAAATTGAAAAAGAATCTTCTGGTAGGGCAGAAAACATTGTGGGAAAAGAAAAATTGCTCGTAAGAGCAATTTTTCTTTTCCCACAATGTTTTCCAGAGTCGTCTACAATAAACTGGTCAGATGTCGTTATTGTTTGGTAATGGAGTCCTCTTGTTTTACACAGAACCTTATCAGAATCGAGGAGACTACGGGAATAATCCGTGTAAACGGGATCATCACACGAAACGTTTTTGACAGAATTCAGATACCGGTTAATGCGAGGGACGTGAATGGGGAGTTTAACAATCCACAGATTGGTACAGGTATGAATGTGTTTCGGATAATTGATTAACCCTTTCCCAATCAACAAATTTTCGACTTTCCCAAATTGAAAGAGTTTGCAGACGACATTTCAAAATGTGATGAAATTGGAAAATAATCTTCTGATAGGGCAGAAAACATTGTGGGAAAAGGAAAAATTGCTCGTTATGAGCAATTTCTCCTTTTCCCCCAATGTTTTCTAAAGTCGTCTGCAACAGCTGTGGTCAAATGTCATTATTGTTTGGGAAAGGGTTAATGGGTTTTTCATACAAACTTGCTAATTGGTATCTTTTCATAACTCACTTTTGAGAGGCAGTATCCCAACTGACTAACGGAGTGTCGATGGTTTTACCAGACTTGACCAGCCCTTATTGGCAGTTGATTATGGGGTCTTCCTCCATCGTTTAGAGTTGAACATTGCAACATAACTGAAATAATGTTTAGGTGATTAAGACCCATATAAATAAATGAAATCACATCATTTAAAGTCCAATAAACACAAAGTCCTTTTTTGTGCTTTTTTGGGGATTGAAAGTAACAAATGGCAATAACCATGAAGATTGAATAAAATATTTTCTTTATGAAATTTGGTAAAAGCCATTGTGATAAAAGAAGATATTGCACAATCACCAAGCTAATTCTTCAATTGTTAGAGTGGTTTAAAAAATGATGTCAATGCCACATTATTCATTTGTCTCTCACCGCTGTTTAATTATGTGAATGTGGGAAGGCAAACAGCAGCTTGTATAACCCTATGCCAAACACCAAAGTTTCGACTGTCCCAAATTGAAAGAGTTTGCAGACGACATTTCAAAATTTGTTGAAATTGAAAAATAATCTTCTAATAGGCAGAAAACATTGTGGGAAAAGGAGAAATTGCTCGTTCAGAGTAATTTCTCCTTGTTCCACAGTCTTTTCAAGAGTCGTCTGCAACGAAGTTGTCAAATGTTGTTGTTGTTTGGTAATGGGTTAAGGTAGAATACCCATAATCGGCCAATTTTAATTGTTGGAACCCGTATAAGCACCACACAAATTGAATTTGGAGCTGATGACAATGCACAAAGGATAAGTTTACCTTGTGAAACTGTGTCTGGACCGTTGTAGAGAATACAAAAGATTTGCTGTGCTATTTGTAATTTTTTCTTTTGTAGCTTTTTCCTCAGAATCAATTTTCTTCAGGTGAGTGTACATTGTAAGACTTAAATCATATACAATTGTTTACAAGTCGCATCACATCTTACTGCTAGTTTTATTTTCATATCGCATAATGATTTTTAATATGTTTCAGCTGATGTCGTCATCACCGTTGTAGCGACTCCAGACCCAAATATAGCATTTGACCCCCCATGGACACCCGAGAACCCTGTCATCACCATTCCCCAGCCCGAGTCAGACATCAGGAATACAGCACCCCTGTATAAATTACGGGCAGAGGACCCCTCTATATCGGAGAATATCAACATATTTAGAAAAGTCTTCTCTAGTGACCCGGGAGACTTTTTCAGCATCCGAAATAGTAAATATGACCTAAATCATACACTTAGGGATCATCTGTATATTCTATAAGATGTTAGGGCCTTTGTGGCCTAGAGGTAGAAGTAGAGGGGGCCTTTTTACTAAACAACTTAAGGAAAATATTTGCGTTAGTTATAACTGATACACATGGATAATATTTTCAATGAAAGTACAATATTGCAAAGCGACATGTCATTAGAAGCGTCTCGGAGAGATGATTCCAATGATGTGCTACTTTGCAATATTGCTTCGCCCGATATTGAAATATGAGGAATTGTTGTTTTAGACTTACGCAAATCTTAGGTGTAAACTGTTTTGTAAAGCGGTACCCAGAACTTAAAATCACATGGCATCTCTCAGTGTGAGTTCAAATCTGTTCAAGGGATATGGATTTTCATGAATGGTAGTTTCCCAACTGACCTACGGAATGTTGATGGTTCTACCTGGCTTAGCCCTTATGAGCAATGGCAAATGGGTCTTCCTCCATCATTAAGAGTCTGGCAATGCAACATGACTGAAATAATATTGAAGCAATGTAAAACGCTTATAAATAAAGGAAAACGTATCACTAAATCAATCTACAGTAGCACTTCTAGTCTCTTCATGTCGAACTTCCTGATGTTTAAGTCCTCTCTATGTCGAATAAATTACACAGACTGAGATCACAGCTGATTGGGAGTTCCTCTAATCACACTTTCCACTTGGTTGAAAAAGACCGAAGAAATAAAAAAAAGAAAGTTCTTATTTGATCAAACATTGTAGCTACTGAATAATCTATGACTTGTCATACTTCGTTTTTTTGTTTTCTGTTATCTTTGTATCTAATCCTCATACTCCAAAACATCTATGTGTCAAGGTCTCTTTATGGCGAACATTTTCGAGAGGTCCCTTCAACTTCGAACAAAGAACTGCTATTGTATTTACATTCTAAATGTCTCTTGTAAGACCAGTATGCATGAATTGTTTCAATTATCAGCATTTTAAGTTGAACTTAATTATTTTACATTGATTGTGACTGAAGCTTGAAGCTTATTTAATTCACTTTTGATGCCTGCTTCCTGGATACTACACCAGTTCTCACGCCAATTTGTTGGTTTGTTCCGGTAATTTTTACCTCACCTAATGGGGATTCGAGTCTTGGACTCTCGATACAAGATGCAATTGCTTTACCAGGGCTTTGATTTTGTTGATCTATAGAACTAATTTTGTATGATAATTTATCTAAGGCAGCATCATGTTCAAGTAGGCCCTTGATTTTATTGATTTAATGATCTGTGAACTTTTCAGGCTGCATTGTGTTGAAGCAGAGCTTTGGTGTTGTTGATCATTAGAACTATGATGTTTTATTTCAGGCAGTATTGTGTTAAAGAAGGCGCTTGATTTCGAGTCACTCCCTGGTAACATTGGTAACACTAAGCCTTTGTCAGTGGTGGTGGAGGCAATTTCCGATGACCTGCAACGTACAGGCACAGCCACTATCGTGTTCCAAGTGAACGACGTCAATGACAACGCTCCAGTGTTTACACAGAGGGTAAATATTACTGCTGTGTTAAGTAGTGGGGCCAGTAGTTTCTTTGTTCCTTCGCAAAGTTTGTTTCAACTGTCCCAAATTGAAAGAGTTTGCAGACGACCCAGTGTTTACACAGAAGGTAAATATTACTGCTGTGCTATAGGACGGCGCCATTAATGTTGATCGATTCCTGCATTTTATTTTCTTTGTTCCTTTGCAAAGTTTGTTTTGACTGTCCCAAATTGAAAGAGTTTGCAGACGACATTACAAAATGGGATGAAATTGGAAAATAATCTTCTGATACGGATAAAAAACAACTTGTGGGAAAAGGAAAAATTGCTTGTAACGCAAGAAATTTCTCCTTTTTCCACAAAGTTTTCCAGAGTCTCTTGCAACAAAGTGGTTAAATGTCGTTATTGTTTGGTAATGGGTTAAAGGAGACAATCGAATTGGTTGCAAAAGTTTATCAAACAATCTTCATCATATGATTAATGTATAACAAGTTGATTTGTGATGTAGAAATGAAGTGACAATATGCAAGAAACAGTATTTCGAGGGTTCAGTGCAATACTACAATAAGAGCTTCATGTTTATGAAGCACTTCCTGTTGTATTATACTAAACCCTCGATTTATGCTATAGGGTATAAACAATCCTGACATATGTGGGTTTGAACCTTTTATGTTTGGTAAAATCATAGTATTGGTGCTAATCTAGTTTTTAGCATGTGATATTTATAAAACAGAAATTTGAAATGAGAACTTTATTCTATACCATTTCAAAGAAAGACATAGAGTATTGATTTTATGCAAATATCAAAATGCTAATGAGGGTTTAGTTAATGCAGGGAGGGTCCAATACGGAAGAGGTCATAGTGGCTCAGTGGTTAAGGTGGTGGACTCAGAACTCGGGGGTCCAGAGTTCGAGCCCCACTGAGACTTCTAGTTTCGTGGGAGTACCCTTTGGCAAGTCACTTCAGAGCCCTAGCCTAGTACTGGTGCATCCAGGAAAGCCGTTCCAGAAGTGAAAAATGTAGGTACGGCCCTGATGAAGAGGACCCATATGGGACCTGTGTCAGGTAATGACTATAATCTAATCTATTGGTCTCATCTTTGATGAACATGTTTATTTACCAAATGCCAATGGTTCTACCTGGCTTAACCAGCCCTTATTGGCAGTTCAGTTTAAGGTCTTCCTCCATCAATAAGGGTCAGGCATTGCAACATAACTGAAATAATGTTGATATGTTTGTAACATTCCATATAAATGAATGAATAAAGATAACCATGTTTATTTATTTGCAGGATTATGTGGCGACTATATTTGAGGACCAGAGATATCCTGCTAGGGTTCTCCAGATGACGGTCACTGATCTCGATTCCGGTACTTACGGTTTATCAAGCTTCTCTATAGAGGGCGCTGATGGTGTCTTTGCACAGGATACGGGAGATAATGTGCCGGTAAGTTTTCACCTAGCTCAACTCCATGAAAAATAATCTTCCTTCATGTATATATTTTATAAAACCTGTTTCAGAGGAACCAATTTTGTCACCATTGTTTCCATCTAATGAAATTGTTATTTTTAATACATATACAAGAATATGTTTTTTAAGGAAAACTGCAGGGGCTTTCGTGGCCCAATGATTAAGGTGGCGGACTAAAAACTCAGAGATACAGTGTTTGATCCCCATTGACACCTCTAGAATGACATTTGGCAAGTGACTTCAGAGCCCAAGCCTAGCACTGGGGGATCCAGGAAAGCTTTTACATAAATGAAAAAATGTTAAAGTGGGCGTTTAACAACATACAAAAAAAGAAATGAAAATTGAGCAATTGATATGCGACTAGTTGGGTTTGTTGCCTTTGTTTAACTTTATTGTGTATTGTCCATGACACAGGAAATTTGTTCTAGTACTATATTAACGAAAAGCAAGCTTGAATAGTTTAATTAATGCAATGATTTAAAAGGTTTAACCCTTTCCCAAACAATAACGACATTTGACCACTTTGTTGCAGACGACTTTAGAAAACATTGAGGGTAAAGGAGAAATTGCTCATAACGAGCAATTTTTTCCTTTGCCCACAATGTTTTCTGGCCTTTCAGAAGATTATTTTCCAATTTCATCACATTTTGAAATGTTGTCTGCAAACTTCTTCAATTTGGCACAGTCGAAAAATTGTTGTTTGGGAAAGGGTTAAAACAACAATTGATAGATTTGAAAAAGATGTTGATGATAACAAACTACGTTTCAGGACAATGTGTTGGTGATTCGAGTAGCGGAGGGCGCTGTATTGGACTATGAACAGAACCAATTCTACAATATCCGGGTCACTGCTACAGATAACTTGGGTGGTGATAGTGGTCAACAAACATCTATTACTGTAAGTTATATACATCTAGGTAACATTCTATCAAATTACTTTAGGAAATATTTGCTAAAGTCAAAATTGATTTATATAGATATCATCTTATGTAAACGTACTTTATTTTAATCTCTTACTGTAACGTACGTACATCTAGTTAACATTTTATCAAGTAACTTTAGCAAATACTGAAATGCAATAGTCAAAATCAATTTATATAGATATCTTATATAAATGTACTTTACTTTAATCTCTATTACTGTAAGTTATATATATCTAGGTAACATTTTATCAAATGACTTAAGAAAATACTTGCAAAAGTCAAAATCAATTCATATAGATAGCTTCTTGTATAAATGTACTTTACTTTAATCTATTACTGTAAGTTACATAGTTCTTATGATCAAAGTAACATCTTATCAAATAACTTTACCCATTACCAAACAATAACGGCTTTTGACCAGTTTGATGCAAACCACTTTGGAAAAAATTGTGGAAAAAGGAGAAATTGCTCTAGATGCAATTCCTTCTTTTCTCACAATGTTTTCTGCCCTATCAGAAGATTATTTGGCAATTTCATCACATTTTGAAATGTTGTCTGCAAACTCTTTAAAAATTTGGCATTTGGTAAAGGTTTAAGAAAATATTTCCATATGTCAAAATCAATTTTTATAGAAATATCTATCATCTTATATGAATGAACAAAAGTGTAATGTGACACTTATTAGGGAGTGCCTCTCAATGACATGTAACTTTGCAAAAATTGTGTGTCTAGGTATTGAAATAAGAGAGAATCTTGTTTTGATTTTACGCAAATTCTTAGTATAAAATAATTAGTAAAATGGCACCCTGTTGATTTAAGTTTCAACACCTTGTAATAAAAATACAAACATGTGGTGATATAAGACACAAATATCTGGTGATACAAATTACAAACATCTGGTGATATAAATTACAAACATCTGGTGATATAAATTACAAACATCTGGTGATATAAGTTACAAACATCTGGTGAATTACAAACATCTGGTGATATAACTTACAAACACCTGGTGATATAAATTACAAACATCTGGTGAATTACAAACATCTGATGATATAAGACACAAACATCTGGTGATATATGACACAAACATTTGGCAATGTAACCGTCTTTTGATATAAGTTACAACTATCTGGTAATATAAGTTACAAACATTTGGTAATACAAATTACAAACTTCATATAATGTAGGCTACAAACATTTATTTAATGTAGTTTCAAAAAGTCTGGTCATGTACACACCTATTAATGAAAGTAATTAACATTTGTTAGTCTTAGTTACAGATGTGTGTTTATAAAAGTTATGTTTATTTAGCTAAAAGTCTGTATTCAATTTGATACAAAATGATGTAAAGAACCACTGACAAAACAAATATGCTTTTTAAAAATGCTTCCTCCCTTTAGTCATTACTAATTATACCCGTATCAGTAGTGAAACATATGCTTATACACATTACTAAATAATTATTGTTTGCCATTGCTTTTTATTTGGACCTGTCACAAAATCTGAGATCAGAATGGGTCAAAGAACTTCTATGCATATTCTTTAGGTGAGGATTAACCTTGAAGATGTGAATGATAACAAACCCCAGTTCCGACAGGACGTGTACGAATTTAACATTATTGATACCGCCCAGAACGATATCACTGTTGGACGAGTACTTGCAGAAGACCTTGATACCGGTGCCTCAGGAAAAGTTATCTACACCATCATTCCAGGAGAAGGTAAATATCAAATAACATGTTACCTAGCTCAGGAGTTTGATAGGGTCTTACATGGCCCAGTGGTTAATGTGGCGGACTAAGAATTCTGGGATTCAGGGCTCGAACCCCACTCATACCTCTGGTTATGGTGGAGATACCTTTGGCAAAATACTTCAGATCCCTATTCTAGTATTGGTGAATTTAAGAAAGCTGTAGTACAACTAATTACTTGTTGACACAGCGTTAAACCCTGTTGAAACAATGAAATGAAAGGTTTGGTGCAAGAGTAGAACAAGGGTTGGTGCAAGACTATGGTAAGTCTTTTACAAATGCAAAGCACTTACTCAAGTATTGCAGAGAAACCTCCAAATCAAGGGTTCAATGCAAGACTGTAGTAAGTGCTAAATATAAACATGAAGCACTTTCTATAGTATTGCGCTGAACCCTCCAAATACTCATGTAATGAACCCTTAACTTATTGACTACCATCCAGAGAGTTTTGGTACAGTTACCTTTATCTAACTAGAAATTGAAGTAATTTCTTTGATTGAATAGATGTTATTGTGGGGTAAACGGGGCCTCCGTGGCCTAGTGGTTAGAGTCCAGAACTTGAAATCACATGGCCCCTCTTTGCGTGGGTTCAAATCCTGATGAGGGATATGGATTTTCATAAGAGGCAGTCTCCTGACTGACTTACGGAATGCCGATGGTTCTACCCGTCTTAACCAGCCCTTATAGGCAGTTGAGTTTGGGGTCTTCCTCCATCATGAAGAGTCTGGCATCGTTACATAACTGAAATAATGTTGATGTGATGTAAAATCCATATAAAAAGAAAAAAAATAATTGGATTCTCCCCAGAATACCTTAATTGGATTCTCCCTATTAAATTTATTCAGCTTTTGAAATCAGACAAGAAAAATGATCAGTACAGACTTGCTTCATATTGTATTAAAGCTTTTAACCGGAGACAACTAAAGTTAGATGATAGTTAGCTATCATCACGGTATTTTCCTAACTAGTTAATTAAAGTTCTAAGATGATATATGTTTGTATATTTGCATGTATGTATATAAGTATATATGCATAGATGTATATGAATAAACATTTGAAACTTTCTTTAAGACATTTTCCACCTAAATACATTAAGAATTGTTGTGTGTATGTGTGAGCGTATGTATTGGTGTGCGTGGGTGGGTGTGTCGGGGTGGGAGTGTGTGTGGGTGGGTGTGGGTGTATGTATGTTTACCATTCCTACAATTGTATGCGAAGATGAATTTATTGATATATACTTTATCAACCATGAGCTGTATATGCTTCAGTTGAAATAAAATGTTCTTCTCCTTCTCCCATTACCACTTAGAAATTGTGTTGTTGTTTGTTTTTGCATACTTTATAACTATTGTCTGGTACTGATTCTGATTTCGTCATTTCAAGAGTCCTAAAACAAGTGAATATGAAGTAAAAGGTTTATTTTGTTTATTATAGGTAGCCAATATTTCGACATCGGCCCTGAGGTTGCCACCACAGCTACTGTTGGGAACGTGTTCCAGATTGGCCGAATCTTTGTGAAGAGCTCTTTGGAAGATCTGCCTGATAGATACCAGTTCAATATGACAATTCTAGCGACAGATAGAGGTTCACCAACACAGCTGTCTAACACCTGCAATGTTTTAATAACCGTCATTGAAGTGTTCCAAGATCCAAAACCAAGGTGGGCCGCAAACTTGCCCACGCGTGTGAGCATACCTGAGGTAAAGTGTTTGATAGACAGAGAGCTTTGCTTGTGTATTAGTTTTCATATTCACATAACAAGGGCTTAGTGCAATATGTTTATAAAGCAATCACTATAGTCTTGCATTGAACCCTCAATAAGTTGATCTTGGATTTAAGGACCACCCTTATATCAAGGGTTCAATGCAAGACTAGCAAGTGCTTCATGTTTATGAAGCACTTGCTATAGTCTTGCATTGAACCATCGATATAATGTCCTAAAGGTGTTAAAACCTGCTGTCCTCTTTATACAGATTGCAAGACAGGCAGAATTCTCCTGGGCATCATTTCTCGAAAAATTGATGACTTTGTCCTTAAACTTAAAATGTTACTTATATGTAAATAAAGGATAATCAACTCCTTTCGATTGATATCAAAAATATGTCACGAAAATGGGTCATTATCAGGTAGAAAAAAATGAGCTCGAAGAACGAGTTTTTTCAACATGATAACAACCCATTTAAGTGACATATTTTTTATATCAATCAAATGTAGTTGATTATTCTATTTATTTTTTTCCACTACAGTAAATATATTTGCCAAAATACCTCCATAAACGCCAAATGGAATATAAAATGGGAGGACCTAAGCAGTTGATTACGCCCATGACGTCATTTACGCGTCCCATGACGTCATTCACTTGTATGGATACCTTTTAGAATACAAACATTTTAGTGCCTTGTGCAAAAGTGCAGCCATGACTTTAACGCAAAGGAATGGAAAAAGGAAGTAGTTCCGTCAAAACTGATATCATCACTAGTGATGTTATGACTTTTTGATGCATCATTAGTGACAATATTCACTGTGACAAAATTGAAAATGAATACACCGAGAAATCCCAGAATTTCACTGAAAGGAATGTAATAAATATGCTTATCATACCCATGCTAAGCCATATTCTTGGCATCATTTTTTTAAGCACTTATCACGTCACTTGAGACAGGGTTAGGTTGACATAAAATCAATGTTTTAGACTTATGTTTGATAAAAAAAAAAGGTTGAGTATGTGATCATTTCTAGATCATAACTCAACTTTGTTGCTTATACCTATATTCAAATTTAATGTAAGAATTAATGATATAATGTTGGTGTCTTGTAAAACCCCATATAAATAAGTAAAAAAATAAAAAGGAACTTTTCCCTTATATTAGCATAGAACTTAATTGATTTCCTTGTTTTACAGAGGAGCCCCATTGGTACATTTGTTGCAACCCTTCTGGCGAGATCAGCCAACGTGTCCTCGGGCATCACATACTCATTTGTGACAAGTGGAAACATACTGGGTGACTATAATAAGTACACCATCAACCGTAACACAGGCACCATCACAACCAACGCTGAGCTCGACTTTGAGGAACAGAAAATCTACCAAGTAAGTATTGGAAGAGTTGACATGATCCCTGTCAGTGTATTATTAATTGATAAGTCAAACGGTACAGTGTATTCATTGTCATCTTATTTAGATGCATGCTCAATTATAGCCAGATTGTTAGTATTGTTTCAAAATGTGATGTTTTATTCAGTTTAATGAAGAAGTGTCTTTTAAATGCAATGATTTCTATCTATCATTGAAACAAACTTATATTCATACTCACTCTTATATGACTGTCAGACTTGTATTAATAGACAACCCTAAACAATGCACGAAGTTCTTAAAAAAAAATGATACTATTTTTATATGGGATGAATGCCATGCAGAGAGCTTCAACCAATATTTTTCTAGTTGACTTGCATTCTGTCAACAGATGCAAGATGTTTTTGATACCATGTTGAGTTCAGAGCCCTATCCTAGTACTGGTGAAGCCCTCGAAAGCGGGAATATAACTGAAAAGTTGTTGAAAGTGCATTAAACATAGTGAAAGAACCATCCTCATGTTCAGATCATCTGCAACATGGTTGTTTAATACAAGATTGGCTGAAGTTAGAGTTTGAAACTTACTATCAAAATTACTGCTTTTGAACAGTTGTATGCATTGTCATAATTTGTTCAGACAAAGTGTGAAGTACAAAGGTTCTAAAACGAAAAATTGTTGCCTTGTTATCTAGTATAAAGTATATATGACAATAAGCATGTTTGCCAATGTTTTTCTGTTGCATGCAACAAATATATCACAAAAACATCTTTTCTCTCTTTCAGCATGTGACTAGAAAAAAAGTCTTTGTTTAACCCTTTCCCAAACAATAACGACATTTGACCACTTTGTTGTAGATGACTTTAGAAAACATTGTGGGAAAGGAGAAATTGCTCATGACGAGCAATTTTTCCTTTTCCAACAATGTTTTCTGCCCTAACAGAAGATTTTTTTCCAATTTCATCACATTTTGGAATGTAGTCTGCAAACTCTTTCAATTTGGGACAGTCTTAAATTTGTTGTTTGGGAAAGGGTTAAATGTTCTTTTATGCATTTAGAGTTTCATTTCTGTACAATCTGGTAATATCATATGACTTTATGAAACAAGTGTTTTTAATGCTTATAATTAACAACCAATACATTTTTCAGCAATCTGATGCAAATCTTAAACTTGCTATCAAAGGGACTTGAAATATCAATGCTAGAAACTTAACTGATTTATAAATAAGTGCAAATTTGTTAATGATCAGCAATATTACTGGACACAACGTTTTAGAATGTGGTCTGCTTTCCTTATAATTGTTTGTATTGGTGACAAGAGTTCCAATGGCTTTGTTGGATTATATCTCGCCATTCTTGATTAACTGAAACCAAACAACCTTCTGATGGCCCAATTTGAAAGTGTTTGGACAAAATAATTTAATTTGTCTAATGATTACCAAATTGAAAAAACCCTTTTTAACCATCTTATTTAGGCCTATGATAATATATATACACTTCAGCCTCATTATAACACAGTTGTAGGGAGCCTTGATGATCGACCTGCGTTAATAGTGGGGCTGAATAATAAAACATGGGGTCCCTTTACGCCCTATATGCCAGACGATAACCATTTAAGAATCAATCAAGATCAAGAACTAGCCTATTCATATTGGTTGTATTGAGTTACAGACTAATCAATGTATTTATTGTGAATACATTAAAAAAACCAGAGGATCAACACTTACATTAATCATTTATGTATATATTTATGTATTAGTTGCATGCAGTATATGTTGATATTGAAATGCCTTGTGCTCTAGGTAGACGGGTCTGTCAGTGCGTCCACTCAAGTAAGTTGTTCCACCCCGTGTGTGTGTTTTACCCAATTCTCCTTTACAAGCCGACCTCAACACCTCAACCCTTCCCATCCCACCCATATGTTTATGTATCTTTAATTGTGTATTGTGTCTATTTTACATATACCTACAATCGTAACATCCCATATTGTCTGTTAAAGATATCTCCTTTAGAATCATAAATCCATAGATGTAATCTAGGTATGGTGATAAAATAATTTAGTAAAAATGATTTGGTAATCCCTTTCTTTATTATTCTTGATTAAATGCACCAGCAGCAAAACTTTAAGCCATATATTTTCAATAGTAATTGGGGATGTTCCTCGGGCAAGGCACTGTCATTCTAGCTTAGTAGTTGTCTTCCCTTAACTTCAAATAAACAACACCATTTCTTTGAAATACTTTGACGAGGCGCTGTACGACCACGGCGAGGAGTTTATTACAGTTGCAATGACATCTTGTGTTACTCTTTAGATAAAACAAATATTGAATACATCTATGGCAACGAGCACAAATTATTTAGATGAAAAGGTCAACTCAGAAAAGAACCATAAACGCGTCTCGCCCAGGAAAAACCAGAGATGAAAAACCCACATGGTGTAAAAAACACTATTTGTCCATGATGGGTTAAATGTTGGACCGCATTTTGGTACTTTGTCACTCTTTTGCTTTACGAAAAGATCTAACCCAAATATGATTGACTAGTATACTTGATATGATTATCAACATATGATTGAAGTATTAAATGACATAAGAAAACGAATTGATGTGCTGGGTCTGCCGTCGTCAGGTAGAATGACCAACGCCTACACAGCAATACACATATGAACTAGACACGCACTGTTTTCACGTGCTTTGAAAACAGCCATATATCCACTGTATTGAACTACGTTATGCGAAGACAATAATTTCGCGCTTTTCTATTTGAACCGTGCGAATTAACCAATATTAGCAACCCAGGGGTATAATGAGGGGTGACCTTTGAATTCATTCGTCCCGGGTTTGAATCCCATCGACACCTCTAATTTTGTGGGAATGTCCTTTGACAAGGCACTTCAAAGCCCTAGCCTTGTATTGGTAAATCCTGATTGCATGAAGAATGTTGTTCAATTTGTAATGTTTCATAGAACTCAGTGCTTAATGGCCATATCTATTGATCGCTTAAAATCCCCAATCAGTTATCTGTTAGAACCATCATAATACAAAAAGTTGCTCAAATTGATCAAATTCTTCTTTCTTAACCCTTTCCCAAACAATAATGACAATTGACCACTTTGTTGCAGACGACTTTAGAGAACATTGTTGGAAAAGGAGAAATTTCTCGAAACGAACAGTTTTTCCTTTTCCACAATGTTTTCTGCCCTATTAGAAGATATTATTTTCCAATTTCATCACATTTTGAAGTGCCGTCTGCAAACTCTTTCAATTTGGGACAGTCGAAAATTTGTTGTTTGGGAAAGGGTTAAATCTTTTGCTGCAAGTGTGATAAGTCAAGTATAAATGAGGAAGAGGATGGGTGAAATGTATCCCTGTTTTAATTAAGAAACCATTGAATTAGCATCAAATAGTCATACACAGAGTTCTCATAACTTAAATGTTTGGTAAGAAAAACAGAACATACAAATATATTCAAATGATGCAGTTCATCTTAACGGCCAACATTAATTAAAAGGCCTAAATGATATCAAGAATTACTTATGAAAATACCCTGTTTTATGTGTAAGATAGAGTTGAGGGTGTGGTGTGTTTTAACCCTTTCCCAAACGCCAACTTTTCGACTGTCCCAAATTGAAAGAGTTTGCAGACGACATTTCATAATGTGATTAGATTGGAAAACAATCTTCTGATAGAACAGAAATCGTTGTGGGAAAATATGAAATTGCTCGTCACAAGCAATTTCTCTTTTTTCCACAATGTTTTCCAGAGTCGTCTGCAACAAAGTGGTCAAATGTCGTTATTGTTTGGTAATAGGTTAATGGTGCTCTATGTGTTTGCACTTTGTCATGTCAGCCCTGCAACAAGTCTATGTGTGTAGAATTTCTTGTTGGCTGATTTTTGTGCTCTGTGTTACTTTGCTGTGTTAAACATGTCGGTTACCTGACAATTGTACCATTTATTTAGCGGTTACCTGACAATTGTACCATTTATTTAGCGTCTCGAGTTCCTTACAATACTATATATCTGTGGTTTAGTTGTACATTATAATCATGTATTATCTTCTCTGTACAACGAAAGATTACATCATGTTTTACCAAATGAATTGTATTTAATTGTCTGCTACTAATTAGTGAATATAAATGATTTTATTCATTTTTTTTGTTCAATACAATTAAGTGCAAAAGAAAAAGATAAAAAGTAATGAAAGAGCAATTTTTCTGTTGTCTTGAGAAGAAAGATCTCTAAGAACAAAATAGATCTATATGAGCATTTGCCTAATTGTCAAAATTAAGTCAAACGTCTTTCGTTGTAAGTGTGTTAACATCAAGATATATGAAGGAAGCAGTTAATGTAGCTGTATTGTCCCTCTCTTTATATTGTTGGACTATGGAGACTACAATTCCGATGGCTTAGTGCAAAACTAAGCTAAAATCCTTTTCAAATGTGAAGGATTTTAGCTCAGCTTTGCACTTAGCCATCATTACACAACATTAGAACATGTAGCTCCTGGTTGAACTAAAATCTTTCACTTAACCAGAAGTTCAGGTATCTGAGTCTTTCGCCTGCAGTAATTTCATTATCTATATGTAGCTAATACTATATTGTGGTCTCTAAATAGATTTTTTTCTTGAGAATGATTCTAGGAATAATTCACAATATAGTCATTGAAATGGCAGAAGGCAAAGAAATAACAATAAGCAAAGAAATAACAATACACAAAGAAATGACGGTAAGCAGGGAAGTGACAGCAAGCAGGGAAAAACTTCTTTTACCTGGGCTTTAGTGTTATCCCTTATCTACCCCAGAGCATGATTTAATTGTTTTCTCTCTAGCATTTCTTCCATATTTGGAACTTGGCTTACATAGAACATTTGTAGATCTATGTTTTGTTTTGTCTGTTTGGACATGCAGTAAATCTTGTCTTAAGCTGCTACGCTTTTAAAACAATGCATAAAAAATAATTCAGTTTGAGGTGTTTTTAATTCATGACATAATCATACAGAACACTCCAATTTGACATTCTTATCAATATGTCAGTTGACATATTCACAACAATTCTATCTTCTTTTACCATGGTAGCTTAAAACCAGGTTGAATGTATTAACCCTTTCCCAAACAATAACGACATTTGACCACTTTGTTGCGGACGACTTTAGAAAACATTGTCGGAAAAGGAGAAATTGCTTGTAACAAGCAATTTTTCCTTTGCCCACAATGTTTTCTAACCTATCAGAAGATTATTTTCCAATTTCATCACATTTTAAAAAATGCTGTCTGCAAACTCTTTCAATTTGGGACTGTTGAAAATTTGTAGTTTGGGAAAGGGTTAAACCACTTTGTTCCTACTTTGACTACCGGTAGTATCTCTGATTTCATGTTTTGCACTATTTAGATACCTGCAGGGTACCTAGCATCAAAGATGCAGACGACATTTCAAAATCACAACAAAGGGGGAATTTGCAAGACAGATGTTATGTTCTCCTTGTTAACGAAGATGATTTTGATTTTCGCATACTGTTAGTTCCTGAACTTGCTATGCAGGTCTAAGAGCACTTTTTATGTTGAAACAATTACAATAGATAAGTTGAACATACAAAATCATTAATTTTCATATTGCAGTATTGAACAATGTGAAAAAACTTGGAGCCCTATAGAGGATAGCAATGTTGCACTATTCTGTGTTTTGTCTTCATAGCTTATTTGTTTTCTATTACAGAGCTTCTCTTTTCTTTGTGGAACACTTCCATTTCTTTATTGCCCTTGAAGGGGTAACATAAGATGGCAGCAACAAAGAAAATGATAAAAATACCTATATAGAAACAAAAATACTTTTGAAGCAGCTAAATGATTTATGACATGAAAACATGGTGATAAATGAGATATGCGAACAAGCATGTTCTCCAATTAAATAATAAACCAAGTTAATGATAAACAACGACAGGTATTTATAGGGTTGAATGCGAGACTAAAACAATTCATTCCGTATTGGAATCGAACTGTGCATATCTAGCACTGAACCCTCCTTACACTCAATGAATCACTAAATAAACTTTTCGAACTTCATGATGAACTCTTTCACCTATTTTCACAAAGAATACTTCATTGTCATTTGCATCTGCTTAATTTGGACCAGTCACAAAGTGTTATGTGAGGAAATAAATCATCTCTGCCTATGCGGTCGGAAGTGCCTTTGTTGACTGCCAAAATGAATATTTGCTTATTTGTGTTTGTATTCATTCAAGAGAATATAACAGAGCCTTAAACTATATATGTAGGCTATGTAGAACTGTGGTCCCATATCCTTGTATGTTAAGTGAATGTAAGCTAATTATTCTTTCTCTTTTGAAAGGTAACTATTTGTTATTGTTCTATAAAAGAGATATACCATTGTTTATGAAACTTTTTTCCTTTAACCGATTACCAAACAATAACAACATTTGACCAGTTTGTTGCAGACGACCCCGTAAAACATGGTGGGAAAAGGAGAAATTGCTCCGTTTCCCACAATGTTTTCTGCCCTATCAGAAGATTATTTTTCAATTGCATCACATTTTGAAATGTCATCTGCAAACTCTTTCGATTTGGGACAGTCGAAAAATTTGGTGTTTGGTAAAGGGTTATGAAATTAAGTGACTGCGGTCCATAAATTAAAAACAGTATATAGGTACACAATGTGGAATATAATAACAGTTTTCTTGTAAGATAAAGAAAAAACAATTATAAGAAAAGGAGAAACTGCTCAGATTGAAAAGTTATTCTCCTTTTGTCACATTTGATTCTTGGATCATATATTAAGTTTTACATAAAATTACACATTTAGAATGAAATGGACTAAGACAATGACCATTTCATCTTATTGTATATGTTACCCCTTAAATTGTTATAAAGCATACTGCTATGCTGTCCCCAAGATTATCTTAATGTTTATATTTGTATATAGGTAAGTTTTTTCTTTGATCTATAACTTCATACCCCACCCCTTATTTTGACACATCGTCAGCAGTGAATTTAAGGAAAAACAGGTTGATAACTGAAAACTGCTCTGATTAATCAATTAGTCATTGCGCAATGGCTTCTTTCATCATCATAAAGATTTTTCTTTTCTTTTTTACTGAGTAATTGCTGAATGCTTATTCTTGCTATTTGAACAGTCAGAAATCCTTAGTGAGTATGCAGGTCTTCATAATGCAAGTAATCTTAAAGTTTTGAATAAAGAGATATTCTTTACAGAGAACTCAACCTAAATAAAAGTAACATGTTTTGTATTGTTTTAGATTGTAACTAAATCGAATCTTTTTTGTCATTTTGATGCTAACAAAATAATTGTTGTTCAGTGATGAATGATTACCTATGAGCCATATTTAGCCTAGGACATCATGCAGGACTATAAGAAGAATATTGTGTAGCTGATGGACTAGCAAGACAACAATGGATTAGCTATCTTTTATAAATTTCTCTCGATTCTAAGGCTTTTCAGGTTACTTTCTTCTTGAAAAAGATCAATCCCTTGCTTAATAACAACAGTTAGTTATAGTCAAAGATGTGAGAAAATCTGTGACACAAGGAAAGATTGTTCATTATGAGCAATTTTTCCTTTGGTCTCAAAGGTTTCTACTCAATATCTTTAACATATCTTATGGTTTTTTATTGTCGTCTGTTGTTGTTCTCAAGTTCGACCTCTCCCAAAATTCCTGTATAAGAGCGAGTAGTCACGACATTTGACAAGTCTTTTGCAGACAAATCTGGAAAATATTGTAGGGAAAAGGAGAAATTGTTAACGAGCAATTTCTCCTTTTCCGGCAATGTTTGCTGCCCTATCAGAAGATTATTGTGCAATTCCATCACATTTTGAAATGTCGTCTGCAAGCTCTATCAATTGGGGAAAGTCGACAATTTGGTGTTTGGTAAATGGTTAAATTTCGTCAAATAATTTTTTCAGTTGCTGATCCTGGCTACAGACACTTCAAACAGCACCCTCACCAACCAGTACCTTCTAGTTGTGGAGATCACGGATATTGATGATAATGATCCAACCTTCCAGAATTGCAGGGACAAATCCGTAAGTGGGCTTCCGATAAGGTTTTTACCAAAGAAAATCATGTTTTGGGGGATTTCCGTTCTTAAAATTTGGAGTGTATTGATGTAAAACTAAATTTGCTTTGCTTTCGATACGCTTTAAGACCATATTTATTCATACCTTTGGTAAAAAAAAATATGCATGAAAAGGAGAAATTTCTTTTGAACAATTTTTTTTTTCATTTTAAAGATAAAGTTTTAGTTTATTCTTTGCTCTAAATCATTTGCTGCAGACAATACTGAGCCAATTTAAGGAATGATTTAATAAAAGAACTGTTTTAGTCATTATAAAAAAGTAATACTTTTATCTCATTTTAACCCTTTTCCAAACAATAACAACATTTTACCACTTTGTTGCGGACGACTTTAGATAACATTGAGGGAAAAGGAGAAATTGCTCATGACGAGCAATTTCTCCTTTTCCACCAATGTTTTCTGGCCTATGAGAAGATTATTTTCCAATTTCTTCACATTTTGGAATTTCATCTGCAAAGGGTTAAGCCTAACTATTAAAAGAATTACAAGATCATTACCACTCACCTTGCTGTGACAGTGTCAAACTTTGGTAAAGGTTTTGTGTTCAAGTTGATATCTCATTAACAACTGAAAGCATGTTTGGCATGCAAATCATTGTTCGGTTACATTGTAAAAACCACAAACACTGACCAGGAATTTTTAGGAACAAATAGGTACATCATTGGCTGCTTAACACAAAGTGATGTATGCTATAAATCTAACAATGGGTCTTTCTGTAGTGGTTGTTTAAGGCAGGTTTGCTGCTTAAATGGGTTGCTTATCACAAGTTAGACTGTACTTTCAAGAATCAGGTATGGGAATAGGGAACAAAAAGAAAGACTGCCCACAAACAGCAAAAATGACACCATTTTGTTTCTTTATCAAGGATATTTTTTTTCTATCTTTGTCACTTTATAATTTTAGTTTGTTGTGGCTTTAGACTTAAACCAGATACAAAACAAAGAGCTTTTAGGGGTCCAGTGTGGCCCAGTGGTAAAGGTGGCGGACTTAGAACTTGGGAGTCCCGGGTTCAAGCTCCAGTGACACCTCTGGTCATGTGGGAGTGACCTTTGGCAAGTCACTTCAGAGCCCTTACCTAGTACTGGTGGATCCAGGGAAACTTTAACATAACTGAAAAATTATTATTACAACGTAAGACACCATTTAACCCTTTACCAAACAACAAATTTTCGACTGTCCCAAATTAAAAGAGTTTGCAGACAACATTTCAAAATATGATGAAATTGAAAAATATGCTTCAGAAAGAGCAGAAAACATTGTGGGAAAAGGAAAAATTGCTCGTTACGACCAATTCCTCCTTTTACCACAATGTTTATCAGAGTTTTTCTGCAACAAAGTGGTTAAATGTCGTCATTGTTTGGTAATGGATTAAAAGAAAAATCGATGATATATGGAAATGGACAACAAGCTTTCTTTTCTATTTGTGAATTATTTTATTTTCAGTATTCTGTCCCGGAGATAGCTTCGATAATGGAGGCCCTACCTGTTGGACAGTTAGTGTACATTGTGGAAGCCTGTGATGATGATGAGGCCCCCAATAATGATGTGGCCTATCAACCCTTTATACCCACACCAGGCTCCAATACTTCCAACCTATGTAGGTTAAACCTTAGAAATTCTCGGCAATTTTTCTAAAAATAGATTTGTCTGTTGTCTGCTTTCCAAAACCTTAAATATCTGGTTAGTTTTGATGAGAAAAGAAACCCAGAGTAGCAAACAGGTTAAATCGCAGGTCAGCTGACAAATACTTGCCGACTGGCCTGTAATCCAACCTGTTTGCATAAGCATGAAGTTCGTTCCAGCACTATAAAGGTTAAATCATGTAACTTGATGATTTAGTACAAGGCTATGGGAGGTCTCTCCCAAAAGTGATGGACTTAGGGTAGTCATGCATGCACTGAAAGGTGTACGTTCACAGAAGAGAAAATTTGAAGGTCAAAATGAATTGTTGAAACTTGTATTTGTATATATTTGTAACATGTCTTGTTTTGAAAATATTTGACAAAGAAATTATTGACTCTCACATTAAGTCAGTTTAGAAACCAGAGATGAGTATTTAATGTCATAATGACAGATTAGATAATCACCAATAGAAAGTAACTTTCAATACTCGTCTGCATTTGAGGAACACACAGAATCAAAATGTTTAGATCTATCAAATCTTTAGTTTGCATCTAGTCTTTAGCTTGCTTTGTATCAAAGGAGGGGAAAAGGATATTGATTTGTCTGTTGATTTATAAGGGGTTGTAAATTTTCAAAATGTTGTTCTATCCTTGAACTCTAAAAGTCGTTACCATGACAACACTGATGATGGTAACACAGTGCTAAGAATAGACAAATCAACATAAGCCTTTCAAACTGCAACAATGTACACATATTGCATTTTTCTACAATAAATAATCCAAAGAAATGCACATTTCATCTCATAAGTATTATCATGCCGTTGTGAATATTAAGCCAAACGGTGACGGCTTTAGTAAGACCACTGAGCATGTATATATAGATGTTAAAAACAAGGTAAATGTGTGTCTCATTTTTCTTTTGCTAAAGCCTGAACGGATATCTCAAGCTGTTGTTATCTCGATATTTTTTCTTGTTCCCGGTTACTTCGAGATATCAAGACTGTACATGGATTTGAGAGTTATCCATTGGTTTAAGCCCCTGTTGGTGTAAATGTCATTAAAAGCAATGTCCATTACCTGCGTGGCTCAGTGGTTAAGGTGTAGGACTCAGAACACAGGGTCCCGGGTTCGAGCCCCACCGAGACCACTGGCTTTGTGGGAGTGGCCTTTGGTAAGTCACTTCAGAGCCCTAGCCTCGTACTGGTGTATCCAAAAAGCCGTTTCAGAACTGAAAAATGGAACGGCCCCAATGAAGAGGACCCATATGGGACCTGTGTCGGGTAATGACTCTAATCTAATCTAATCTAATCTAAACAAGATATTGGTGAGCCAAATAGAACATAATTCACAAAATCAAATTTCATTGCAGGTCCAGACCAAGCAGATTTATTCCAGTCCACCTTTGAGCTAGATCCGATTTCTGGGCATATTACCACGCGGGAGTCCCTTGACCGTGAAACAATCCCAGATTATCTGTTGTGCATACAAGCGCTGAAACGTTCTCGTAACCGCAAGAAGAGAGGGGTCAATGATGTTCCTCTCGCCGAAACCTTGCATGATGTCTTGTTTCTCAAGGTCATTGTCCTGGATGCCAATGACAACGGCCCCGTCTTCACAGAAGATCTTGTGACGAAAGGTAATCTTGGTATTTTCTCATTGCATATCGAGGGTTCAATGCAAGACTATAGTAAGTGCTTCATCTTTGTGAAGCACTTATTATAGTCTTGCATCCAACCCTCAATATTTTATTAAAATTGGTTGTATCAAAGTATTTTGCATGCATTTCAAATTAATTTTAGGGGTCATGCATGGTCCCCAGTGAAAATATAACCTAGTATTCCCCATGAGCATCAGTGATCGCAGCGATTATAAGTTAGGGTACTCTTAGGAGGTAATGGCCATGTATAAATGGACATTTATACATAGGCATTACCCCGTAGGAGTATCCTAGCTTCGAATCCCTGTGTCAGTGGTTACCATGTTTCATTGATGTGTCTTTTGGCAAGTTACTGCAGAACCCTAGCCTAGTACTGTTAGTGACAGAAAAATGGTTATATAGCTAAAAGAAATTGTTGACACATTGTCAAGACGTCCTATACAAACAAAATAAAGAAAAAACAAAACATAATTGCTATTTTTCTTTTCATCAAATTTTCGTGACAAAAAATACTACTTTCTACTATTATCTTTTGAAATTAGTGAAAGGGGTTTTTAAGCAGCCAACTGTTAAGAAAAATTATTAAAAGGATTTAAAACATTTTTCTCCTTTTATCAACTTTTCCAATCATCCTTTACTTTCAGTCATCTTACCATACCCACTCATCGATTTCTCTGTCGCAGAGGCAACAGATGCCGATCTTGCTCCTTATAATGATATTCGCTACACAATCGAAGATATCAAATTCACGAAAAATGGAATTACGTATAGCGCTCCAGCAGCCTGTACGATCGACGCCAATGACGGCTCACTCTCTGCCGATGTTAGTAATTACAACGAATATGCCGGAGGCTATTTTGAAATTACAGTTAAAGCAGAGGATTATAATAGTGGAAATACGTTGACTGCGACACAGGTGCAGAAGGTACGGATGGCTTTTCCATTTCTCTTATTGTAACTTTTTAAACAGTATGGACTATTGCAGTAATAAGACATCCACTTAACCCTTTACCAAACGCCAAATTTTCGGCTGTCCCAAATTGAAAGAGTTTGCAGACAACACTTTAAGATGTGATGAAATTGAAAAATAATCTTCTGATATGTCAGAAAACATCAGGAAAAAGGAGAAATTGCTTGTTAGAAGCAATTCCTCCTTTTCCCACCATGTTTTCCAGGGTCGTCTGCAAGAAACTGGTCAAATGTTGTTAGTGTTTAGTAATGGGTTAAAGAATTGTGTTTTCTTTATCAAGACAATTTCATTGATCAAGTCTTTCTTTGATCAACACTGCTTTTTCTACCTCTCTCGAATTTCTAACATTGTGTTATCCGTTGGTGAAAACTTCAATAGAGAAAAAAGCTTCAAAGACGTCTATAAGAGACCTGTATAAATCCATAATCGTTTTGTGAAGGATCGATCAGGTGTTATCAAGGTTGTTAATTAGATTTTAAGAATTGCTAGCCATTGACTTAATGTTGTTGTACATTTACTTAATCATAGGTTCTAAGTGGATGAATGTACTTGTACATTAATTTGTAATTTTTATTCTTTGTCATTCAAAACGCAAGCATTACATATAGATCGAGGGTTCAATGCAAGACTTTAGTAAGTGCTTCATAAACATGAAGAACCTACTATAGTATTGGACTGAGCCCTTGAATTATATTGAATATTTAGTGAAAGACAGTTGTTAGTCCTACACTTTTGTGAAAGATTTACCATAGCCTAGCACTTCATCTGGGATTCTGATCGATTGCTATTACTTCTTCCTGATTTATATATTCTATACACTGATTTCTATTGTTTTTCAGATCTATGTTGCCAATCCAGCCAATCAAATCCGAGTTGTGTTGGACAGGCCAGCAGATAGTGGTGTAGAAACTGATGTCAATGAAATGATACAGTAAGAATATCTTTTCTCTTTGATCTCAGTACACTGTAGAGTCTTATGGTACATAGCAGATGTTTAAAGCTTGTTTTTTTTCCCTGATCATTGACGCTTGGATACTTAAATGTCTATAGACTCTATTTGTTAAATAAATATATACACTGGAGAACAGCCTTGGAAGTAAAATTATATTTCATTATTAAGAATTCAGAGCCTGTAGACAATAATTGATTAATGTGTATTCAAATCCAAAAGTGTTGCAATGGTTTTGGGATCCATCACATACTGACTGTACATATTTAGATTTATTGACACTTTCTGAATTGATTTTGCAATCAGAAGCTACTGAAAAATTAAACTATAATACAAAGACTGTATTGTTTCATCTTTATTTTATTTTGACTTTCAAATTTTCTCATGTGTGAACAAGTAGATTTAAGTCGGTACTGAGACTATGTTTTTCTTATTTATGCTTTCTGCTTATTGACAATCCCTTTTCCAGTCATATTCAGCCAATGTGATGTGATTATGAGGAATTGCGTATAACCTCTTCATATGCGTCTTCTTTTTTCATATACATTGTACCTTACTAACATACCCACTCAAATAAGGCAGAATTAAAGAGTAGAAACTTGACTTTTGCAGGAGACTGAACAACCTTGAGGATGGCGTATTCTATGAAGTACAGAAGATATCCTACCATGTTTTGAACAATGAAGATGACCCCCTTTTTGACAGGTATGGTCTATTTTGTCACCTTTAAGCCATATTTTCTGTTAGATGGTATATATGTTAAATAGTCTATGGTCCTGCATGGCCAAGTGGCGAGGGTGGGGGACTTAAAACTCAGGGTTCTCGTGTTTGAGCAGTACTCAGGGTTCTTGGGTTTGAGCCCCATCAATAGCTCTGGTTTCGTGGGAGTGACCTTTGATAAGTCACTTCAGAGTCCTAGCCTAGCACTGGTGAATCCAGGAAAGCTATTACTTAACAAAGAATTGTTGATATGACGTTTACACCATACAAACAAATCTAAATGGCCAAAACTGGATGCAAGAACAGACTTAGATTTTGAAGAATGAAAACCAATTTCTGTTATAATGAATAGAAAGAGTTGTGACCAAAAGAAGAAATTGCTGTTTCCAAGCACTTTTTTCTAATCATTTGAAAAAAATGTATAGGTTACTCATTTACATGAACTTGTCTAATGCAGTTTACTGAGCCTTTATAGTTAATTTCATAGGCTGGAAACTAGTCAATTTTTGCAGATCATGTGAGTAGATACCAGAAGCATAGATAGTTGCATTACCCTGTCATGACTGAAATACTGTTGAAAACCAAGTTTTAAAACTTCCATCAATAAAAATAGATCATTCTAATGCTGTCGGTGTGATGTATGATATGTTAAGGGCTAAATTGAAGACTACAGCAAGTCTATCACTTTTGCGAAAGGCTTACTGTAGTCTTTGATTAAACCCTCAATATTCATTTCATAGGACTGGTGTTTGTCTTGTGTGGTAAAGTGTTTAACTCATTACCAAATGTCATATTTTTAACTGTCCCAAATTGAATGAGTTTGCAGAAGACATTTTAAAATGTTATGAAATTGAAAAATAATGTACTGCATGATAGGGCAGAAAACGTTGTGGGAAAAGGGGAAATTGCTGGTTAAGAGCAATTTCTCCTTTTCCCACAATGTTTTCTAGAGTTGTCTACAACAAACTGTCGTTATTGTTTGGTAATGGGTTAAGGGTGCAGGCTTGGAACTTTGGGTTCAGGGTTCAAGCTGCATTGATACCTCTTGCTTTGTAGGAGTCTATTTTGGCAATACACTTGAAAGCCCTCGCCTCGAACAGTTGAATCCAGGAATACTGAAACATAACCCTATAATTGTTGACACCATGTTAAACTCAATAAAAAAACAACAACAAAAGAATGGCCTCTGTATCATGTGGTGCAAGACAAAATATTTAAGTATGGAGCTCTCTCCATGTCTCTAATGCTGTTTGACTGTTGTATAACATACATTTTGTAAATGTTTAATTATATAGGACTGATGTTTGTATGCTTGTGGTACAGGACAAAACATTTAAGTATAGAGCTCTCTCCATGTCTCTAATGCTGTTTGACTGTTATATAACATACATTTTGTAAATGTTTAATTATATAGGACTGATGTCTGTATGCTTGTGGTACAGGACAAAACATTTAACTATGGAGCTCTCTCCATGTCTCTAATGCTGTTTGACTGTTGTATAACATACATTTTGTAAATGTTTAATTATATAGGACTGATGTTAGTATGCTTGTGGTATGTATCTCTCTCCATGTCTCTAATGCTGTTTGACTGTTAGTAAATGTTTAATTATATATAGGACTGATGTTAACACATTTAAGTATAGAGCTCTCTCCATGTCTCTAATGCTGTTTGACTGTTGTTATACACATTACATGTTTGTAAAGGACAATGTTTAAGTATAGAGCTCTCTCCATGTCTCTAATGCTGTTTGACTGTTGTATGTAAATGTTTCATTATAAAGTATGCTTGTGGTACAGGACAATACGTTTAAGTATAGAGCATGTTCTAATGCTATATAACATAGTAAATGCATCTGTTTGTATGCTTGTGGTACAGGACATGTCTCTGTGCTGTTTGACTGTTGTATACATACATACATGTTTGTATACATGTCTAACATATAGGCTGATGTTTGCACAACAGCTCTGTGGTACACATACAAAATGCAATACTGTCCTAACCGCCTTCGATGCCACAAAGTTCCTGGAACAACAAAATGCCGTCAACACTATTCTCGATGATTATGGTGCACGGGAACCAGGGGTAAGTGTCAAACTGTTTAGTTTTCATGTAACGTAGTGGTAGTGTCAAGGTTTTAACATATTTTGCGTTTTAGAAACTTTCCAGCCAATGACATCAAGTCTTATACATTCTGTATTTATCAATATGAATCATGATAATGTTGAAATTGTGCATTTTTAATAGATGAACATTGAAAGTTTTTGACGAATGAATAATTTCTTCACGAGGAGAGTCTTTACATTTTTATCCAATTGTCGTCTGCTGTTGCCTTCAATTTAGAATAGTCAATAAATTCCATATAAGGGATTGGATCACATGTTGAATTCCTCTGATTGAAAATTGATTAATTACAGTCTTATTGATTCGAAACAATTTTAGGATCTGCATGTATCTAAGCTTTTAATTGCATCATTTAGTGTGTTTCAGTTATGTCAGTTTAAAATAAATATTCTACTATGATAAGTCTATATTAGTTTCGTAAAACATGATAATATTCATAGTATATATAAGAACATTAATCATGACTATGGTACCCTGCTTGACCAGCCTTTATGTTGAGTATTTGAGAAGGGGGTTATCTTCCATGACTAACCCATTACCAGAAAATAACCAGTTTTGACCAGTTTGTTGCAGACGACTCTTGAAAAAATTGTTGGAAAAGGAGAAATTGCTCTTAACGAACAATTTCTCCTTTTCCATCAATGTTTTCTGCTTAACCAGAAGATCATTTTTCAATTCCATCACATTTCTTAATGTCGTCTGCAAACTCTTTCAATTTGGGACAGTTGAAAATCTGGCGGTTGGTAAAGGGTTAAGAGTCTGGTATCGCAATATAATTGAAATAATGTTGACGTTATGTAAAACCCCATACTTGCAAATAAAGCATAACTATGATATTGTCACTTTCCTTCAGCCGTGTGATCCTGCCAAGAGCGTATACCCACAAGGGTGGGACAGTTACTGGTGGGTGCTGGTGGCGTTTGCAATATTTATATTTGTGTGTGTCATGATCCTCATCTTCATCATACTATCCCTCTACAGCGGGTAAGTCAGCAGCTTTTTTATTTACTTTGTTTGTTTTCTTTTCATTGGAGTATAAAAACAAAACTCTTATCACACGCTAAAATACCAAGCTATTTCATACAAAAATTTGATAATGTTTATTTCCATAGTACTTTTTTTCTGTCATCTTTTATACATTCGTGATAACTTTAAAAGATATTTCGTTTCTGTTGCAATTAGTTGATGGTTGAGTCCATTTTTTTCATAGGATGACTGGACTATAGTTCCATAAAGGCATGTTATCTTCCTTTTCTATAATATAATATCTGGAGCTTACTGGAGCTTTCTGGATGACTTCGGTCCCATGTTATGATAGTCTTAGACTTCAAACATTCTTCACTCATTGTTTAAGAGTGGTTGCTTAAGACAGGGTTGACTGTTCATGGATATGTGGGATTTTTAACATATCTGCATCGGAATGTCCAAGAATATGTGATAACAAAGGCAAGAGGGATTGCCTTCTCATTTGTTTCAATGTCTTCTGTTATAAATATGTTTAAGAGTGTTATACAAGAGGTTTTGTCTATCGATTTCACCAAGAGAAAGCCAAACAATGATTATTCCATAAGATAACTACAATCTTCTTACTCCCCATGAGAATTTCACTTGGCTTAACTCAAATAAACTGCAGGTGACAAAAATGGCAAGAAAAAGATATACCGGTACATATTTCATAATGCATTTTCATTATGATATTGCGAATGGACCATCGTGACGAAAAGATAAACTACACATTAGCAATTCATCCGTTGGACAGAATGGTTTCTAAAGCCTTCTGCAGATGTTCAGAAATGAGGCATTATGGAATTAAAAACTAATTGTTTATAAACTCTAAACTCCTTTTTTCAGCTACAAGCGGTATATAGATACTAGAAGAACATGTAAGTATATTCTCTATTATCTGCTCATTTATACGAATTGTTATAAGAAATCATCAAGAAGTGCTGTGCTGAGTTTAAAGCGATATGACAAAGGAAAATGTCCTTATCATGAACACACTATTTGGTTCAATGTTTTTCAAAATCATACTGTTCTAAAAATATAAGATTTGTCATTGATGTTTAACCCATTACCAAGCAATAAAACGACATTTAACCACTTTGTTGCAGACAACTCTGGAAATCATTGTGGGAAAAGGAGAAATTGGTTGTAACAAGAAATTTTTCCTTTTCCCACTATGTTTTCCGCCCTATCAGAAGATTATATTTCAATTTTAACACATTTTGAAATGCCATCTGCAAACTCTTTCAACTTGGGACAGTCGATAATTTGGCGTTTGGTAAAGGGTTAACTGTATTCATTCTAAAGTGAAAAAGAAATTTTATCTTGAAAAGCTAGATTATCTTGTACCTTGAAATTGAAATCACAAAAGATATAAGCAAAGTCTTACATTTGCCTACAATTCTTTGTTAAAGCACACACATTCAAGAATATCTAAAAAAAATATTCAAAATTCATTGAAATGATTTAAAAACCTTTCTCTGAAAAAACTTTGTCTTGTCAAATTATTCACACCCTCGAAAGCAGCATTTAAATAAATTTGATTTCTTAATATTTTTATAAGTTGTCTTTTCCATTCTGTTGTAGATTTGAAGGATGTAAAGATAGTACATGTATCAATTAACTCATTTCTACATTTTATTCATTTTTTCAGATCTGGTACCTGGGAATTGAGACATCACACAAGATAGACTGTTAATGTTAAAAGAATTGGATCCAGGAATGAAAACCCTACCCTGTTAGTGTTAGAATGTATAGAAATCAATCTTCTAAAAGGCTATTGGTTTAAGAATTCCTCTAATCAATGCTTTAATGATAATTATATTAACATCATATTATGAGTTCTATGCAATACTATAGTGAGTGCTTCATGTTAATGAAGAACTTGCTATAGTATTGCATTGAACCCTCGATAAATTGGTAGCTCTTGAGTTTTGCAAGTTAAGATAAGCAATAAAACTCATGTGCTTTTAACAAACACATTGTAGTTTGCACAATGAACATTTTTCAAGTTTCATTAGATAAATAAAATCGGACAATGATATATTTGATAGTGAAGTCCCCCCACCTGAGGTATGGTAAAGAACAATGTAGCAGTTGAAATCCCAGAAAAATGTTACCTATGTCTCTGATGAAACACAGGGTCTTTAAATTATCAAAACGATTGATTGTTTTACAATTTTATCATAGTTTGAAAGTGAAATGGTATGAAGTTGACAAAAAGAATTGAAATAAGAAGAGATTATTCCTCTGATAAGATAGAAATTATTGTTGGTAAAAGAGCAATTGTTCATTTTGAGGTTTCAATGCAGGACTAAAGTACTTCATATTTGTGAAGAACTAAATAGTCTTGCATCGAACCCTCAATATGAGCATGAATAATTACTGTCCCAATATCTTTTTGTCAGACATACAATTAGAGATTATTTTATGCGGCTTTTTTCATACGGATGAATCTGATGAATGTATATATGTGGGTGTTGCGCGAATGAACAATTGTTGAATGTGTAAAAATGCAAATAGAGGATTGTACATAATGTGTTAGATATATTTTTATACATTACCCAATATACATAGTGCTTTATGGCTAAAATGTGTTACTGTTATAAATTACAGACCCAAGATAAGTGAAGTATTTCTAACACTTTCTTATTTCACCTCTTAACTTTATGTTGTGAGCAATCAAGAGTATCATTATGAAGAAAAACAATATTGCCTTGGCCATTCTACAGATTTCATTTTGCGCAATGGACTGAGGAAATGGCAGATATGGGTATTCTACCTCAATATAAAGGATTCCAGGGGAAATATGAAGGAGTAATGAAGGCTCCACATTATTTGGTCCGACTTAATTTTGTAAATGAATGGATGTTGTCATCGCTTGTTTTCAGTTGAGTTGGCCCTTCAGTGTAGGTTTATTTTTTTCCACAAAATTGAGAATCATGCAGCTATTTTCAGTCTTTAACAATGGCTGATTAGATTGATCTTTTGATAGAATACCAAATAGCTATAACAAGCATAGATTTAGTTGAAATTTCTTACAATTAACCAATCAGATAGTAATTGGTTAATTCTAACCAATCTCGACTAAGTCTTTCTCTCATCTTTTATTTGGTCAATAATAGATTGCCAGTCAAAAACTAGACAGTGAAAAAGGGGCATTTTCAATTCATCAATTAGAAATAATGCTCCAAGCATTCATTTTGATAAGGGTAGAAAATGAACCTGCTACAAACCGTGATGAAAGGTACAAACCTATGAAAGGAGTAGTAATTGATGCAAGTAAGGGCAGATAAAGTGTTAGCACGCTATAAATACTTATTATGAGATCATTGTTTTTGTATTTACAATATTTTTTTGTAATAAATATTGGAAACCATTTCATGGCCTTTTTGTTCATTTTATTCAAATTAAGGAAATCAAAAATAAACAAAAGCATTTTGACAAAAGAAGAAAATACTGGTAGGAACTGCTCACCTATAACAATGTAGAAACTCATTTTCCATACTTTACAAATCGAATGTTTAAGACTATAGTAAGTACTTCATAATCATGGTAACATTACTGCGACATTATGACAAAAGTGGGCAGATATCTAAAAGATCTCACAAACTAATAAACCTCTATATGCATGATCTCTGTTTATTTGCATAAAAGCATGCATAATTATCTTTTTTTTAAATCCACTATGGTATTGGGGTTAGTCTGTACGTGATTTTAAGAATGGTGTCCCTTATTTTCTCTCTGTGAGCAGCTTATATAATGTAATAACATACATTCGGCTATTCTTAATGGTCAAAAAAAATATCCAAGATGACTTGGAAAAGATTGGGCCAATATTTAATATCGGTAAGGACTGCAATGTTCTGATTATGGTTTCTGTTGTATGTTTGCCCCAGAAGTAGAACTTTAATTTTGAATCATTTTTATTCTCATAAGAGATTAATGCTATGAATTCAGATACCTCGGGCAGTAAACAGCAGAAAGAAGGCGTGTTTTATGCAAATTAGTGTATTTTAGATCTACCATGGTATCGCCGATAACTCGATACCAGCGAGGATTACTATACCTGGTCTCAAATCCTTGAGACTAACCACTATGCTACAGCCAACACTCCACTTCTTTATTTCTGTATTTATGGGTAATATTTAGAAAAAATAACATGTTTACATGTATTGCAATCTTTAATTTTGCATCCTTGCTCTTTACACACACAAATAACAGGTGTAAAAATTCAAGATAATACACTTAAAAGCATCACATTCAAATAGCAATAGCCTGTTTTCTCTTTTCCGCCTAATTTGCCTGCTGTCAGGGGTAATTCAAATAAGGCATATCATAGCTTTGTACATGAGCACACAAGCTATTTGAGCAATATCAAGTTAAACCAATTTTGTGGATACTTTTAATAATTGTCAGAGCCCTTAACATGAACTATTCAAGCAATATCCAACTCTATTTGGATGGTACTCTTTAGGATCGTAGAACCATTTACACTATCAAGTTCGAACAATACCGAATTTAACCAAATTTGAGGGTACTCTTTATAATTATCTCAAAAAGAATCCTCTAAAATAGACGATTATGAAGATTTTCTACATTATAAGGTCAAGAGAAGGTAAGTTTAGCTAGGGGAATACCCCTCTGACTTGATTTTCTTCTCAGACCAGTATACACTATTTTTTACTTTCCCAATCAAGTACATATGTTGTATGATTTTTCCAATCAAGTATATACGTTATTTGACTTTTCCGATCTAGTATATACGTGATTTAACTTTTCTGATCTAGTATATACGTTATTTGACTTTTCTGATCTAGTATATACGTTATTTGATTTTCCGATCTAGTATGCATGTTCTTTGACTTTTCCTGGTTCCCGATCTTGGTTTCTTGCCAGCTCTACGATCTCTGTCATTTTCTCTATCTTGGTATCCAGGTACACGCCACACCATTCATTCACCGTGTCGTGGAAGTATATCTCTTTTAATGCTTTCTGGAACTTTCCATGAAGAAGTTTCAGTCCACTGAGTATCCTGTTAAATAGACAATGATAGCAAAGGTTTCCCAAATGCAGATAACATTGTCATTTGTGGTTCATAATTGTTAACCCTTTACCCAACACCAAATTTTTGACTATTCAAAATTGGAAGAGTTTGCAGACGACATTTTGAAATGTGATGAATTTGAAAAATAATCTTTTGATCGGTTGGAAAATATTGTGAGAAAAGGAGAAATTGCTCGTTAGGAGCAATTTCCCCTTTTCCCACAATTATTTCCAGAGTCTTCTGCAACAAACTGGTCAAATGTCCTTATTGTTTGATGATGGGTTAAAGGAAGGCAATGCAGTTTTAAAGATATTTAAAGTATTTTTGTTTTCAGACTATTACATAAAACCTTATCATAATAGCATTATATTTTTTTGTTTTGATTCTAGGAATGACTGAATTGCTAAAATGCAGAAATTTTTCAGTTTTTTTGAAAGGTCTATCCTGTTATACATTGTTTCACCAAATCAACATACTGTAAAAAAAGGGCAAATGCTCCAATTGGTCTCTCCCAAGCCACACAATCGAAATGTTATTTATGATCTTTTATGGTTGTATGCTACAGGGTACTAACTGTTTTATCAAACGTTTTATGCTAACAATTTGTGTAGGTTCAAAACACTATCCCCTCTTATTTCAATATTGGGCAGAGTAGTATTGCATCTTAACACATTATAATCCTCTCTCTGAGACGCTCCAATGACATGTCACACAACAATATTGTGCTTTCATTTAAATTACTATTCATGTTTATCCGTTTTGACTTAAGCAAATATTTTCCTTTAGTCAATACTTAAAACTAGATGCGGTTATTTTCTAATTCAAAACCCTATCTCAAGGTATAGGATATTGGAGTGACTCACTTCACTGCTTGCGCCATCAAAGTCTCTAAATGCATAGGGTTGGTGAAATTTCTTCTCATGTGATACTCATTCATCCATGACAATCGCCTGAAATGTACATGAAAAATATCAATCATAAAATAATGCTTTCTTCACCCATCTTCTCATTATAAGCTTTGTAACTGGTCCAAATTGAAAGGAACAACAGACAAAATGTAGAAACATTTTAAACAAAAGAAGAAAGTCGTTGTTAGGATCAATGTCTCCTTATGTCACGGTTGATCCTAGTTTGTTGCTCTATTTGCATTTTAATGTGTATATTTGAGGGGAACTGCTTATCAAGCAGCACTTGGATTGTATTTGTGTGCTACATATAAGTTTTAAATGTGAGGTATGGAAAGGAAATAGTTCTAAACAAGCTGTTACTCCTTTCCACAAACATTTTCTGTCCTTTCTCCAGCAAACCCCATTATTATCTGCAAGCCTTATAGATTCCATGACTCATCCAAATTGTATAATTGAAAGCAGGTAACGGTAAAACAGTGATACTGGGAAAAGACCAATGTGACAAAAGGAGAAAATGCTTGTCACAATCAACTTCTACTTTTGTAGAAATGGATTCTCAAGTTGTTTTTTATAGATACAACCTGTATAGTAGGTACAACTTATGTATACAAGTTGTACCTACTATACAAGTTATATCTACAGAAAACAACTTGAGAAATGGTTAAAAGACAGGGTAAATGTTAATCATACTCACCCTTCACTATGCATAAAGTCTTCAAAAGCCACCTCCAGTCTCAGCAGCTCCATTGTAGCAATGTAGATAGATGATCCTGGGAAATCACAGCTTGGAATGTCCTTACTAAAACAAAGAAACAATGGATTTCATGATTCATTTCAAAACTTCATTCCACTTAATGTAAAATGAAAAGTTAAATGCAATATGTACCTGCTAATAGTTTTTAACAACATTGTGAAAGAAAGCTCTCAAATTGATCATATAATTGTCAAGATAATTTCTTTGTTTAAAAAACATTCATGTAGCTTTGTGATTGGCAAATCTGATCACTTAAATATTTGGCCTGTATCTTATCTGTTGCAAACTAATTAAAACAAGGAAATAAATCATTGTAACCCAAAATCTTACCAGGAATTAACAAACTAATCCCAATACGCAAAAAAAAAATGAGAATTAAAAAACTAATGTCTCTTTGTTATGGAATTGCAACAAAGTTTGCTATATCAATAGAAGAAGCAATGATGAATAATTTCTCCTTATGCTTTATTGTTTGTCATTCTTTAAGCTGACCCTTGCAACTCCCATAAAGGCTTATTTCTTAATAATTTTATTATACTCTTTAAGCAATTGCCATTTTTATCACAATGATCTCTTAAGCATATCAAAGTTCATGTGGAAGAAATCCATAAAGTTTACCTGGACATATTATCTAATTCATTTATTTGGGTTCTACATTGATTGTATCAACAGTATCTTAGTTACATTGTGATGATTGGCACAATGATAAACGAAGACCCAAGATTTGATGGCTGGCTTAATAAAGCAAGGCAGAACCATCAGAATTCCATATATCAAGGACATACCATTAAATGCAAAACAAACCTCAAAGCTTCAATAGAAGACTATAGTTAAAGCTCCACAAACGTAAAACACTTAAACTAGTATCGCACTGAGCCCTCGACTTACTGTTCAAATGGATTAAGTGGAGTCAGTGCTTGAAACTGTAACTGTTGTGAGACATCAGCATGAATGTCACTTGTAAATGTACCTGAAATATACAATAGCCAAGTGCAGTAAAATATGGTTTGGTTTGGTTACTTAGGGAGTTTCAACACCATGTGTAACAGTTTTGCTGTTTTTTTTCTGATGGGACTGTTCATATATCAAGGGTTCAGTGCAATACTATAGTAAGTGCTTCATGTTTATGAAGCACTTACTATAGTATTGCACTGAACCCTCAATATGTATGATCACTGAATCCAGCCCAGATAAGCATTACCTATTTTTTACATTGAACCGCCTTACCTGTCATAATACTATCTCAATTAACTATTGATGTCTTCATTATCTTACTATGAAGCTTATTTAATGAGTCTCTAGCAAAGGATGTAAGTATCTGCTGTGACAAAGGGAGAAACTACTTGTGACAAGCAGTTTCAGTTTTATTAAAAAAGAATTCCATTCAATATCACAAAAAGAATGTTCTTCAAATTCTATGATAAGCTACTGCTGTTTTGAATGCTACCTAGTTATTGAATCCCAAATTGGATTGGGTTTTGAGGTAATAGTTTATATAGTTATGACAGACACATAAACTTTTTATCTTCCAAAACACTGACCATAGTAAGACCACAACAAATCTGTTCACATTCACAATATAGGCCATAGTTGGACAAAAACCAAACTGTTTAACCTTCACAACACTGACCATAGTAAGACCACAACAAATATGTTCACATTCACAATGTACGCTCGTAGACCATAGTTGGACAAAAACCAAACTTTTTTTATTTTCAAAACAGTGACCTCCATCAGAAGACAAGATGTATGTTCATTTTCACAATGGAAACTGCAATTTGACAGAACCAAATAGTTGTATCTTTCATGATAGCAACTACCATTCAACTGATACCAGCATTATAACTTGTTTTTCACATTTGGAAACAACTAGATTTCCTTAGGTCATATGTTTAACAATCAATGAATGTCCTTTTGGAAACGGGATGCTTATAACTCTCATAAATCATAGCAGAACAGTGCTAGATCTGAATTTTTCAAACCTGGGTGGCAGAAAGAATTACTAATGTCATAAGTATGCTTTATGGTCAATGTCTGTAATGCATTTCATTTAGACATTTCATAAAATCCCTTCAAAGAATTCATGGTTGTGAAAGCTGGATAACCAAAACTATTATATATATTAACTCACCTTTTGTTACTACTGCTAAACATATGGCTAACGACGGAAGAGCTTGTGGTAACAGTTCACAAAGAATGGCATAATGGTCATACCTTCAAGTAAATAATATACCAGAGTTGAAATAATGTTTAAATCTTGTCTAGTCAAGTATAGATTAAATGGAAATACCAGAAATTTGTGTCAAATTTTTGCATTATAAGAAAATATAAACAAAAGAATGAATGCCATCCAAATAAGTTAAGTCAGCGTAATTCTTATATCCACGGTTAGATGCAAGATTATGGTGAGTGTTCCACGTTTGTGAAGGTGTGCTGTTATTTGAAAGCTTTCTAATAGAAGTTAATCATTCCGATCATTTATGCTCATTCACAGAATTTAAACACTTAGTTTTTCACGCATATGCATTCCAGTCTAATTTTTGTTTTACATAATTGTCTGCTGTCACTCTCCAGCATGAACCAGTCAAAAAATCCATCATGAAGGGAAATTTGCAAACAGTCGACCGTAACTTCTAACAAAAACAAATCTAATACTGTCTGTTGCAAACTTGCATCATAAAGTCATAAAACATAAAACAATTCTTTTGAACAAAGTATTACTCAAATGTTTAAAGAACAGCACAAGGTCAACATGTTAATTCTTGACTTAGATCCTGGGTGACAATTCACAAAGACATTTTGAGACATTTCACACATCAAACAGAATAACCAATTACCAAACAATAACAACATTTGACCAGTTTGTTGCAGATGACTCTGGAAAACATTGTGGGAAAAGTAGAAATTGCTTGTTATGAGCAATTTCTCCATTTCCCACATTGTTTTCTGCCCTATCAGAATATTGTTTTGTTTTTTTCCATTCTAATCACTTTTTGAAATGTCGTGTGCAAACTCTTTCAATTTGGGACAGTCGAAAATTTGGCGTTTGGTAAAGGGTTAAAGAATAGCCTAGGGTCAACAAGTTGATACTTCAGTAAGATCCCGGTTGACAATTAGACATTTTGAGAATCTTTACACATATAACAGATAAGCAGTCTAAAATTACCTCTGCCATCCTGTTATTGCTATACCACGGATATTTTCAAACTTAGTTTTAATACTCTCTGCCACGGTCAGCCAGGACAGGTGGTTATTTAGATGATACAGGATATTCGTGGCGTACACACAGGCCCCTGTGGCCCCTTTAAAGGCACTCGCTAACCAAATGTTGGGAAATACCTTGGAAAGCCTATCCCATAAATCTGTAAAATAACAAAAACTTTGTGATCATTTATCTTTTTCTTCATATATAATCATTAAACTTTGGAAGAGGACTCAAAAAACAATTGCAAGCAATTTTCTCTTTTGTCCAAATCAGTTCCTCAAAGTATAATAGGTATTAGTTAATGGTTTTGCTTTATATTTTTCATGAATCATATACATTTGTACATCTCTTAATAAAAAATAATTATCTGTACATTATTTTCCATACAAACTGGGAACACAATGGATTTTTTTTTTCAAAGTAATACAAACCAAGCATTGTGAATTGCATGTCATGAGATTGTCAAGAAGAAACTCTAGAATGCATCCAAGAAACATCTCTTCTGGCAAAGTTTAAATCCATAAATTAAAAAAATTAAAAACAATTAAAATGAGACCCACCTGGTGCCAGTAAGAAGTTTGGGACATAATGCCATATCATCAGTTCTAGCAAATTACCCAGACCAGATTCTGTGAGAAGAAAAGACATAAAAAAAAAGCTAAACGGTTACCAAACAATAACGTTATTCAACCAGTTTGTTCCAAATGACTCTTGAAAACATTGTGGGAAAAGGAGAAATTGTTCATTAAGATTAATTTCTCCGTTTCCCACACTGTTTTCTGCCCTATTAGAAGATTGCTTATCAATATCATCACATTTTGAAATGTTGTCTGAAAACTCTTTCCATTTAGAACAGTCGAAAATTTGGCGTTTGGTAAAAGTCCTTGCAATGAATACCATACTAATGTTCATATCTGTGTACTATGCTGCAAAATATGGTCACAGACATAAGTAAGCACATAAGAGAATGTGTCGTTTCAGAAAACTAAAGACTTCATTGCTAAAAACATTTCAGTTTGCACTCACTGACTGACGAAGTTAAATGTCTCAAATAGAAATAACGAGGCCTCTTTCAATGTAGGCTTAATTCTTGGTACAGTTCTCGTATTGCGTTTATCTCAAAGATCACAGTTGGGCTAAGGTGACCATAAAACAATTTTGATGAGTGCCTTTTTGAACTAAAATTAATAACTCTGGTTCAAAAACTTTGGCCAGCTAATTTACATTTCTATACCATTAATTCTGAAATGATAGAAATATTACATATATTTAATTCTTAAGCATATTGAATAAGCTTTAATGATAAATATTTGTATAACTTAACTTAATCAACTACTTCATGTATGTACAATAGTATAATGACCTGTGACATATGCTTAGGGCGTTTCATGTTTAATTTCAGATTTTTCAATGCATACTTATGATTAAAAGAACTCTAGACCAGATAAACTATTTGTATATTTATGGAACCGGCTACACATTTAATATTCTATACAACAAAACAAAACTATACAAACCTGACAGAACTGGCATTTCCAGATGTCTCAGCATATCATCCCACATTATAATGGTTAGGTGGGGATATTTGGTTTTAATATACATTGCAACAGCCCGTACATGTACAAAAAACAACTGCTGAGGGGTAAGGTTTTCTGTCATCATTTTCTTTTTGCATTTGTCACAAACACCCAAATGATAGACCTGTAAGATGAACATATATTTTATATATATATAAAGCACTGAATTTTTTCCACCTACAGACGACATATTTTTACTTGAAGCATACAACTTGAGAAAAGCTTAATAAACATGTGAAAAACCTTTCAGTCCTGCTGTTGTGATATGTGAATAGATTGAAAAAGGATTGTGGCAAAAGAGGAAATTGCTTGTTACAAGCAATTTCTCCTTTTGCCACAATGCTTTTTAGAAGTCGTCTCCTGCAAGACCCAAAATGTGGGGTTAGGTGGTAAAGTGTTAAAAGCAGTTTTAAGACACTGCTTTGACATAGCAGGCAGTTTCTCCTTTCATTACTATAGTTTCTCACAAAAGTCCCAAGGAAAATTTTAATTTCCATACTGGTGTATGCTATTGTTTTTTGTTTGAACCAATCACAAAATCCCATTTGAAATATCTTTGTTTCATCAAATATGTCCAATTCCAAAACTTTCATACTTCATCAAAGCTAGACAAACATAGTGGTACAGAGATGGTGTCTGCCACTACAGTTATGTATAGATTCATTCAAAAGACAAAAAAAACTATTGAAGCAATAGCTTTCTGCCTTTGCACTCTAGGCAATTTGACAAACATTCTATTTAAAACACAAAGGTAGGGTCAATTGGAGCTATACACTGAAATTGACAGCTATTCAGTTATGCACCCATTCGTGCACCTAACATTTCATAAAAGAAACAGTATAGCTAATTATTCTTTCAAAGCCTCTGGAGTATCTGCCATTTCATTTTGGACTAGTAATAAAATTCCTCAATGAGGAATGTGATCAATTGATTGAATGAGAAAGACTTTGAGTCCTTTTGTTCATATGGGTTTTAAAACGGGTCAACATTATTTCAGTTATGTTGCAATGCCCAACTCTTGGAGGAAGACCCAATACTGAACTACCCTTATGGCCGGTCAAGCCAGGTAGAACCATCGACATTCCGTAAGTCATTCGGGAGACTACCTCTCATCAACATCCATATATGGTCAACAGGCTTTGAACCGATGCGGAGATTGACCATGTGATACCAAGTTCTGTACTCTAAACCTTAGGCCCCCTCATTGAGTTCTTTACCTCATCTGCACCAATATGGAAATGTTGTAGACCTGGGTGTAGGGAGACGACCTGGTCTATCATCATACTGATTACTGTCAGGGAATCTATAAATACAGGGTAAACCTAAACCTCACACTATGTTTGTTTTAATGGACATACTTAGACCAATTACCATAGTTTCAAAAATAAGAATGACTTAAAATATCTTTCCTGAACCATTTATTTTATGTATATATTTCATTAAGACAGTTCTTGCTGTTGTAGATTCATGAAATAAGATTTACTGAATAACTTTAGAAATATTGCTGGCCTAAGAACAATTAATTTGCATTAATTGAATTTCAGTACATAAAGGAAAAATTGAAAGACAAGTTCATGAAGCTCCATATAACAGCAGTAATTATCCCCTATTACATGTTTGTTTTGTGCTAGCTTACCTGGATTTGAAGGGCACAATGCACTAGGATATCCTGGCACTTCACACAGACTTCGAAACTTCTCATGTTTAAGAACAAACTGAAATATGAAATGAGAATGTTAGAAAATCATGCAATGCCAGCACAATTGACTTCTTGAGTACTTAAACATGTCCAATATACTCTATAAGTTCAAAACAAACAATTGATTTTCCATTAATCACCATACCAAATATAAAGACATGTAAAATACTTGCAGGATGCATTTTTGTTCAAAAGAAATTTTATCAATGATTCGTTTTCAAATAACATACTTTGTAATATGCATTTATTGCAAGAATTCATTCATTGAACAGTGTATATTATTTGTTCATCCTCAATTTGAAATGTGTTAGTGTCATCTAGCTGCTTATGTTCACAGTATTTGACCTTACAAACCTTGAATAACACACATTTCCAGAGTTGACACCACTGAATAATTGCTTTCATTTTTTTATTCATTATCAGCATTCCTAATAATGTGTGAAAAACAAGCTAAGAAAAATGCTCTCATAATCCTACCTCAAAATGACCAAACGTTTGCACGAGGGGTATAATCATAACATTGTTTTCTTTGGCAAGTTGCTGTATGAATGTAATGTTGTCTTTGCTGAAAGTAGAAAAATGGCCTTCACATTAAAGAATAAAATTAATCTTTTGCTCCATAAGGGAATACATGTTTGTGACCAATCCAAATTGGAAGAAAGAATAGAACAATGGTGAATTATGAAAAATCAAAGATTGTAAAATTCCAAATATATTGAGCAGTTTTTCGTTTTTTAACAAGTATTTCTTATGTCATCTGTGTTGAACTGTGTGCATCAAAAATATGTTCTTTCAAATCTTGATTTTATTATGAAAGCCAGGTGTCATTATAACATACCATGAAATCAACAAAATGTGTCAAAATTAGATTTTTAGTGAAAAAGAGTACCATTACAGTCATGCTCATAGGCAAAACATTTTCAGATTTAAGTAAATAATACATAAAAGGCATTACTATACATGGCCATCAACACAAACATTTATTTATCTTATGTAATTCACTTACCATGTTGAAAATTCATCTACTTGGCAGAAAAGCAGAACAACGAGGACTAATAAGTCTTTTCAAACACAACATCTTTTAGAAATCAAAAGTACTAAATAAAGTTAAAAATATGCATTTTAACATGGTTTGCTCTTCAGCTAATGTTAATACCCTTATTTGTCCTTTGTCATCAAATACTTATAGTGTATGGATATTGCTATAAGCTATAATTGTTGTAACAATACTAGACAATATCATGTAACATATAGTTGGGTGTAAAAGATAAAGAATAACATTAGACCATTTATACCTCTTGAAGACTTGGCACAAACATCTTGCTCAAAAAACCTCTACATTTAATACAATTTTGCAGTAGAAAATTTGAAAACCAGTGTGTTCAAACAGGTTAAAACATTTGCTGCAAACAAAATCTCATCAAAATAAAGTATAACAGAAGTGTATATCAGAGTTAGGAATAAGGGTACATTTCAGTGGTTTTTGCATCCAGGGCTTCAAATCTTATTTGCTTAATCCTCTAGTGTGTTCTCATTAGAATCGTCTTGTCAAGACAACTTATATTCTCATCTCATCTAGGACTCAAATCTATCGGCACCTGTCGACATATACCTTGAAGGTAGTTCATGAATACACCAGAAATCCTGGGGAAATTCACCAGTTTTCCGCCGGATAACACACCTGGTTACAACATTACGCCCAGGACTAAATAGTTATGTAAGTACACACAGATTGTTTATATATCACAATTGAATGTTGTTGTTTTTACTAGTTTCTTTAAATAATATCATGGCAGGGAGAAAGTTGTACAGTGGTAGAGCGTCAGCCTCTTTTACCAAAGGTCCTAGGTTTGGAATCCCTGTTAGTACAAAGAAACTCATCAACACATCTGTGTTACATATTTTCTCAATCGTATCTACTTGGCATTTCCCAGCTTGGGCTGGAGATTGCCAAGTAGATTCAATTGCAAACAGACAAGCCCTTCGTCGCCACCATGTTACCGGACTACTTTCAAAATGGCTCCCTATTGCCTTCGAGGTTATTTTGAAGAAATGGTCAAGGTGTTCCGATTGCTAGGACTCTACATGTTTAGAACCCTCAACCAAGCATATGAAACTCTACATTCATAGATTTCAATAGGTTTTTATTTACCTATAAGCAAATGTCTGTGCCAGTTCCCCAAGTTCATCCCAGTATGGAAACATATCTTCATATTCTATCAATAAACCTGTGGCACCAAACTTTCTCAGCATTGGGAACAGCTGCAATGTAAACAGGGACAAAACTAAGTCCTTTTCTTGTCATTTTCAACATGGGGAATAACGGCAATGTATTCAGGGAGAAAGCTTAAGTCCTTTACTCCTAAATCTCAACATGGGCAATAGCTGCAATATAAACAAGGGTAGAGCTAAGTCCTTCACTCTTTAATCTCAAAAACGGCAATAGCTGCGATATAAACACGGGTAGAGCTAAGTCCTTTACTCTTTAATCTCAACAACGGCAATAGCTGCAATATAAACATGGGCAATAGCTGCAATATAAACACGGGTAGAGCTAAGTCCTTTACTCTTTAATCTCAACAACGGCAATAGCTGCAATATAAACATGGGTAGAGCTAAGTCCTTCACTCTTTAATCTCAACAACGGCAATAGCTGCAATATAAACAAGGGTAGAGCTAAGTCCTTCACTCTTTAATCTCAAAAACGGCAATAGCTGCAATATAAACACGGGTAGAGATAAGTCCTTTACTCTTTAATCTCAACAACGGCAATAGCTGCAATATAAACATGGGTAGAGCTAAGTCCTTTGCTCTTTAATCTCAACAACGGCAATAGCTGCAATGTAAACAGGGGTAGAGCTAAGTCCTTTACTCTTTAATCTCAACAACGGCAATAGCTGCAATGTAAACACAGGAAGAGCTAAGTCCTTTACTCTTTAATCTCAACAACGGCAATAGCTGCAATGTAAACATGGGTAGAGGTAAGTCCTTTACTCTTTCATCTCAACAACGGCAATAGCTGCAATGTAAACAGCGGTAGAGCTAAGTCCTTTACTCTTTAATCTCAACAACGGCAATAGCTGCAATATAAACATGGGTAGAGCTGAGTCCTTTACTCTTTAATCTCAACAACGGCAATAGCTGCAATGTAAACACGGGTAGAGCTAAGTCATTTACTCTTTAATCTCAACAACGCCAATAGCTGCAATATAAACACGGGTAGAGCTAAGTCCTTTACTCTTTAATCTCAACAACGCCAATAGCTGCAATGTAAACACAGGTAGAGCTAAGTCCTTAACTCTTTAATCTCAACAACGGCAATAGCTGCAATGTAAACATGGGTAGAGCTAAGTCCTTTACTCTTTAATCTCAACAAAGGCAATAGCTGCAATATAAACACGGGTAGAGCTAAGTCCTTTACTCTTTAATCTCAACAACGGCAATAGCTGCAATATAAACATGGGTAGAGCTAAGTCCTTTACTCTTTAATCTCAACAACGGCAATAGCTGCAATGTAAACACTGGTAGAGCTAAGTCCTTTACTCTTTAATCTCAACAACGGCAATAGCTGCAATGTAAACACAGGAAGAGCTAAGTCCTTTACTCTTTAATCTCAACAACGGCAATGGCTGCAATGTAAACACGGGTAGAGCTAAGTCCTTTACTCTTTAATCTCAACAACGGCAATAGCTGCAATATAAACATGGGTAGAGCTTAGTCCTTTCCTCTTTAATCTCAACAACGGCAATAGCTGCAATGTAAACACAGGAAGAGCTAAGTCCTTTACTCTTTAATCTCAACAATGGCAATAGCTGCAATATAAACACGGGTAGAGCTGAGTCCTTTACTCTTTAATCTCAACAACGGCAATAGCTGCAATATAAACATGGGTAGAGCTAAGTCCTTTACTCTTTAATCTCAACAACGGCAATAGCTGCAATGTAAACACAGGAAGAGCTAAGTCCTTTACTCTTTAATCTCAACAATGGCAATAGCTGCAATATAAACAGGGGAAAACTTAATCATTTATTTCTCATTCGCAGTATGTAAAATAGTTTCAATTGAAACAAGAAGAGAACTTAGTTTTTAATACCTCGTTCTCAGCATGGGGAATAGCTCCAATGTAAACAGGGAGGAAAAACCTCTTATTGGATTCACTTTATAACTGTGTCTTCATGAACACAATACAACTCATAATATTCAATTTTCTGAGTACACTGGAGCAGTCCTCCCATTGTCAAGAAATCTCGCCTATGGCAGTGAAAGGGTTGATAATTCTCCTTAACATCCTTTTTTTGATGCTCTGATCCACAACGCTCAAGTTTAAGCAAGTTATCTTTCTTTAAAAATGATTTCCATCCAAAACCAAAAATTATTGTTATCTTTTGGACCAGTCACAAATTTTTCATATGGGGGAATAGGTTAAATGACGGAACTGAACACTTACTACTTGGAGGTATTCAATCCTTGGTGCAGCACCTTTCAGATCTAAATGCACTAATCTGTCAAAAGTGAAAAATCCAATGGTTAATTTAAAGTTGTATGCCATTTTCAAGGGTATGCCAGTGAATTCACATAGTCAGTTCGCCTACCCATGCTCATGGGATTAAATCTCATAGTTCTATATGATATTCTGTCTAAGCCACTGACTGATATCCCACACAAGCTCAGTTATTTCGTGCAATACGATACAATTAATTAGAAATTAGAAAGTAATGATGAATGCGTAAAAAAGAGACTTTAAGAATTTACTACAAGTCTAGAGTCTTGCACCATACCTTTCACACACATGTATATACAAAGATAACCATGTTTCGAATTGAATTGAAGGGATAATGTTTTCAATGCGATGATGTATCTCTTGTAGCAATTAACTAAGTTACAATAGTTCCTTGAGTTATCAGCTGAGTTGTGTTAACTCAATACAACCTGCAGACATCATTTTTTTACTTGAAGCAGACGACTTTAGAAAAGCTTTTTAAACATGTGAAAAAGGTTTCAGTTCTGCTGTTGTGATATGCAAATACATTAAAAAAGCATTGTGGCAAAAGGAGAAATTGCTTGTGACAAACAATATCTCCTTTTATCACAATATTTATTGAAAGTGGTCTGCTGCAAGTTGCAAAAATGTGGCATTAGGTGTTAATGTTAGGTGATAGTTAAAATGTGTATCAATTTCATATGAGAGAAAGGGTAAAAATTCTATACAATAACTTCAAGTACCAAAAATAACATATTCATTATTTTGATACCTGTGGGCATTTGATCCTGAGAAAGCCATTTCCACAACAGGAATCTCTTCAAGCTTCTACCTGTAATCAAAATAAGGATGATATCAGGTTATCATAGCATCCATCCAAATAATGAAGGGTGAACTAGCAGGGTTTTCATTACGAACCAATTTTTGATGCAAACCATTGGTTAAAATCCCTTGTGAATCGGTAACTTCATGCCCAGTTATGAAGCCTGATAAAAGAGGGTTGTCTGGCTGAATGGGTTATATCTCAACCTGGATCTGTTACTTCAAATCTTAATGAAAACCCTGAACTAGTATGTCAGTTATCTAATGGCATCTATCTGTAACTCTTCATAAGTAAATCATCCTTAACCACTATAGTCATTTAGTCAAAAAACTGTTATTTCTTTTATTTCTATAATAGACTAATAGTTTTATGGAGAGAGATAAATAAGTACTTCCATAACTAATCAAACGCTAAGTACTAAATTGTTAAAACTTGGAACCAATCCTGCCACTTAAGTAGAAACAAAATTAGACTCCTTTATAAGTAATTGCTTGAGGTGTAAATGTGATCAGAAGTGCTACTTCTTTCCAAAACAGAATCTTTAACGTCCACTACACACTGTGACAGGGCTCAGCAATGTTTGTTCTATATAGTCCAAGACAACTGAACTATTGGTTCCAACAAGCTGAACCTAGCAGTAGTATTGTTTCTTGAGGCAGAAATGTATGATAAAAGTCTTTCAGCTATATTATCAGGTACAAGGGTTGTGCGGTGCTCTAATGGTTAGCGTTGGGGATCAGAGACCGATCAACATGGGCTCGATCCCCGAAGGCGACCACTTATTTCACTGTGGAGTATCCTTGGGCAAGACACATATCCTAGCCTAGTACTTATACGACACCAGGGAATATGTACTGTAATACTCAAAAATGAGTTCTTGACATTAACGGGAAGAAGAAGTGAGGGGATTTGTCTGTGTCATTCTTTTGTTTCAAGTTTTTTAAGGAAACACTTTCTTAAATTGTTTTTGATTAAAATTATTTATTTTACATCAGTTGTGAGGAAAGCTTGACCCTTACCAAATATATTCTCGATGACTGCTTCCTTGATACTAAACCAGTACGTCGATTAGAGGGCCTGTACTGCCAATTTTCACCTTGCGTAACAGGGATCCAACCCAGGACCATGGGTACAAGAAGCCGACCTTCAACCTCTGCACCATAGTTGCCCAAAAAGTAAAATGAATTGTTTTAATTGTGTTCATGAATAACCAACTTCATTTAAAATGTACAGTTTACTGTGAAGACATGTTGCTACAACCCAAAACTTTTACACTATCATATATAAGTGTCAACTTTTTCATGTACAATGTTGTTTGGGAGGGAAGGCGCAAGACAAGCCACCCTGTTTTGCCTAATTGGTAGAGAGGCTGCTAGTGTTGAGGTGAATCACCATGATTGAGGGTTGGAGCCGTAGTTAGTCAATCTAATTTGACGCGATCGGGAAATATCAAAAAAGAAAATTTTGCATCAGGCAATGTCTCCTGTTAGATTGCTCCACAAAAAAATACAAGGCAATCTTTACGTCAAATTATTTTGACTATTTGACTAGAGCCCAAGTAAAAATAATTTGATCTGAAGATTGCATTTTAATTTCATTCCTGGAGATATTGTTCAATGCAAAAAGATCTCAATATTTCCCTGATGGCATCATATTAGATGGATTAGTTCAAACCCCACAGTAGGTGCATAGTTAGTTTTGACAAGTTGATTCTTATTTAAATTTTATTTTTTGGGTGAATTCAACAACAAACAAAATAGCCACACATTCTGACCCAACATCCAAATGAAGTAAACAACACCAGAGATACTCAGATAGGGATAACAAGTTTAACAACAGTGTTTTCGCACTACAAAACAATGGGATGGCAGCCAGCATCCGGAAATCGAGACGTAACGAGGTTTAAAGCAATACATGTTACAATCAAATGAGCTTACTTACAGCTTGACATATGCAGCTGAACCGGGTCTTTCCAGTTTGGACGTCTGGACCTAATTTGTTTACATTTCTCCCATTTTGGCAGAGAGCCTCATTTGTAAAGGAAAAGTAGTCCCTCTAAAATAAAATAACAATTGTCTAAGAGAAAAGTTTATGAAGCGTATGAAACATGTTTTATTTTGCTTTTAACATTTTCATGGGCTTTTGTAAAGTTTAAAAAGCTAACTTGAATAAGTAATCATTTTCAAAGAATAACGAAATTAGGGCGAATCGGTTTTCAACTTTCGTTTCAGCACAAGATGGCGACACTTCCGGGGAACGCGGTGAAATAAACTCAGTTGACCATTTGTGGATGACAAATATATCTGATACTAAAGAAATCGGTTTCACTTCATAGTTCGAAAAAAAACCTGTTTTTCCTTGGTAAGTTCTAGTTGGTGTAAGTTAAATATGGACGTATATAACAAAACGGCTCGCTGTAAAAACCGTCCGGAATTCGTCAAAAACGGCACAATAAAATCGGATTATTTTCGACCCTATTTTCGGTCGACAAAGAGAGAGGCAAGGATTGCTAAGATTAAATGTTTGTAAGAAAAAGATATTTAATGTAAAACTTGAATTATTTTCTTAGTTAGAAAAATATATACATGTGGACATTATCAATGAATGCCGCAATTGGGGGGTACTATTTTGAGAAAAACCACAGGACTCATATCTTGATTCCTTTGGTTTCAACCCGTCTTCTCAATCTGACCCCTTAGCAAAATCGGAATTCTTGCACCCGGAGTCCCATGTTACGGAATCAAGAAAAGTTAGATTTACTCTATTCGCTCGTTTTTATCATCTAATGCAAAAACATTCGGAAAAAAACACCGGAAAGATGTATCTAAACTACAATTTAACCCACTGTGATCTAAGCAAGCATATTTCACCTATACCTGCAAATAGCTAATCAAAGTATTGGCAGAAAAATCAATATTTATTTTGTAAAATTATTTAAAAACATGTTCCCTCTTTTTCTGGATGCTCATCATATTGTGAAACAGACTATAATATTTTTTTTTCTTTGTTGTCTTGTCCTTGTGGCTCATTTTATATCAGGGTGTTGAATATAGAGGAAAGCATCTGGCTCACCAGGAGCACTGACCTTGACTCATAAAAGTAAACAGATCGTTACTTTTCTATAAGTTTGATGGTTATTGAATTGTTTCATGGACTAAAGAATTGTTTGGGGTTATTTATTAGCCAAAGTAATTTATCCTAACTTATACTCCTTCTGCACATACACCAAATTAGAAGCTAAGGGATGGTTCTACCCGCCTTGACCAGCCCTTGTGGGCAGTTGAGTATGGGGTCTTCCTCCATCATTAAGAGTCGGGCATCGCTACATAACTGAAATAATGTTGATGTGATGTAAAACCCATATATATAAAAAAAAGAAGCTAAGGGGGTTGAAACCAGAGCAAGACAGGCTAGTTAGAATCCTTTTTTTTGGGCGGGGAGCGGGTTTGAGGGCTGATGAGAGCGGGGTTTGAGGGCTGATGATTAATAAGATTTGCAACAACTCTTTTCCTGTTAGGTTTTTTTTTCAATGGCGTAATGTCGTATCATGTGAGCTGGTCAAACTAATTTGACACAATCGGAAATTATTGAGTAATTTTTGCATCGGGCAATATCTCCCATCTTGTCAACCTTTCAGACCATTCTTTAATAGACACTGCAACAAATTTTTGTCACATCGTTTGAACACCATCATTGGTTTAAGCTTTAAGTCATCCAAATGAAAAAAAAAAAAATATATATATAAGGTAAAAGGTTAAATTTTCCTATCACAATTTTAATTCATTTCTTTCCAGATGAGTCACAGTCCGATGGAACAAATGGAAAACATAATAATAAAGACAGAGCCTCCGGATACATATGATTCCTATGATACAAATCATGACCAAAGGTAAGATCAATACTTGAAGGATAATCACATCCATCTACCATTCACATAACCTGTCTCTTAACACACTCTCAAATTGATAATTAACTGACTTCATGCTGATGCAAACAGGTTAGATCAAGGCAAGCCGCCAAGTAAATTGGCGGCTGGCCTGTGATCTTACCCCTTTGCTACTCTGAGTATCTTACCTCATCAAAACTACATAGATATTTAAGGTTTTGGAAAGCAGACAATACAAACATCTAATTTTAGAAAATTACTCAGCATTCTAAGGATTAATGGGTAGGGCATCCAAAGCAAAAGCAGACAATTATCAACAAAATGCATACTAAAGCATTTTGACAATTTTGGTGTTTTTTTGTTCGAAAACATTGTCAATGTGTGTCAAAAGAAGAGATTGCTTGCCACATACCAATGTCTGCTTTTGTGTCAATGTTCTGAAAAAAAGTTTCCTACATATTTTCATAAATTTCATTATGTTACATAGTACTGACCCAAGGATAATTATAGACCCCCATGCTGCAAAGAGTTAAATAAGTCTGAGAGGGAAGTGGTTACCGGTATTTCATTATTAAAATGCTTTTTGGGACTAACTTATCTAAAATATTTGGTTCATGTACATTTATTAGGTGCAGTGTAGTTACATGTATATATAATCAAAGGAATGGTGCAAAGGTAGTAAAAACAGATCTTAAGAAAATGAGAAATTAATCTTTAGAACAAATTTCTTTTCCCCAACAATAGTTGAATGTCATATGTGAATTCATGTCTAATCAAGGAACTAGTTTTACATTTTTCTAATATATTCTATCTATTTCCAAGATAGAAATGCAACATTTCCATTGTAGATACAGAATGTGATTGGAAAAGGAGAAATAATAGTTCCAATAAACATATCTCATTTTCCAAAAATATTTTCATTTTTATCTGATTTAGTCAAAGTGTAATCCAGGGAGCATTCAAATAGTGTAGTAGAGAAATTGATTATAAGAGCAATTTCTCCTTTCCTAACAATGTTTTAAAGACACCTTATTTAGTTGAATGAAATCAAGGGATTGGTTTCAAGAGATCAGTTCAACACTGTATGCAAAAAAAGTGCAGAAAAGAAGATAATAATTATATGAGCAATTATTCTTTTTCTAATAATACTTTCAAGCCACTTTATGAAGTCCTACTTGGTGAAGGCCAGCGGCGAAATTGTGGAAACTTAATTTTTTTTCTTAATTCCAGGGAAGCAGAGAGCCTTATGATGGTTTGTGATGATGATGTGGACAGGGCTGGGTTGTCAGATGGGGATTGCTTCTCTGATATTCAAGGAAGGTAATTATTACCTCATGTTTCCATATGTGTTTATAGGGTAGATGCATATTACTCAGAAGATGTACGGAAGCCCCTCCCGAAGAAAGTCCCTTCATTAAAAATGACAGGGCAGAATAAAGCCCCTTCATCATTCACAATTACAGAACATAGTACCTTTATTATTTTACACAGGCGGAATAAAGATTCTCGCGGGTTTTGCATGTGGAAAATGAATCCTCAGATAATGCAGCAAACAGACGAAACAAAGGTTGAAACAAATTATTATCATAATTACATTGTTGCTTATTAATTAGATAGAAAACGCCACCTTTCTTAGCGCCAAACATACCGTGAAAACCATAGGTTTCAATGTTGATTATAATTACAGTTGTATAATAGTAGCTCATTAATTCAATCATAATGAGTCCTAATATACAAAGAACAAAGCCAAATTTTAAAGCAGAACGAAACATCTTGCATGATTTTCAAACATTTTCAAACATTCTTGTAAAAAAAAAAGGTGGAAAATCATGAAAGTAGCTTTATTTCGCCTTTTGTAAATGGATGAAGGGGCTTAGTTCTGGCATGTGATTCATGATTTTATCCCATTGCTACATTTAGATTCACCTTGATGTTCCTGCAGTAGTAGACTTGAAAACCATTGGGACAATAACATATTTTTGTGACATATGGGCCACGTCATGGGAAAAGGGGCACTCGGACATAGCAAACAGTGTAGCCCCGGACCAGCCGCCACGTCACTGACGTGGCTGCTGGTCTGGGGTTACACTATTTGCCATCTTAGAGGACATCAAGTTCTACCTTTAAATAAATACAAATGATAGATGCTGGAATAATAGTGTTAAGAAAGAGCTGAGTCAGCGGTTTTTATTTATGTCAGAGTGCCCCTTTTCGCGTAACGCGACCCAGATTTTTTTCTTTGATTTGAATGGTTTCTGGCTTAAACCATGTAAACAAAAACATTTATGGTGGAAATGTTTTCAAATTGCACCTGTCACAAAAAGTTATGTATTTAGACAACTGCAATGAGAGTTGCATTTGATTCTACACTCGGCATAACTTCAGGTTTTGAATTTATAGTCATAATGTATATAAATAGAAGATGAAAATTATTTCAAATGAGTTTTCCATGATAATCATGAATGGTAACCTTTGTATATTTTTTTAAATCAATGTTAAAAGAAATGTAGTTTTAATTTATTATTTGTTCAACTCTCGCCTCTGTGTTGTGGATTATGGGTTTCATTGAAGAATTGTGAATTCACATGACTAATGCAGGGGTTTTTTTTAATAAGAAAGTGACACCGATAGTTGGCGTCTTCCCCTACCAGAAGTTTTTCCCCTAGACATAAAAATTCCCCAAAATAGTATTTTCCTCTCAAAGAATTTTTTCCCCTTAGGAGATCAAAGTGAGTTATGATGTGTGGAAAGAGAGCACAGGCTTTTTCTACCCTTATTGATTTCTATAGCCTTGAGACAGCTTTTCTACATATGCAGACAATTTAAACATATATACGATCTAGTTGAGGAAAAATACGGCATTAATTTTAAGACAAAAACTCAGAAGCTGCTTCTGATTGGATAAGTAGAATATATCCAATTAGGATTTACTTTAATATTATAATAATTAACACAATTCTCAATTGGGTGTGATAATCATGTACTCTTTACCAATTAGCAATTGCTTTCATCATCTCAAATATGGAGAATGCCAAAAAAATAACCAAGAAGCGGCCCCTTTCCTCAGTTTTACATGCAATAGTTGTTTGTCAATTCAATTATTTGAAACTCCCTTTGTCAACACAAGATGTAAAGATGCGTCGTATGTCATTTAGAAGATATAATCACAGGAGTTAATTTAGGTCTCACTTTTGGGAATCCTGACTTTAATCATAGTGGTAAAATGCAGCAAATAGTGTTTATCTATTTTGAACAAGGTTGGTCAAGTATTGAACAAAATAACATGTCTATAAAATCGGACATTTAGAAATATAGTTTATTAAAAAATCGGACACAAAAGAAAATAATTATTTAATTCTGTCTAAATTTTTATGGTAATTACCTTTCCTTTAGTTATATCTGAAATTATATACATGTATGTTATAATTACTCAGATAAAACATTAACATATATAGTTTATAGTTTTTATTTTTTTCCCCAAATATGTCTCTTCGCGCCGTATTTTGCCCCTTTCTCCCAGCGTTCAGCGTCTTCCCCTTTTTCTAAAAAAAAACCCTGTCATGATTCCAAGACTTTGTTAAAGTTCTGTGAAACTATCCCATTACCTACCCATTTCTCTGTAATAAACCATGCTTATCAAAATATTTTCCTTTTAATAGGTTGTTTGAAAATGAGAAATCCAAGAGAGAAGATAACCCAGCCACAATAGACTTTAAATCGATCCGTGGTATCCCTGTCAATCTCCCATTTAGGGTTAGATACTCCAGCTCTGCTATTGATGGGGTCGTCGAGAGTAAAGTTTACATTATTACAGAGTTTACTGGAGAGATTTCACTGTCCCCTATCATAGTTAATGTCATGGGCGTCCATGAGATACCAACTAGCAGTGCCAACTCTGCAGATACTCACAACCAAAGTACAAGTGGTTGTAAAGAAGAAGGTAGTAATGAATATTTATATGATGGTACTGTTGATGCAGATTATTGTGATGAAAGTGACACAGACAAACCAGACTATGACAGAAGTCCTGTAGACATGAGAGAAAATAATGAAGAGAAACACGAAATGATTGCAAACATTTTAGATGATGTTATTGGATTGGTTGTTAAGCAAAACAATAAATGTGATCAAATCAAAGAAGGGGGAAAAAGAAGGATGTTTAAGAAACGTAAAAATAGCATGAAATTGATAAATTCCAAGAAGAAACAAAAAAAGGATGTTCTCAATAGTTCAAGGACTCATTCAAAGCGTTCCAAGACTAACTATGCTGAATTAAATGAACTACACTCTGCAAGTGAAATAGATGATGTTGCATCAGAAAGCAATGGTGTTGATGACACTTCAGGAAAAGCAGAAGATGGTATGAACAAGTCCATTAAGAAAGAAGATCCAGGTCATGAAGGAGTCGAAAGCCAGATGTCTATTGAGAACGAAAATTACTTTTTACAGTTAAAGATGAGTACAAATGAAAAATGCAAACAAGAGAGACTTTTGAAAAGGGCTGCTGAAGAAAAGAGAAGAAAAACTGTGATACTTAGGGATCATACAGATAAGTTTTATATAGAGGACCAAATGTCGATGGAGATGAAACATAGAGGGAAAGCAGATTCTGAGAAAACATTTAAATTCATGGTCTGTAAAGAATGTAATATATTCCGGACTGAAGATAAGAGATTGATGGAAACTCATCTAGAATATCATGTGAATGGGGATTTGTCATGTGATCAGTGTGACTTTAAGGCCACTGGCATAATGGAGATGGCCAAACACAAAAATGAACACCCCAGTGCAAAGAAAAAGAAGAGTCTTACATGTTTACTTTGTGGAGAAAGGTTCCCAGTGCAATACCACTATCACGACCATCTGACAACAGTTCATAACTTGTTACCTTTCCTGTGTACAGTATGCTCCACCAAACAAAGCCCTCTTGCTTTTAAAGATCTACAAGAATACCGAGAACATTATATAGAGAATCACAAAGAACTTATGATACAATGCACCTATTGTGGACTGTACTACTTACACAAGCGTGCTCTGAAAGATCATGCTTGTAGCGGAAAGTTGAAAGAGGAGATACCTTGTGATATCTGTGGTAAAGAACTGAGGCCGAAATCTTTGCAGAAGCACAAGCAAACGGTCCATTATAATGTGCGAAGGTACCCCTGTACAGAATGCAAGTACGCAGCATCCCATCCGCTTCTTCTACAGCAGCATATCCAAGCAAGACATGAAGGTAATATATGATAATTGGTTTGTCTGGCCATTAATTCATTGAACACTAGATACTCTAGTATTCAGGTGTATTTTGAATAAGGCAATTATTCTTTAAACTTGACTAAATGTCTATTGAACAATTTTGAAAATTATGTGCCAGTAATAAAAAGCAAAACTGAAGGTAATTTATGAATTCAGGTTTGTATGGCTATTAACTCATTAATAGATACTCTATTATTCAGATGCATTTTGAATTACAAATTATTTCTCTAAAGTTATATTTGCTTCTTTTATTAGTTTATCCTTTAGAATTATTGTCTCCTGCAAGACTTTGAAACTCATCTGCCAGTAATAAATTAGTGTTAAATCGTTTAACTGTTAACCCTTATAGTGCTGGAACCAATTTTATGCTTATGCAAACAGGGTTGATACTTCACACATGTGTTCAGGGTCATAATCTAAGGTCCCTTACCAAGTTTCAAATCTCTTGTTTTGAATTAAATCAAGTTACGCGACCTTTTGTACCTAGATAAATGTTTGTTTTAAAGTTTTTATATGCAAGTTTGTATATAATGAACTACTGTACGGTATGGGTTGATACCTGAGTATCTTTCCTCAACTAAATTAAGCAGATAATTAAGGTTTTGTAAAGCAGACAACAAAAAATCTATTTTGATAAAATTACAAAGCATTCTAAGGGTAAATGAGTATTTCTAACCGATGATCATGTCTTGTGTTTATTAAGGTGTGCATAACTACAAATGTGATGAGTGTGACTTTACCTGTGTCCGCCCATACCAGCTGACCTCCCACATGAGAACACATACAGGGGATAAACCCTATAAATGTGACCAATGTCCTTATGCTGCAGCATGGAATGTTCAGGTATGTACCTCTTTAACCCTTTCCCAAACAATAACGACATTTGACCACTTTGTTGCAGACGACTTTAGAAAATATTGTGGGAAAAGGAGAAATTGCTTGTAACGAGCAATTTCTCCTTTTCCCACAATGTTTTCTGGCCTGTCAGAAGATTATTTTTTAATTTCATCACATTTTGAAATGTCATCTGCAAACTCTTTCAATTTGGGAGAGTCGAAAATTTGTCGTTTGGGAAAGGGTTAACCCTCTCTATCTTTGTATACTTACAGCCAGAAAATATCTATTAAAAATGGTTGTTTAATCAAGATTGCCTGTAAACTGTAACTCATATATGTGTTAAAGCTCTATTTTAAGCTCTTGCTTGTAAATATGATCTACAGAATTTCAACATTTTTGTTGTTTCGAAAGTTTAAGAAAAACTAACTAGTTGCAGTAGATACTAAAAATAGTAACTATTTAGATGAATAGATATCATATAATTTCCAATTCCAATTATCCTATGATGTCTCTTACCATAAAGTTTAATATAATTTTAAATAAAGGAAAAGGTTTCCAAACTGTAGAGGCTTTAAAAGCATGATGTTTTCACCATTGCAACAAACGAATAAAATGGAAAAATATGGGTAGTCTCAAAATATTCGGAATGTGAGAAATTTTTCAGTAAAAGCAATTTCATCTTTTGTAACAATGGTTTATTCTTTTTAAATGATGTTAAACTATGTTCTGAATGTTAACCCTTTTAGTGCTGGTATAGACTTAATGCTTATGCAAACAGGTTAGATCCAGGCCAGCCACCAAGTAAATTGCCGGCTGGCCTGTGATCTAACCTGTTTGCTACCCTGAGTATCTTTTCTTATCAAAATTAAGCAGATATTTAAGGTTTTGGAAAGCAGACGACACAAAAACCTATTTTTAGTAAAATACCAAGCATTATAAGGGTTCAAATAGTCTAATTGAAAGATTTTTGTTTTCTTTACAGTTGAAGGATCACAAGAAACTGCATGGAAGTACACTTGGCATAGAGTGTGAACAATGTGGCATTCTCCTTAGGGTTGGGGCGCCATACACTAAGCATATGAAAAAGGAACATGGCAGTGATGCATAGAAAACTTCTATGCTTTAGCCATGTCATTTGAATTATGGAAATATATGACCAGTCGAATTTGAAAGCAATAACAGTTGTAGCCATAAAGAACAAAAATTGTGTCTGGTCCTTGCAGGACTAATGGCTTGGCTTTTTTCCTTCAATTGGGAAGAAGCCCAAGCCTGTTGAATTTGGGAAATTTTATCGCTGAAACTGCTGAATTGGGAAGTCTAAAAGCTGGTTTGACTTTGCGTTTTGGGGAAAACTGCATGATTTAAAAGAAATTTCAAATTGTAAAGGGGTCTTTTATGGGAGTCTGTTATATAAAAATCCCTGAATGGCATTTAACTATTTCAGAGAGTATCAGCAGGTTGATTCCTGATAAGACTTCCATTCTAGGCTTTGATACACAAAGTATTTTAAAGGCTCATGAACGGAGACTAATACTGTATCAAACTTAATTCGATACTTTAAATATGTAAACAGATTGTTGATAATTATGATTGTGTTGGAGGCAACTATACTTTAAGCACAAAATGATTTATGTTAAAGGAGGTTATTAAATAGTGTCTCACAGCATTCATAAATCAATTTTTATGACTTTTATGAACATAACAAAAGAACTTCATATATTATTTCAGAAATTTATTTGTACTCATTTGACAAATCCTTTCATGTGCTTTTAAAATCTTAAAGGGTAACCATGGGCCTCTATTTCCAAAAGAATTTTAACTTTAATTGTTATGCCTCTCCCTGAGTCGAACTATTATGCCATTCTCGGTATGGGTTCAAATCCTGGCAGAATTGGGTTCTCAAAAAAATGACGTTCAAACTCATAGAATCAGAGAAATATTTTTTAACCCTTATAGTGCTGGAAATTTATGCAGACAGCTTAGATCTATGCCAGCCGCCAAATAAATTAGCGGTTGGCCTGTGGTCTAAGCTTTTTGCCACTCTGGGTACCTTAACAAAATTAAGCAGATATTTAAGATATTGGAAAGCAGACGACACACAGATGTATTTTAAGAAAAATAACAAGCAATCTATGTGTTAAGGTTTGCCCAATCCAGGTCTTTTTTAAAGACTACGACCCCTGGGATGTGACCAATTTTGACCCACAGGGCATACTTTGAATAACTTTTTTAACAAAATTTTTAGATGATGCTACAGACAAAATATGAAAGCTCTAAGCCATTCAGTTTCGGCACGAATACTTAACTTTTCCAATTTGCTAGCCTGTAAACCTATTGAACCATAGGTGAGGACAATTATGACATAAGAGCTATACTTTGAATAGTCTTTGTAGAGGATCTCTAGAAACCAAAAATGGAGTAACAGAATTAGTCCAGCTTAAGGGGTCACAAGTTTTAGAGAGACTTGCATTGCGACATCCTTTCATATTTGGCATGTAGGATCATCTGAAAGTTTTCTACAAAGAATGTTTAAATTATGCCCCTGGGTTTTATAGTTTTACATAGACATCCATAGAGAAAACATTTAGAAACCTTTTATAAAACAAAAAGGACTAAGGCTTTCATATTCGATGTATGTTATTTAGAGGTCTTCCTCTACAAAGACTTGAAATTATGTACCAAGGTTCAAAACTGAATTTGACAAAAGTGGCATTTAGCAACGAGTTACAAGAAGACATTGTTTTAAACGAGCCATTTTTTTCTTTAAGTCCTGTTTCCTATTCAATTTTTATATGAAAATTATATTTTGCCAGGAAAAATCACTTGACTGATTTTCAATTTTGGCACCAACAAAAACCCTTATAAAGGAATTAGTATTATAGAAAAAATTGTTGGTACATGTTTGATATGTTGTTGTTATTAAAATATTTTATCCTGAATATTTTTGATATCCGTTACTAGATCAGGTGATCGCTGTGCGCACCTGACGGTATTGATTTTCAGTTTATTTTCACTTTTTTGAGTGTTTTATTTTCACTTTTTGTTTGTTCATTTGAATCCATATAGATAACAAGATAAATAGAATATATGGTTGGTGTCTTTGAATAGGAAATGTTATGGAGCTCGGCTTATGATTAATATCGGATTCGCCTTCGGCTCATCAGATAATACTGCAATGTCTTGTCTGATGACATTTCCTATTCACATCACCAACCATCAGTCTTTTCTCTATATCTAATTAGACTAGCAGTGAATCGTCTAGGATAAATTAATCATGTTTGAAATATTTCAATGAAATGTGCAGTATTTTAGCAGATCATTGTATGAGTATTGTTTTGACTGAATCATGTTTAGTTCTGAAATAATAACACGTTTCCACAATTATTAGATGTGGCACTGCAAAAATTTATGTCCTATGTACCATTCACACATCAAGAAGTTATCTTTTGTCCATACAAATCTTCCCTACTGCAGCAGATAACTTCAAACCCACTGTGGTAAAAGCTTTTGTAGAAGTGAACAATATTGGATAACATCCTATGACCTATGTGATACATCAAATAACAGGTATATTATCCATCCTATATCACTGAAAACACATTACCTCATATCAGACTTTGTTGTGACCTGATGCAAAATGAACAAAAGCAAAGAACAATGAGAGGGTATTAACCCCTATAGTGCTAGAACCGACTTCATGCTTATGCAAACAGGTTAGATCACAGGCCAGCCACCAAATAAATTGGCGGCTGGCCTGTGATCTAACCTGTTTGCTACTCTGCGAATCTTTCCTCATCAAAATCACGTAGATAGTCAAGGTTTTGAAAAGCAGACTACACAAAAATCTATTTTTAGAAAATTACCCAGCATTCTAAGGGTTAAAACTACCTTCCTGTGTGCCAGAAACCATTGTCACAATGCCTTCCTAGTATGTAGTTTGATGTTTTATTTATTATCTGCTATTACGCTAAAGATTGAACAAATTTACAAAAATCCAATGTGAGGGGATTGGCCCTTTATGATCAAACAAATGTTAAGAACCTTGAAATGTACATACAAAGGCAAAATGGTTACAGTGTGCAAATGTTCCGAATGAATTGAGTATAAGTGTTATGTATTAGTTACATACTTTTTCTTAGTTATCTTTATTACATCAAGTTTTCTGTCTGTAAAAGATGAAATAAATATTTGTACTGAACTAATTGATGTTGTTATTGATCCAGTTCCATACTCTTGAAACCTGCATCAAAACTGTTGTAGTTGGCCATTTTGTACATAATGTAGTTTCTACTTCTATTAATTTGGGTATTGGTACTGGTAAGACCTCTAACTAAACAAAAGGTCCTGCCTGGAGCAGTGGTTAAGTTGGCGGTCTGGTGGGTTTGAGCCCCATGACACCTGGCTTTGTGGGAGTGACCTTTGGCAAGTCACTTTAGAGCCCTAGCCTAGTATATTGTTCTGGTGGATCCAAAGCCGTAACATAACTGAATACTGAACACCATATAAAGAAAAAAAAGATCAGAAGATTATTTTTGGGACGGTCGACAATTTGGCATTTGCTAAAGTGTTATAAGTATACACATACATACAGACCGTTTATGTCTTAATGTGTATAAGAACATGCGCTACTTTATTAGTCCGGATGAATCAGTAATCCGGACATTTTGTCGGGAACGGACATGTTCGGATTAACGAGAACTCACTGTAGATGTGCCAAGAAATATAATACAGAAATGTATTTTTTTTATAAAATAACCTGTAAACACAGTTTCCATGAGTTTAAATGCTTTTAGCAAATATCCAAATATTTTTTTTTTAACATTGTCTTCATGAGCGGTCTGTTTTCAATTTGGAAAAAATCTTAAAATGTCATTAATTGAATGAAGTAGGGCTGGGACGATTACCATGGCATTGGTTGGGTACAGGCCACTACCCATTATCCGACGTTATTTTTACCCGAGTTATAAATCCACACGAATGTGTGAAAATACAATGAGTTCTTAGGCACATCAGATTTGAATCCAAGAGAATGATATCGGGTTTGGGTACCATCGCTTATTTTACCTAGAATAGTCTTACCAGTTGCAATGCTTTCTCCATTACCAAAAGTACCCCTGAGGAAAGCCATTACTTCCATTGTTATCGGTCTTTAGTAAGACCTGGCATGAGGGGTCCTGTGTGGCACAGTGATTAAGGTGGTGCTTTTGTGGTCCAGGGTTATAGCTCCATTTGTCAAGACATTTCAGAGCTCTAAACAAGTACTACTGAATCCAGGATTGTGTTATAAAACTATAACGTTTTTGACATGGAAATAAACCCTTTTTACAATGATATCTGGGACAGGAAATGATCTATAGCCCTTCACACATTGCAGATACTCTACCTCTAAGCCACCACAGAGGTGTTATAGAAATGGGCATATATCTTTGTTTCAGTGTTCACCATGTCTTATTAATATTTTTTTCATGAAATGTTGACAGGGTCAGGGTTCAAATTGATGCCTCAGATTCAGGAGACATTCCTTCTGATGGACCAGGTTGTATGGTGTTTAAAGCCGTATCAACAATGTTTCAGTTTTGCATTAGCTTTCCTGAATTCACCAGTAATAGGCTAGGGCTTCAAACTAACTTGCCAAAGGTCACTCCCATAAAACCAAAGGTGTCGGTTGGGCTCGAACCTGGGACCTGAGTTCTTAGTCCGCCATCTTAACTCATAAGCCATGCAGGACCCCTCTGACAGACTCGATGAAATTCTGATTATTTTGCCCGTTACAATCCCATGTATTTACAACACTAAATAAACCAAACAATTATATAAATCAATATCAAATTGGTGAGACATAACAAATATCCAATACTATAGTTATACCATAGCCACATTTGCCTTATTCATGCATCCTTGGTAATAAACCAGTACTAGGCAAGGAAATGGTGTCTTGCCCCGGGTCATTCCACAATCAAATAATCCTGCTATCAGGAATAAATCCTGACCATCTTGAGTCATATTCTGGACACTTTACACTACATCACCCTGGATCTAACATATCACAAATAAAAAACATTCATGTTTTCTTTATTTATTGCATAAAGACAAACAAAACATTTTAATAATTCAACAACTTAAAATTCTGAATTCCCACATATGTGTATACATGTACTCCAAAAGCTTTCTTTCATTTATTACCTTTCTGTCACTTTTCCAGATTGAAAGAGTTGAAAAACGTTTGAACATCTTTTGGCAGGATTGAATTGTTTAGAAAAGATGACATTTCAAAAGGTGTCTTAGCAATTCATAAAAACTCTAAGGATGATACGAAAAAGAGTATATCAACATATTGAGTCAGCAGTGTCTGCACTACGACCACATTGTTCCTATATTACGAATTAAAAAACGACATCTGTTTCAAAATGCTTAAAGAGTCATTTTTTTCATAGAGATAGAATGACTGTTTAAGAAAAAGAAGACTTTAACCAATCTTATTTCTGCATTTCTACAAAACATATCACCCATTTTCTCTATTACGAAAAAAGGTTGATGCAAAAGATATCTTTAACACTATGCATAGTAATTTAACATGTTCTCCAAATATGATTAGAAAGAAATCAAAGCTTTAAGTAGAAACCGTATTGAGAGCCAATGGTTATGTTCTCATAAGAAAAGTCTTTTGCGTCAGTAAGCTCCAAAATAAATAATCAGCTATTTCCAAGATATCACAAGCCTATAACAAGGCATTGAGCCAAGATAGTGAACAGAGGAGTTTGAACATTGCTTGTTAAATACGTCTGCTGTTTAATCCTGTTCCAAGTCTTTCTTCCTTTCATTTATGTGGGCAAGTTCTTTTTGTATGACCTAAAAAGTAAATAATAAACATTGCATAACTGATGAAGCATTATCAATTAAAGGTCATATGTACAGGTTGGGTTTATTTCATAAAATTAAAATATGAAGTTAAAGAATCACATTGAAATTATTTGCAACATTTTAGCATAATGCATTACGTCATAAATCACCGTCATAGCGCACCGATTAATAAAAGTTCGTATGACTTACTTCCCTTTGCTGTGACGTCACTCGTGATCCACTGAATGCGCCATGTAAAGGGCGTGAAGAGCGATCGCTGGTTAGAATTGGTGTTTTTCTTCAAATAAACGATCCTAAAGTCATTGTTTGGATTGACAGCGCATTTTCTTTATTGAATATGATTCATTTCATAAGAATATCAATTTGAAAAAAAATAAATTAATAACTTAACCCGTGAATTTGCATGGATTTGTCATTGCCTAAACCTGTTCATATGAAAGGAACGACTTGAAATTTGGACGATTTTCCTTGAAATAAATGATTCTTAAGTCATTGTTTGGGTTGACAGTGAATTTTCTATACTGGATATTTTTCATATTATAAGAATAGCCATTTGAAAAAAATGAATTAGTGACTTAAAGCGTGAATTTACAAGGATATGTCAATGCGTTCATATGAAAGGAACGGCTTGAAAGTGGGACGATTTTCCTCGAAATAGCAATCCGTAAGTCAATGTTTGGATTGACAGTGCATTTTCTTTATTGAATATGTTTCATATTATAAGAATATTCTTCTGAAAAAAGAGTAATTGACATAACGCGTAAATTTGAAAGGATTTGTAAATGTTTTCATATGTAAGAATCGGCTTGAAATTTTGACGATATTTGTGAAAACAGCTATTTTTATTAATATTTGTTGAAAAAAAAACACGAGTACTTTTTCGTCAATGATCGTGTATTAGCATTAAGGTTTTAATTGAGTAGTAAACAAAGACATAGATCTGAATAAACGAATTGTCTTAAAACCGTACATCGTATAACTATTGACTGTCAAATTCACCCTTCATTGTCTTATCAATACATGAAATGAAACGGAGAAGATCATAAATTGCGAACAAACAAACCGTATTATAACCCAACTTACTTGTGATACGAAGGTTATCCTTTAACTCACATTTTCACCACACATCAACTTACTTGTGATACGAAGGTTATCCTTTAACTCACATTTTCACCACACATCCAAATTTCAAAACTAAACACTGGCACATTCAAGAGTATTTGTTAAAATCATCCGGCAACTTTTCAGTAACTTCATCCCCAGTAAAAGGTCTATGATTTCGAAATTGATTCCGATGTCGTCTTTCTAGATCAACTGTTTTGACTTAAGAATTGTTCTTCATATTCACTTTACATTTATGTTCGTTTTCTCTCGTGTAAGTAGTCTTGACATATTGAGCATTTAATTTTCGGACAGGTTTAATAATTAACAGCTAAAACAAAAAAGTCGTCATAGTTTATTTTACTAACAACCTTAAATAAACATATTTGAATTTATTTTTTATGATTTTGTTATTTAAATATCAATTTGACAAAACTTGATTTTGATGTTAAAACGTTTTTTTGTTGAAAACATAGAGTTAATACCGTTTTGGTGAATACTGATTATCATATACTTATTGAAGTGTCAAACTATTCTAATAGAAAAGACAACATGTTCACTTCTTTGAATATCATAACGACAAAGTATCCGACGTAAGTCACATTGAGAGATAAATATGTACTGACACCTTATCAATCCAAACATCCTGTGAGAGTTTGGTCTTAATTGGTTATATCTTAACAATGGATTTTTAGATAAATTTAATTGCCGCGCATTGAAAGTGTGAGATTTGCCGCTTGTTATTTCATGTCTGGAATAGCAGAACGTGTCAGACCTGTTAATTAACAACAGAGATATTTAAGAGATTAACGCCAGAGGCTATCTTTCGCCTAAACAATAAAGGGCTTGAGACTTGAAACATACTGTGCAAATGTGGCAGATTGGTGTTAATTTGCATCACGACCCTTAGTCCTTGTAATGTCCGATGTTTGTTGATTGACCCTTTGTATGTGAGGTAAACTGACAAATCAATTAAATTGTAAACAAAGAGATTATGTTAAAATGTGTAAATTATATAATTAGTGATCTTATTACTAAATTATCAATATAAATTTGTAATAATCATGTTTGAACACCTGAATTTCAGTGTGACATACGTCATTTAAACCAATATCACCAATGGCAAAAAATGAGGTGTGTGATTTAAATAATTCCGAAAAGTAGACGCTTAAGTTAAGATCGAACCCATTATCATTTGCGTTGATGAGTCCAGAGACAGTTTGCGGATATCAAATATTCATTATTTTGAATTTTCATTCAAAGACATCGGCAGATAAAAGAAACTTGCTTGTTTTAAATCGGTTTGTTATCATAGCAATCAACGTACATTTTTTATTTTGTCTCATTTATGTACAATGGCAACGTTTCTACGATTATGTTAAAACATAAAACAAGTTTTGCAAATAAGAACAAGATGCATTTAAGCGTTTAAAACCCAAATACATGGCAATACAATAACTTATGATGTTGGATGAAATTAACATATTCTTGCAACCCTTTGAATTCTTACGTAATATAATCGTAAAGCTGCCTAATTAAGTATTCCTGACTAAGTATGTAGCATAGTTTAACTGTTCCAAACAAAACTAGCTTGGCGAGTAAGAGAGTCATTCAAGGAAATTAACTTTCAAAAAAGGTGTAATCAAAGTGATTTATCCTTTTCTTGAATTTATCTACATTTACACAGTGCAAATTCTATATAAAGATCTAGCAAGACTACACGAGGCTCTAACACCCCAAACTAACAGTCAGGAATTGTTTTAATCACGAACATCAATTCAGGGAAATATAACGGTTACTCAATAAGTAGAATGAATTTGAAGCGTCTTCACCTGTATAAATTACTTTGAATTGAGTCCGATCATTTAAAGATCAATAAAATCAATTCTCTGGAAACGCCTAACAATGCGTAAACTTGCCGTCTTCGAAGTGAAAGTAACACAGCCTACTGTTCTTGTTTGGGGAATATATCTTTTGCTTATTTGTAAAGTAAACACGGTCCAGTTTACTTATCGAAACTTTTTGCAGCTTTTATGTTCGTCGGAAAACGGGAGAAACTCGCATCCCTGCTACCAAAAGCAGAATAACACCAGAAGACCTGTCAAAATACCATATTCAATATCCAATTTACGTTTCCCAAAACACAATTCAACACTTAAAATATCCGAAATTTGTGCAAAAACACCGTCGTTACTGAGAATTAGATTCTTCTTACTGATAGTTCATATGACTTTGAAGCACAAATGACGTCACAACAAGGGAGATAAGTCATTCACAAAAATCGATAAAGGTGAATAAAAGTAGTCAAAAACAACATTTTTCGCTTCTGTATGAGAAAAAATTCATTACCTCCGTCATAACGAAACCATAACCTTATTAAAAAACCATAATTAAAGAAAATTTTGTTTATCGGGAAATATGACCTTTAAGTTTGTAAAGTTACAGCAAAACTTTCAGTATACAGTGAAGCCTCGTTTATCCTGACCCCGATAATCCGGATGTCTCGCAATCCGAACGAAATTGTAAGGGAACGGAATTATTTGACCAGTTTGTTGCAGACGACTTTTGAAAACATTGTGGGTAAAGGAGAAATTGCTCGTGACGAGCAATTTCTCCTTTTCCCACAATGTTTTCTGCCATACCAGAAGATTATTTTTGAATGTCATCACGTTTTGAAATGTCGTCTGCAAACTCTTTCAATTTGGAACGGTCGAAAATTTCCCGTTTGCTAAAGGGCTATAATTATACACGTGCATACAGACCGTTTATGTCTTAATGTGTATAAGAACATGCTCTGCTTCATCAGTCCGGATGATTCGGTAATCCGGACATTTTGTTGGGAACGGACATGTTCGGATTAACGAGACATCACTGTATTCATCCAGCCTGTTTATGTGTTTGTCAAAGTAACTGATAATTTCATGACAATACCAATATTTTTTATTCAAATCAGCAGTACCAGCTTTAAACTTATTTATTTTACATGACATGTGACCAAAGCTTGAAGCTTTTTAAAGTCATTCTCAATGACTGCTTCCTAATTACTAAACCAGTGCTTGTGCATATCTGAGGGCAAGTAGCTTCATTTTGACTCGCCACTAAGGGGGAATGAACACAGGACCTCCAGTACACGAGGCCAACACTGTACCACTGTCACCAGCGTGTGGTTCTTCTTATCGATAGTTTAGTGCACAACTGTAGTAGGTGCTTTTCATTTGTGAAGGACATACTAAAATAGCCTTGCAATGAACCCTTGATAACATTAAAATGCATGAATTGGCATTTCCTAAGGTCATGAATAAGTATCCAGGTAATACTTATCAAACACAAGCAAGCTTGGAATATTTATAAATGTATCATAAAAAAAACAGGAATCAAATAAACAGAAGCCTAAGGAATGTCATTTAAAATGATTACTACTCACTAGCAACTCTTCCAAAATGACCAATTCATCGGTACATAATTTGTGACTGGTTCAAGATGAAAGGAAAGAATTACAAAAAACACATGATGCAAACAAGCTCCAATTTTACAATGGCAATGAGAAGAAACCATTGGGACATGAAGAGAAGTGCCCATCACAAGCAAGTTTCCTTATTTCACAGTGGTTCCTTCAGTCATAAGCTGTTGATGTGTGTTTTTGAGTATATATCAAGGGAGGAGTAAAAGGGGAGTAAGGCCTACCTTCCACACCACAGAGACCACATTTCTTCCCTTTCTTCACTGGCCCACCTCCCTCACTGGACGCATGCCGTTTTCTACCTCCTTGTGTTGCAGTTTTACCTCTCCCTGCAACACCACTGAAACCAGCCCCTCCTCCTGCATATAAGACAACACACTTCAGTGTTTAGGATAACCAATCCTTATGCATTTTATTAGTAACAAGTGTAAAATACCTTCATATTGGAAAACCTTTCGTAACTGTAGATATACACTGAATGGGCTGCATTATTTGGAAGATTTCTGTGCCTAATCTACGGACCAATCCACACTATCTGGAGCACTGATTTACATCTTAGCTATTCAACTATAACCCCTATGCCTTTGACATTTATCCCATGGATATTTACATGAATTATCAAGGCATTTGAAAATAACAACATTAGCATTTGACTTTGTTTAGTTTTTGCATTGCATCAATAAAATCATGATTTGACATAAATGCCTTAGGTGTTTTACATTTATCTGTTAGGATTATGACAATAACTCCTTTAGTTTCAGCAATTGTATTAAGTTTATCTAAGTCATCACTCTCATCCTGTATGTCTATCAAACTTTGCTTTTTATGTATATGTATAAGTTGTAAATGTACATGTCATTTTCATAGCATGCATGTAAATATATAATTGTAATAACTATGAGCCTATGTGCTTAATGTTTGAATATAATTATGTTATGTTATGTAATGTTTATATATTTATTTTTAGACAACAACCTGTATGTATTAGACAATACCTCTCACTGTCTTTAAAAATGCCTCCTATATAAAAAACAATAAGCCAAATCTAAAAGATCACACGTCTGTTTTAGAAAATAACCTCATACATTTAAAAACACTTATCTATTGGCATTATTTTGCAATAACCTTCTTTGTATTTGACAACAATTGCCAATAAACCAATGACCTCTATGATTTCATGAAAAAGTCTCTATATTTCGACAACAACACTCAAAAATGCCGACAATATCCCTATAAGATGTAGTAACACATCATAGATTGTCAATCACTTTTATCTGCCAAATCTATATATTACCTGCAGGCTGCTCATCACCCCACTGGAAAAAATTACATCCTTCTCCCCTGGGTGCAGAACATGCAAAAAACTGCCGCCCTTTGTTAGGACCCTCTTTTTGAACAGTGAGACTAGACAAAAGAGAAAAAATAACAGATTTGGTCAGTTTCCAGTTTAAGCATTCAGAGAATGGGTATCCCCAGCTTCCCTTTTGAAATTCTAAATCCATTCCATTGTTGCATTTCGGATTTGCCCCAAATTGAAATTAAGGACAGATTACATTTCAAAGTATCAATAAAAGTAGCAAGTAAGTCAATATGATAGATGGTGGGTGTCTTGAATCAAAAATCTTATTGGGCAAGGCAAGGACTATCCTGTAAGCTGAAGGGGATTTGGACAATCCAAAGCCAAGCCTTATGATTCCCATTCAAAGACACCAAACATTTAATCTTTTCATCCTGTTACGAAAACAACTACATGTAAAAGTAAAACAAAAAAGAGGAAACAAAATGGAACATCAATACTGACAGGTGCACACAGTTATCAAATCATCTGGTGGGGAATAACAAATATAGTACTTAGGCATCCTGTTATCAGTCCAAAAATAACATTGGTGACAGGATAAATGTTGATCCTCTAATATATTGATAACCCTTGCACATTAGATTGGATTGGCAAATTAAAAAATAATTACATATGAATAAATACCCCTTGGGAGTGTAATAAAATGAAGTAATACAAGTGCGTTAAAAAATTGCCAAGTATATAAATTCAGAGTTGATTCTTAGTAAACTGTAATTATGTATCTTAACTCACAAGGAAAATCAAATGAATAGCCATGAGGAATGTGATAATGGTGGTCTAAAGATCATCTTACATCACAATCAGTCGATTTCTATAATGTGGACAAACTTAAAATTTCTCTACAGACTAAAAACTTGCGGCTTTAAATATTTACTTTGTTTAAATATGCTTTAAAACGCCATGTCAACAATCTTTGTGTTACGTTATGGCTAACCTGTATTCACCAATACTATGCTAGGGCTGTGTGGTGTCTTATCAAGGGACGTTTCTGTGAAACCAAAGGAACCAGTTGGACTATAATCCAGGGTACCGTTTTACTAAACAAGTTACGGAAAATATTTGCGTAAGTCAAAACTAATAAACATTGATAGTATCTTCAATGAAAGGACAATATTGCAATATGGCACCTCATTGGAAGCGTCTCGGAGAGACGGTTCCAATGATGTGTCACTTTGCAATATTGCTTCGTCCAATATTGGAATAAGAGGAATTGTTGTTTTAGACTTACGCAAATCTGAAGCGTAAACTGTTTAGTAAAACGGTACCCAGGACCCCAGACCTTAACTATGCCCGACACTCTTTAATGCCTATAATGTGGACAATCAAGAAATGTCCAAATAAAACTATAAAACTGTATAGCATCTGCACTTTTGTATGAAATGCCCTGGAGAAAAGCCATTGGAAGTACAATTAATTTCTATAAAAGTATTTGGGACATGTTTTTCTCTCAACGACATTTTATTCTAACTTGCATATTGTCTCATGTGTGAACAAGAATCTTTAAATATTGACTTACTTCTTGGCTGGATTTCCACAATTACAGCACACTTCTCCATTCGAAGGAGTGCTATTTTGGTTGTTACTCCATTGGTTAGTACCACGTTGATTGTTCCCCTGCTGATTGTTACCCCATTGATTGTTACTGGGTGGAGCATTGCTGTGGGTAAAACTAGTTCTATTGGTAGTCTGATACCCTCCAGCATTTGATCTATTCCTGCATAAAGCAAGGGAAATGCTTAAATATTTGAATCAACAATACCATGCACTTAATGTATGAGCCCTCAATCGTTGGTTCTTGATAGAATTGGATTGTTGAATCCCTTTATTAATATTTCTTTCTTACTACTAATGGAAGCCATAATAAAATGATGTAATACATTTTGTAATTTAAATGGTATATTGATTATTCATCTATTCTCTGATTCTTTTGAATACACCCAAGTAACTTAACAGCCAGTCAACTTGTGTGGGACCATCTGCAATCCATTAATCAGACGAGAGACTACCTTCATGAATGTTCATTTCCACCTCTACTGTGATTGAACCCATGAGGGGAGTGGCTTCGTGATTTAAAGTTTAATACTCTAACAACTAGGCCACAGAAGTGCATATAAATCTGTATTTAAAGGAAAGGCTAAAATAAGAAAACTTACCCTGGGTTATTTGGTGCTGAACCAGCATCTTCCCCAGCTTCATCAGCCCACAGGAAGAAATCACAGGAAGAGCTTCCACACTTATAGAACTGTCGACCTACAGTACAGAAATACAATTAAATCTAGAGGTTGACTCAGGGCTTTTAAAAGTCCTTATAAATATGGGGAAGAATTGTTCATAACAACCATTTTTTCTTTGATCACAACTTATACTGCATCAGTCATTAAAACTGGTAAACTTAAAGGATTAATTAACTTTTTAATATAGTTAACCAACAAAGTCTAGATGAAGCATCTTTTAAAGAAAACAAATTGTTTTGCTAGCAAATAATTAATCATTAAGGCGTTCTTTTATTCAAATGTTTTTGAACGAAATGCGCTCATATTTTTATCCATATTTATAACCATGTTTGGTCTTTATAAACATAACAGATGATTTGTAATGTCACAACCTTAGGCAAAAATAAAACATGAAGTACATCAATTGAAAACTAAAACAAGAAATCAATCATTACACACCCTTTCTCATTCAGTCAAGGTTTCATACACAAATTCAATTTTCAGTTATTTTTCCGTCAACACTTTAAGTTGCTTTGTAGATGAAAGGATGTTAGACAAAAAGACAGCAATCTATAAGAGTATTACCTGTATTCGGTCCTTCCTTTCTGACAGTCAGCTGTATGGCGTTGTTCCCACAGTTACACACAATATCATTTCCATCCCCACTGTTATCCGTATCCCTGTTATTATTCACAGTGCTTAAAGGAACACGAGAGTTGTCTCCCCAACTCTGACTGGTTCTAGGATTAGTCACAAGGTTCTGGCTCAAGTTTAGACTGTTTCTAGGATTACTAGACCGATTTTGTCCTCCAGTGTTTCTAGAATTGTTACTATTCCACTGGTTAGACTGGTCATAGTTATTACGAGTTGGTGTTATCACAGCTCTATTTTGATTACTAGCAGCCATTGTTGACATGTTCCTCCTATTGCCTGACTGGCTAGCGTTACTTGTGGTTCTGGTGTTGGTGTTTTGTGATCCAGCCGCACCACCTGTAAAAGGGAATGAAAGAGACAAGTTCAACTAACATGGGATGTCAAAAACAAAGAACTATGAAAAATTAGGCAACCAGATTTCATTCAGATTACCTATCATTTCATATTGAATTTCGTTAAATTCCAACAACAAAAGTAATAAGATCAGACTTTCTGAGAAGTATTTCACAGAGATTATAATGATATGGGCCACGTCACGGGAAAAGGGGCACTCGGATAAAGCAAACAGTGTAGCCCCAGACCAGCCGCCAAGTCACTGACGTGGCGGCTGGTCTGGGGTTACACTGTTTGCAATCTTAGAGGACATCAAGTTCTACCTTTAAATAAATACAAATGATAACTGTCGTGACTAGATGCTGGAATAATAGCGCTAAGAAAGAGCTGAGTCTGCGCTTTTTTTATATGTCCGAGTGCCCCTTTTCGCGTGACGCGGCCCATATTAGGATTAGCTTCTTGTTTTAAGCATTGCCCTTTGAAAAAAAAAATCATTAAAAAAACAAAGGATAACAAATTAAGTCTCTTTGTCACAGAAGAATTTGACAACAAACCTGCATTTGCTCTTGGTGGTCTTATCCCAGCATCTGTCACCAAAGTTTCATCACAACCGCCGACACAGCCTGTATATCTACAAGGAAAAACACAACTGCCAAAATTCATAGGAGTACCTACATTACTCAGTATCACACCAAACAATAAAAAATCATTATGTAGCAGGGTATCTAATTCAAATTATTTTGGTGTTATTTAGATCATTGTTTACAACAACAACAAACAATTAACTATATCTGCAACATAAATGTGCTACACAAGATTATAAAAGGGGATTGGTGATAAGTGTATTGATACTCAATTGTTATGCATCTCTTTAAATTTTATTTGTAAATTACTTTTTTTTTTCAAGATATTAACCCATTACCAAACAATAAAAACATTTAACCACTTTGTTGCAGATGTCTCTGGGAAATATTGTTGGAATAGGAGAAATTGTTCTTTACGAGCAATTTCTTCTTTTCCCACAATGTTTTTTGCCCTATCAGAAGATTTATTTTTCAATTTCATCACATTTTGAAATCACTCTTTTAATTTAGACAGTCGAAAATTTGGCATTTGGTAACGGGTTAAATCAACAGCCTGTGAGATATTCTTTATAAATAAGAATTATCTACTTACTCTAAAGGCACTGTAGGGGGGACGCTCCCAGACTTAAACCTAAACTTTAACAAACGATTATCCGGCCCACACTGAAAACAAAAACAAACATGTTTGATAACCTTCAATTTCACTTTACATGTATAACCACATTAGCCATCTACTAGCTGTTTTCCATTTGTTATAATACAAGTCTCATACTGGCCAAAAAATCTTTTAAATCTATCAAAACGTTATGGCAACAACTCCGAAAATGATAAATGAAAATAGTAGTAACATATTGCTAAAAAAGACTTTCTGAGAACAGCAACATATTGCAGTTTTAAGGTTTTTCACAAGTGAACTGAACAATTAGTCTGTTTTCCATTCAACTTTTTTCTTAATTAGATGTCTGAAAAAATTGAAGCTTGCTTTCAATAGTTCATTACAAGTGCTGACTCACCCTTGTACATGTGTCGTCTGTAACATTCACCTCTACAACACCTTTAGGTAACCAGACTGCTGATTTACAGTTAGGATAGCCCATACACCCAATATAGAACCTGCCATAGAAAAAACAAGAGGTTTATCATTACTGGCTACAAATATTGTCATTTCACTTAATGAGAGCGTAAAGATATCTTCTTTCATAACTCAAAATTCACCAAATGATAAAGCTTTTAATGTAGACCAAATCATATAAAACAAATCAACGCAATTTTTCTATAGGCACTCACTTAACCATACCCTAAACAGATTCAAAATGGGAATGATGCAAACAATCCTACTCTTGATATGAAGTTGTCTACTCAAAATTCAAACCAAATAAAAAAATCTTTAATGGAATAGGACAATTCAGTGAACTCAGAATGGGGCAATGCAGTAACTTTTTACTTAATTAAACATAACTTTGATGCATCTGCTGTAGAACACTTTGGAAACAACTATAACAAAAGAATATATTGCTCCTAATGAGTGCTTCATCCTATTGTCCCAATGATTTTCAGCAAATATCATAAAGAAATGTAATTTTCCATGCTATCTTTTGCCCATCCATTGATGCTTTAATATGGATCAGTCACTATTCCCTATATGGGGCACTATGTACAGGCTCTCTTGTAATGCTCACCCAGAGTTGTCTTTCTTGGTCCTTAATGTCATATCACTACCACAGGATGGACACTTGAGCACTGGGGTGGGCATTGGCATATTATCTATATCTTCAAAACATTGGACAAAAGGTTAACAACAGGGTTCGCATTCATTAAGTAGTTGAGGCAAGAGACGAAGTCTTTAGGATGCGTTTTTCAAAATCTAAGGATAAATCATTTTTGTTGAAATAGTCGAGCCACAGAAATCTGGTTATAACTATACAGATTCCAACATTTGGACAAAGCTAACAGTGAACAGATTTCTCTTTCATTAATTCTACTGTTTTAACTCCAAGTCTTGTTTTGGATCTCTGAGTATAAACTAGAAAAATTAAAAAAATTTAAATAAAGATCCTGTAAATGGAGATCCTCTTGGGAGTTTTGTACATTTTACATCAAACAATTTATTATGAAAACGGCATTTTCAGTAATATGACAAATTTTTGAAATAATCAGCTTGAATTCATTTGAAGGAATTTCTTCTTAAGAACAAACAACCTAGGCCACTCTCTGTATTAGCATTTTGAGACTTATTGAAATTGAATAACAAAAGCAGACAACAATGGTAAGTATGGAATCATAACTTTCTATCTGTTTTGTTACAAGCAAATTTCTTTTTGTTACAGCCATTTCTCAATTCTTTTTATGCAGGAGTGTAAAATGTCTTATACATAAAAGAACTCATTTTTATTTAAAAACAGAAACTCAAAAAGGGATGTAAGAACAAAATGAGTTTTGACTCACTTCCTTCAGTAGCAGGTAGAGCATCTTCATTGAGAAATACAGACAACGCTTCATCTATCTTAATGGCCTGAAATCCAAAGAACAGATAATTTTTAACCAATTTCATCATTTATCATTTCTTGACTGGTCGAAATTGAAAGCAACACCAGACGTCAATTATAAAGTAAATTAAATCATATCTTTATCTATGACATAAGAAAATAATCAGTGATAAAAAGATGAACTACTCATTTGAGGCAATTTGCCCTTTTATCACCGTCTTTTCTAAAGCCTTCTGCATCATATGCAGTAAAGTTAAGTATTAAGTATTAAGGATTAATGGCTAAACCTATATAGCAAACAACCTTTGAGGCTCTGCAATATGGCCATATAGGGGAAATAGTTTGCTTTATGATGAAATTTAATGATATAATAGTATATGACCTCATACTAAGATGAAACAAGGTAATGGGTCTGAACTCCTATACGCGGATAAAAAGAATCAATTAAGAGTGATTTTGAATTCTACAGGTTTTAATAAATTGATTAAAAATTGATTTTGCTTGTAATATTGTTTTCATCAATTTTCCTGTAATATCGCCACATACCCTGGATCCAGACCACTACTACCCTATTTTAGGCACCAACATAATTCTCCAGTCATGATGATATCTCCTTCACTCAAAAAGTCATGGTGAAAAACCTTCATTAGCATAGGAATTTGGTCTGAATCTGCAAATTATTGAACCCAATTCCCCCCACCACACACACAAGGGGAACACTTTTCCTCAGCTGCAAATCTCTGTGCATCTCCCTTTAAATACAATAAACTTACCTGTCGACAGGCCTCTATAAACACTTCTTTATAATTCTTGACTTGGGCCTCAAGAACAGCTGTAAAGTGAAAAAGGAAAATACTCTGTTATCTCATTACCCAGTGTATGTTAACCAAATTGTAGCAAATGACCAAGAAATATCAATAATTAAATGTGAAATTTCTCCTTTTTGTCAAATGTATTCTACCAAAAACCATACAGAAAGCATCCTTTTATGTCCTTTATAATTGAACACAACATTCTGGTTGGACCAAAAAAGAATATGAGTAGAAGAATCTATCAAGGAAAAAAATCATGTAAATAGTATTGCTTAATTAATTTGTGATATATATCAAAAAATCTAAATTATACCACATAATATTCTCACATTTGATAGTAAATGTTGTTTTTTTCATGATCATAAGAGTACAACATACTTATGTGCGAATATTCTCATTTTCTCACTTACACTACCTAACATCCTTCATGTGCGAATATTCTCATTTTCTCACTTACACTACCTAACATCCTTCACAATTTTATAGCTTATAAATATTGAAAACGAATCAATCAGCCAATATTCAAGCGATGGTTGTGCAGCATTGCAGATGTCCAATTGCTGGCAGACGTTGCAGAGGTTGCTAACAACTACATAATTGATTAAAACACACAAGAAGACATTTAGGAAAAAATCAATAAGAACAATGCATTACTTTTTCAGATGTTTTATGTAAACCATTTGTGTTTTGGTTTTATAAACTCCTGCTCTAGTCATCTATATAAACTAAGCCATTCCGACTTTTGTTATTAGTCCAAATGAAACAACAGGCCATCCCCATTGATTCATATCTAAGCCCACTAAGGCCAAAAATGCACCATTAGGGGCAAAAGGTATGAGAAGCACATTCACCAAAACTTTGTGAATAACCAAGTTAACAATAACTTCCAGTGCTTCCAACAAATACATGAAAAATCTTAAATTTTTAAGAACTCTTTCTTCGTAAGAACAGTACCTGAATGGAATAGACTAAGTGATATCATAGTGAACTCTTCCATAGACACTTTTAGATCGAGTGTGTTAAACTTGGACTAATTTGCGCAATCACCACCATCGAGTAAAAGTCAGAAGTGGTATCTTCCACATAACCATCCAAATCCAGATCCAGAACAGCAGACAACATCAGTAAAAAGTGAATAATCATGAATGTTCTTAACATCATTGAGTCACAGTAGTTTGTCATCTTCTGTAGGTGAATATGATAAGGTTGAATTATGTAGAGTATAAGGTCAAGATTATTATTCCCTAATTATCATCTTTTTTTGGCCAAAATGTTTTTTATTCCTTTTCTTATTAGTCAAACAACTTATAATTCAGTTGTGTTATAAAAAGTACCTTGCTTGTTCTTTTGTCCAAGACATATCCTGAAAAAAAAAAGATGAAAATAGTATGAAATAAGCAGGATCATGTAATTGCTTTATAACAAACTCCCTCTATGATCCTTGAAAATATAACTTAAAAATCACCAGCATTAAAGACGGTAGGTACATCCAAACATGAATCATCCAAGTTTCAATGATTTCTACTTACTACCACAAAGGAAATTTTATCTTTGTCATATGCTGATATTTTTCAATTTTTCACTTTGTACCACAAATTGTTAAGCATTAAGCCACAATTTTAAGGTACAATCAGTCAGTCAAGTTTATTTATATCCAATCTACATATTCAATCACATAAATCTTACTTGAATATTAGGCTAACCTACTGATTTTTCCCGAGTCTAAAATTCTAATAAGCCTTTGTTACTATTGTTTAAAGTTTGAAAGACAACAAATGCATATTGCTTAGATATTGAATAATAAGTAAATAACCTTTACCAAATACAGTCAATCTTGTTTTTAACAGCCACTCTTAAACAGTGCATAAAAGGTAATTTATTCTGAGGCTTAATCTTAATTCAGGAAGCAGGGCGTTCAAATAGATCCTACTTGAAGCTTTAAGAATGACTTGCATCTGCATTAGGTGGATAGTTATCTTATACACAATGATTCTGTCTCCTTTTACTAAGGCAGCATCAACAATAATCATCTACAGGATAAAAAGACTTAAGAATTTTATTTTTAGACTTGAAAATAATTGTTTTATATTTTAGAACTTTACTTTTAGACTTAAAAGTAATACTTTTAGATGTAAGCATTTTACTTTTAGACTTAAGAAATCTCTAAGATTTAGAAGTTCTATTTTCATTAATCTTGTATGCTTACCTTTTGAGATCCGATTCCAGCTCAGATCTAAGATGTGGCTTGGACATTTCATATCCCATAGCATCATAGCCTGGAAGTATAAGTATAAAATGAGAAATGTTCATCTTTTCTTGCATGAATTTTGTATGGTGTTTAACATTGTCTTTACAATTTTTCAGTGTCCACCAGTACTAGACTAGGGCTCTGAATTGACTTGCCAGACGACTTTTGCATGAATACTTCATTGCAGAGAACCCAAGAAATCACCAGAACAAAAATATGCACCATTTTCTCATACTGTTTTCCAAATACAATGTTCTTAAAGGATATTTTTTTGCATAATCAATATATGCCTTCTCCATTCGCTTTTGAGACAAACGTTTTGTCCTTTTGTCAAAATGATTTCTACATAACAAAGGAAAGGTTTGTTTTTTTATTCAACACTGCTATTTAATGATGGTTTGAATTTTGACCTTTCCTATAATCCCTAAGATAATTTTTTTTTACATTTCAAGTGGATAGAGAGAGAATAAGTGGGTTTACCTTCTACTAAGCCCATACCCAATTGACCAGGCACTAGTCGACCATCGGGCCTCACTCCAACATAATTACGATTCTTAATAGTTTCAATATGTTCAGCATGTGTAGCATCAGTACCTGAAAACGTGAAGAAGATAGTTTATGGTTATCTGACTGTAAGTACAGTCACAATGTCATCCGAGGTCACATTTGTCATAAACCATAAGCTTAGAAGTGCTTTATTCATTTTAAGACTTTTAAGCAAGAATAAATAAGAGTGGGATGAAGCGGTTCAAACCAATAACCAACAACGAAGCATGAATTTATGATAATAGAGGTCATCAACGTCAGGTGAATTTGTTCCTACTATAGATAGAGTAAAAAAGATGCAACAATTTGTATCCAGTTTCATGAGAAAATTAAAGATTAAATTACTTATCAATTGTCGTCTGCTGTTCCTTTCAATTTGGACAAGTCAAAAAATCCAAACAGACGAAATGGATGAAATAAATAATTTCTTACCAATCCCATGTTTATCCATCAATGCAATAAGATCAGCCTCACTCAGGAGTGATGGTGGTGAAGTTTCCCCATTCAGCATCTACAACATTAAAACAAAACATTTTCTTTCCTAACCCTTTTATACATTCTTACATTTTGCAGTGGCTTTGCATATGAAACAATAAGACCAAAATCAAATAGGTTAAAACACATCCTAGAATTTATTAAAAATTTATTCCATCTGAATAGGTCAGATATCTAAATCTCACTATGATATTGACCACATTATATGGGTATTTGATTTTTTTTATAAAACTACTTCTGTTTTCAGTTAAGAGGATAAAGATAAAAAAAATATTAGGAGTCTACTATTTCAATGATGTTTGCATACCTCCATAAGGAAATTGTAAGGCACAACCTTTAAAACCATATCATCAGAGATTGATAATTTCTTATATGAAAAAATCTCATTTTCATGTCAAAATATTTAGAATCCATTACATTGAAAGAGAAATAACACATTTTAAAAGCAAGTTACCTTTCAAATGTGGTAACTACATAAACACATGGCTTTTTTTTTTATTGAATTAAGAAGAGGCCAAAGCCTGTTGAATCTTTTAAATTATTGAATTGGGACACCAAAAAGGGGGAGGGGGTTGCTGGTATGGTCCATTATACAAACCTCTATAGCAGTAGGCTCAAACTCATCTCCTTGATTGAAGACAGGAATAGTCTGGAACATAAGTAAGGGATATGAATATAGATTAACATAGACAAAATTGTACCAGCAATGAAAGCGTTAAATATTATCTGTGACCAATGGCCACATAGACTAGTGTATAACAAATTTCCATACTTTAGAAAAATATATCAAAATACTAATCCTTATCTTATGTAAATAACTAAATATCAAATTAAAATAAGAAATCTAAAGCAAAAGGTCAAAAGAAAGTGTTAATATTGTTCATGAACAAATAATTTCCTTCAAATGGAGAAAATATGTTCTTGATTTGTTTGAAAAATTTATTGATCCTTAGTTTCCCATTATTATTAAAGCAATGTGAAACAGTGAACAGTCTTTGATTTGTGCATTCATCACATTTAATGAACAACTAACTATGTCTCTAAGAGACAAGTAAAATTGTTAATGGTAAGTTAAGCTACTGAAAGTATTTTCCATCTCATCTTATAAAGAAACTGCAATTACCATTATTTTTGTCCACTGTTACTTTCAAATTGTACCATAATCAAATGTCATCCATAATTCACAATGTGTAAAGTTATTATTGCACATGACCTACCTTAGCACTCCATTGATCGTAAGGGTAGACATCCAAGTAATTTCGAGCTGTTATCATCAGACCCTGGGCAGTGAACTAGTCATGACAGAAAACAAAATCAAACATAATCAAGTAAATCAGGGAAATATCAAAATCATAAGATTATCTAGATTCAACGATGAAAAGGTCTGTCCTTAGTTCCAGTGTTAATCGAGATATAAAAGAATCAAAATCCAAAGGAATAGGTTTTTTAACACAATAACAAATAGACAAGTAACATATTTCTTTTCACAGAATTGGAATTCAGTTAATCTGTTTATAACGTTCATTTAATGAGTGCGTACATCAGGTTTAATAATCAGATTAATTTAAAATGAATGGATACATAGTGAGGATTACATACCTCTAACCGACATGAATACACCAGCTCAGCAGGAAAATCTATTACACTCTGGAGTCATAGCTCAAAACAGTGCAATAAATAAAAAGAATTTTGTCCAAATTATCACCCACTGAAATCCCAACACACTATCAATTGGAAAATAATGATATAAATAAATCCTGTATTAACTTTAAATGTCATTACGAAGCATGCTTAAGTCTAAATCTATTTGGTGTATTGGAAACATTACCACTTCCCCCATTCAAAAATATTGCTTTCTAGAAGACTTTGGCTAGTCCATGACTAGTCTTCCTATCAGTTTGTGACCAGTCTACACAAAAACCTTGTCAAACTTTACAACTATTAATAATCTTTTATTTTTTTAACAAAAGAATAAATGATTACAAAGATTTGTACACGGTCAACCTTCATGTGAAACTTTGTCAAAACAATACAGGTAAAGGATATATTTTCTGATAAGGTAAAGTTCATATCAAGAATTCAGTGGGAAAAATGCAAGACTTTCACAAAAGTGACAAGTCTAGTAATAATCCCTCTATGTTGTATGATATGCAATGATAAATCTAACAGTACTTACTCTTTCCTCATTGACATCTATTTCAACAGTGGTCTCAAATCCCTGGGCATCTTCTGAACAACAGGCAAGAAAATGACGCACAACAAACTCATAGATTTTCTTTTCATTACCCTGTAATATATATAAGACAGTTTTTTCATTTTCTTTGTCTTTCATGAAAAACAGCTCTAGGTAACAGAATCAACTCAAATGAGTACCCACAAAATAGGGTTTGTATAAGAGCTATTCAATATTTAATACAAAAGACTCATGCACACTTATCCAAGAGACCATTTTCCAATGGTAACCCTTGCTGAACTTTCAATTTCTTCTTTAAATCCTATAGGTTGTAGGTATTGTTTCAAAATTTTCTCAATGGCATGATAAGAATGAAAACACTTGGCTAGAGCTTTAACAATGGACTATCCTTTATTTTTTCACAATCAGTTATATGTATGACAGGATGTCAACCCCAATTATGTTTTGTCAATGTGGTGATGTGCCAATGAAGGCTTTGCCTACCTGTAGATTGTTTGTATATTTTGTTGGATGGATGGGAGGATGGGCATTGTCAGTTTTCTTCCCATTCCTGGGTGTAGGTCCTCTCTCAAGCACTCTCTGAGCAAACTCTATAATACAATATGGATATCTCACTTAACAATCTTGACTGTCTTCCCATTGACACATATTCAATTAACTGCAGCGAAAGATTTGGTCTTGTGCAAAGCATGCAAGCCAATTTCTTCTCAAGTGACTATTCTTTCATTTAATAACATATTTCTGTTTTGCAAACTAAATATGAGTAATCAAAGTTTTGATCTTCTGTTGCTTTGGGTCATCAAAATTATGTTTTCAGGTAATTCATCAAACCTTTACTAAACAATCTATATTACTTTGAATCAGTTAAAAAAAAAAGTTAATATTACTTTTGATTAATCTGATAACAAAAAAGTTAGTTATCCTATTGATGAAAAGTTATCAGCTATAATTTAGAAATAACCGATTTTCTCATTTGTAGTTCTGTAACTTATCCAAAATCACAATCCAATGGCAGAATTATACAGTTTGAAAAATCCTGCCACACAATCTTTTCTTCAGCAAAAGCTTATTTCATAAATGTTTCTTAAACTCCCTTAAAACCTATGTTCATAAGTGAAGGGTTTTTGACAGTAATGAACAAGAGCTTAATGGAAAATAAATGCACAAAAACATCTGTAAATACAAAATAACATTCCTGGACGACTTTGAATAACTACATAACATAGTATAGTGCAGAGCCAAAAGATAGAAACTGTTTCTGTCTCCTTATTCGAGTATAAAAGTTGATGAATTTGTCATAATTATGTTAAATAAAATCTAAGTAAGTAGATACAATATTTAACTTTTCCTCAGATTTGCCTTTGTTTGAAAACACTTGCAGCTGAAATAAGAAAAGTAACTGTAAAAAAAAGAAGAAATTATTCATGTAGCAAGTAACTTCTATTATTTCAACTGTTTCTACCCTATAAACCCAGGAAATGTAATACTTCACAATTGATGAATATTTGTTGTCTGCAGTTGCCTGTAATATGAAAAAGATAAGGACTCTAGCAAAAATGGACTCCTCGTACCTCCCCATGCTTGATCATGTATCTGATTTTCCACCATTTTGGGCAAGTCTATTTCCTTTGCAAACATATTGGTTTCTGTTCTTGGGTAGCTGATTAACCCATTTGTGTATAACTTCTCAGCAATTTGCATCGTCTCCTTAGCATTAATTCGCAGTTTTCTGGATGCTAGCTTTTCAAGTTCCTATAATATTAAAATGAGGTTTATAACTGTCTATATCACAATTAAATGTATTATTGGTGAAAGTCAGCTAAACATTTTGCCTTTGGCCATTCACATTTGTTCTAAATGTGGCTAAGACATTTTAGTCATGTTACAAAAAAATGCATAAAAACACATGGTATCATACAAATAACAATACAACCTATGTAAATAATATGTATCAACATAATCTTAATTATAAAGCAAATGTCTTGAAAATGTACTCATTTCTGACAAATGGAAACTTGCTCAATTTTCATAATCTTCTTTACAATCTTTTTATGTTTAACAACGATTTTACTTCTGAAGAGAGGCCCTAAAGCATGTTAAAATTTTCAAAATGATTGAAATATAGGAAGGCATTAAATGTTTACTAATCCAGTTGACTCTTCCTCCAAATGTACTCTTAAAATAAACATGTAACAAAAGCTTCAAGATATAGTGTGACAAAGTAGAAATAGCTTGGTTAAAGCAAAACAAGGGTTCAGCGCAATACTATAGTAAGTGCTTCACGTTTGTGAAGCACTTACTATAGTATTGCGCTGAACACTCGAATATCTCCTTCACTTGCTGTATTTTCTTCCCAATGCCACAAAATAATAGCTATTCTAAATACTTTGTATTCGTCTACAGCTTTTGCATTTAAGAAATTGGTTAGATCCCATATGATGAGATGGTTAAAACAAAAATTGTACTTACTACTGTATCTAGTGGAACCGGTCTCCATTTACTCTTACTCCGGCCTCGACTGTCTATCACCCTAGCTGTGGGAACCTATAGTAAGGAATTTTACAAATAATTGTCTTGAAGAAATATTATCTAAACCCTTTTGTCAAAGTCTAACAATAAACATCTGCTGTTGCTTTCAATTTAGACCAGTAACAAATTCTGAAAAGGTTTTTCACCAAACATCCAAGTTTTTTTTTTTAATATTCATTCCTTCTTGTCCCATTTGGTTTTGCTTTCAAATTTGAAAAAGTCACAAAGTCCGATGTGGGTTTAATGTCTAGCTCTTTCCTTAAATCTTTAAGCTTTTTATAGAGCTCCAGATAAGAAGCTTCTTTTCTAATTCGTCTATTTCATCTTCAAAGCTTATTTTGCAGGTAGTCATAAAATAGGACATAGTGGAGAAGGTTTGGGAACTGAAAGTTCTGAATCAAGCTCCATATCTAGAGGTTAGATATAACAATCATTAATAAATATTAATACATACCTCCAAGCAGTGTTGGTAAAGGGCAAAACAAGCCATATAATTAAACAGTCGGTTCCTGAAATGAAAAACATAGACTTATGCAGATCTAAGGTGACCAATCGTTAAATATAACATATTGACTGTTCTATATATTGACACTATTTTATGCATCTACTGCAACAGACCCTAATAAACCACTGTGACTAGTTACTTTGCTTTGTCGTACAGTAATCCATTTGCTGATGATAATGTATTGGCCTTTGCAAATTGACATATGAGGGAATAGAGTAGAGACCATTCAAACAAACATATAGCATGACAAAGTTTCAGGCTAGCAAAACATACTTCCTTAACACTGAATTGATTAGCAAAGATATACTTTAGCATTGGTCTTTAAGATATTATCAGATACCATCAAATGTGAAATAGATCTTTTTATTCACAACACCCCCAGTAAAATTGCTTTAGAAGTTCAAAGGTCTCACCTTTTCCAATTAAACTCTACATTCTTGTCATCCCGCTTGTACTCAACTGTAACAAGAAACATAAGAACTTCATAAAAGTCAAACACTAAACAGACTCTTCCAAAAAAAAAAAACGAATACACAACTTTGAATCAATTTCGATCTCAAATTCCTAAATCTTTTGTAAAGAAATAAGCCAACATAAGTATTGTGACATTTAGAGAAATCAGTCTACTTAGTCTTATATTCTAGTGTCATTTACTGCAGTATACACTGTTTTAATAAACACATGACAAATACTATTTCATGTGAAATTGATTGCAAACAGAAGACAATCATCTTGTATGATTTAAGATATTGATGGATAAAAAAATAAAGAAAGAATTACTCCTTTTTTACTCAATTATGTTAGTCTTGATTACCCCTTTTTTGCTCAATTATTTCAAAATCAGCCAAGCATATTGCATGACTCAAGTGATCCATCAGACATAAAGAATAGGAAGACACGGATCGCAGTTTACTCAAACTGTACCTCTAAGTTTCCAAAAGGGTTCTGGTATAAAAGCTTGTACTTGTTTGTAGCGTTCCACAACAAATCCTAGGGTTGGAAACTGACAGCTCCCATAGCTTATCAGTTGGTCTGATAGAACATTGGGAAATATCTTCTGGAGTCTCAATGTCTGGAATCGTGTAAAGGCTGCACCTAGAAGGTAAAATATTCGTATAATTTGAATATTGGCAAGTCTCAAAATGTCCAGAGATTATATTCAATTGTAAAAAAGGGTAATATTTCAATCTCAATCCAACAATAATGTCAATAAAAGGATGTAATAGGATAAACATACGCCATCATTCTAAACAACATTATATTCAAGTTATTTCAGAAATGAAAAGTGAAAAGTAAACAGTTGGACTCAATTATCAAAATAAAGGCTTTTTTAAAGGCAAACTTATCATGATAAAAACCTGCAATTAACGAAACTTGTTCCTCTTGAACAATAACAGCAGAACTCAAGTTTGGAAAGTTTCAATGTATTTCCACAGCAAAAGAGTCATTCAGAGATAAAGGACAAATGCCTTAGATATGACTTTACTGTCCACATATAGGTATGTGGAGTTATAGTCCATGCCTTTCAGAACCTAATAAGTTATCAAACTACAGGTTAACACTTATCCTAGGAACTTCATTAGAGACATCAACGAATTGACCAGTCGCCAATGCGCTTCAATTTGAATATTAATAACGGTTTACCCAATGAAATGGTGTAATGGCTCGTAAATATTGTTAACAAAGGCTCTATTTGTGAAAACAACTCTGACAAATATTGGAGTGGGGTTTTGTCGCCTGGTCAATTGGCAAAGGCATCTAAATCAGTTATAGTAAAAACTGACCTTGGAAAGTCTGACTAGGCTTTAACTTAAACCTGGAATAAGTCTGCTAACAAATTAGAAAAAAAAAACATTTGTAGTAAGAAGTCATATAGTGTCAACACTAAAAGTAGAAAAACTGGGTTTTTAGCACAATTAATTTTATCATAATAGCAGGCAGTATATGGAGGACTTAACATACTAACTGGTTTCAAGATAAAAAGTGATTGGTTGATAACCATGTCATGTGATTGTGTGGGAAGAGCGATCTTATATCTATTGTTGTGCTAATTCATCCCATCATCCTAAGAGAAGACTTACCTATTCTAAGATCCAGTTCTGATCTCACATCAACAGCATCACTGGTATTCTGACAGGGAGGTCCAAGGTTCTGTAGGGCTCTATTTATCGCTCTATCAGGAATATATATACCACATAAATAAACTCTATGATTACTGCAGTGAAAGAGCTATAAAACAGACTATCTGAATAATCAATTCTCTGTTTCAAGTAGATGGAAGAGAAGATATTCTTATCTTAATCTAGTATTTTTTCTTCTTTTTAATGTGGATTCTTATCAAATAGAAATTGCAGTATAAATGACTTAAATCAGTGTTCAAACTTAACGAAGCCATGAAAGTCAAGCTCCATTTCTAACTGCAACAGTAATTGCTCTCTTTTAATCACGTGTTGGAAGTATCATTTTAAGATTATTATATGTTTACAACCATTCAAAGTTTTCTTTAAGAGACTTCTGAAACTGTATGATCAACATGGTATGTTGTACTATTGAAACAAGTGTATGATCCTTGGTAAGACCCACCCAAAATGTATAAATGTGAGAAGCTGTGCATCACTATAGTGAGTTTATAGGGAATAAAAAGTTTCTTACAACTTACGCATTAGTAATTTCTGAAAACTTGGCTCTGTACACTTGAATGTTTTTCTTAACTGAAAATATAAACAAAATTAAAAAATAATTATACTGAGACTATCTTTTAATATACTCTCGAATGTTTATTCTAAATCTTTCCAGAAGAAACAATTATCATAGCAACTATGACGAATTCATATTTCTTTTCTATTCCATTTTTAAAAAAAAAGCTCCATTGCCTAAAATGAGAATTCTTTGGTACAGACATATGTTTTCAACTACAAAGCAAAATTTAACAACTCAAGTGTCATAATTGTTCCTATACTTTGCTGATGTTTCATGTATACCGGTTTTTGTCAGCTTTATAGATTATTCACTTAAAATACCCACCATATAATAGTTAAATTTGATTAGGTAAAACCCATTGAGTAACTTGCAGACACTGATATAAGTCCAAGAAAATGCTTAAATTCACATTTGGATAATTTGGCTGGCAACTTTATTAACAGGTTCCCTATGACAAGTAAAATGCCAAAAAGCCATATGAAACACAATTTCAAAATTGGCAAATAGTCATGAAAAACTCCATTATTGGTTCATAAACATTGGAGACATTATCAATCTTAGAATCACTTGGTAGTGATTTTGATTTGCAATATCTTTATTCTATTATATTACCTGATTTACCGACTTGTATCACCTCAAAGCCTATGTTTTCCCCCTCTCTATCACATTACCTGATTTACAGACTTGTATCACCTCAAAGCCTATGTTTTCCCCCTCTCTATCACAATCTGTCCATATAATGAGGTATTGTGCCCCACGGGTCTCTCTTTCTAGGGTTCTCTGATAAAATATCAAAGCAAATCATCAGTTAAATAAGATTTGTTTAAACCCTCTACATCCTTCATATGCATTTTCATATACCCCTAGCAGAATATTATCAAGAAACCACAGTATTAAACGGAGAAATTGCTTGTACGTTCTTCTTGCTGTTACAGTAGTTAATTACCAATTATACACTCCAAATTTTGTTTTGCTTTTATACTTACTTTTAAATTGTCATCAACTGATGTTTTCAATTTGAAACATTCACAGATTCCTATATGAGAAAATATTTTAATCTCTCCAGAGATAAGTACCCAATTTCACATGGAATTGACATGTCTGTTGTTGACATATTTTGTAAAATTGCTGGCGAGGCAGATTTTCAACAATAGGTAGTACCAGTATTTTCCTTTCTCAATGACAGAGACATACTGAAAATTCGGCACAAAGGCCAAAAGAAATAATTGTTGAATAATCTGATATATCACATAAAGAGTTATATGTAGTAGGGGTCTCCATTTAGAAGATGTGTAAGTAGGCTGGAGAGTTCAGTCAGTAGAGTGTTTGCACTGTTTGTGGAGGTCCCAGGTTTGAGTCCATTGGCGCCCAACGTAAATGACCTACGAAAGCTGCAGTGATATATACTCCAGATTCGTTCGCCAAACTATTGAATTTCAATTGTGTGGGGAAGTATGTAGTAGGGGTCTCGATTTACAAGGTAGAGTTAAATGTGTTAGTGGGCCAGATAGCTCAGTCGATAGAGGTCCAGGGTTCGAGTCCCTGTCTGACTGCATGTTTTTCTCACCTTGGTTACATATCTCACTTGACATAAGAAATGAGGCATGATTAAAAATAGAAATTACACAAAAGTGTTACACATACCTTTATATTAAGCATGTTCTCAGGACAGCTTTTCTCTACAGGTAAATCAAACAGAGCAACAGGATTACAACTGTGCCTATAATGGTCAAGAAAATAGAAATAGGGAGTTGTCCACAGTAATGTCATATTTTGAAGCAAATATTTTAATTCACATTTGTAATATGGATCTAATGAATCCTTGAAGTATTTAAGAAAGTGATGCATTTAATAGACTAAATAAAATAAGCTAATCAAAACAGTTTGAGGGTCTAAGTTATAAATTTAAGATACATTAACAGTAAGTTTTATAATCAGTGACCATCCTAAAGTGATGTATAGAAAGACCACAAAACTTCACATCATCTTTAAAGAGGAATCTTGCAAAAGCTCTGGCAAAAGCTTTCTGTTTGCACTGTAGCCTGTATAAATCTATTAATGGTGTTTTCAACTGTATTCCTTATTGGTCTCTTATCTTGAGATAGATAGTTCTCTGTAAGATATACTGAATTTTCATACCTAAATGTTGACCATTAATGGTTTAGGTAGCCTAGGGAGGCCAATCAATGTCCTTTGAAAGAATTCTTATCATGTCCACCTAATCCTTTATTGTATTGAGTATAATTCACTCATTTAGACTATTCTAACAGTACAGGGTTTGGAATTTAGATAGAAAGTTGCTACTATAGAAACATCACTCTTAGGATCAGCCCATATAAACATGATCTAAAGCCTAATTCATATGTACTTAAAGCCATACTTGCGCTCTTTACACATAAATTGTAAAAGTTCTAAAATAATTGAAAAATAACTTAAAGGTACTTTAAATTTCTTTTTACAGAGGAATTGAGACTGAAACACGTTCAATGCTTTTAAAAGAGTAAATACTATAAGGTTTGTTTACAATGAGCGATAAAACAAGGTCAGTCGAGAAATGTTGGGAACCAATAAAACCCAACAAATTCTCTGTTTGGAATGTTCATGTTGTTCATATTTGATAAATGACTGTATTTTAATGTCTTTCACATGATTTTTCTAACCAGGTGATCACCACTCATTAATCAGAGTGCTCCTTGTTATTTTAGATGTTACTTGAATGTAAACAATGAAGTTAAATTGGTGGGCACCAAATTTGTGAAAAAAGCACTTTGAAAAATAGATAATAAATAGTGCAGTCGTTATATTGTCATGATTCTGTGGTTTTCGCTATGTTTTATCATATTCTATCATAATTTGTAAATCGTATTACCCAGTTTTACAGGTTTTTTTAGCGCTAGTATGCTTTTAAGTCTTTGTTGGCTCAAACGTTACAAGAGTAAGAACAAGTTGCAACTTGTAGAAATACTGCTTCTTTTATTTCACTTTTTATCTGATGTTGATGGAGTTGATGTAACATGTTTTACAAACTTTAATTCAGGAAAGGAGTAATACTTATTTTTGGCTGCTTCCTGTATTTGTAAGACCTTGAAAATATTTGAACTAAGGAATGATTTAAAGGTCATATTTCCCGATAAACAAAATTTTCTTTAATTATGGTTTTTGAATTAGGTTATGGTTTCGTTATGACGGAGGTAATGATTTTTTTCTCATACAGAAGCGGAAAATGTTGTTTTTGACTACTTTTGTTCACCTTTATCGATTTTTGTGAATGACTTATCTCCCTTGTTGTGACGTCATTTGTGCTTCAAAGTCATATGAAGTATCAGTTATAAGAATCTAGTTCTCAGTAACGACGGTGTTTTTGCACAAATTTCGGACATTTTAAGTGTTGAATTGTGTTTTGGGAAACGCAAATTGGATATCGAATATGGTATTTTGACAGGTCTTCTGGTGTTATTCTGCTTTTGGTCGCAGGGATGCGAGTTTCTCCAGTTGTCCGACTAACATAAAAGCTGCAAAAAGTTTCGATTAGTAAACTGGACCATGTTTACTTTACAAATAAGCAAAAGATATATTCCCCAAACAAGAACAGTAGGCTGTGTTACTTTCACATCGAAGACGGCAAGTTTACGCATTGTTAGGCGTTTCCAGAGAATTGATTTTATTGATCTTTAAATGATCGGACTCAATTCAAAGTAATTTATACAGGTGAAGACGCTTCAAATTCATTCTACTTATAGAGTAACCGTTATATTTCCCTGAACTGATGTTTGTGATCAAAACAATTCCTGACTGTTAGTTTGGGGTGTTAGAGCCTCATGTAGTCTTGCTAGAACTTTATATAGAATTTGCACTGTGTAAATGTAGATAAATTCAAGAAAAGGATAAATCACGTTGATTACACCTTTTTTTAAAGTTAATTTCCTTGAATGACTCTCTTACTCGCCAAGCTAGTTTTGTTTGGAACATATTAACTATGCTACATACTTAGTCAGGAATACTTAATTAGGCTGCTTTACGATTATATTACGTAAGAATTCAAAGGGTTGCAAGAATATGTTAATTTCATCCAACATCATAAGTTGTTGTATTGCCATGTCTTTGGGTTTTAAACGCTTAAATGAATCTTGTTCTTATTTGCGAAACTTGTTTTATGTTTTAACATAATCGTAGAAACGTTGCCATTGTACATAAATGAGACAACATGAACAATGTACGTTGATTGCTATGATAACAAACCGATTAAAACAAGCAAGTTTCTTTTATCTGCCGTCGTCTTTGAATGAAAATTCAAATTATAATGAATATTTGATATCCGCAAACTGTCTCTGAACTCATCAACGCAAATGATATTGGGTTCGATCTTAACTTAAGCGTCTGCTTTTCGGAATTATTTAAATCACACACCTCATTTTTTTGCCATTGGTAATATTGGTTTAAATGACGTATGTCACACTGAAATGCAGGTGTTCAAACATGATTATTACAAATTTTTATTGATAATTTAGTAATAAGATCACTAAATATATAATTTACACATTTGAACATAATCTCTTTGTTAACAATTAAATTGATTATTGTCAATTTACCTCACATACAAAGGGTCAATCAACAAACATCGGACATTACAAGGATTAAGGGTCGTGATGCAAATTAACACCAATCTGCCACATTTGCACAGTACGTTTCAAGTCTCAAGTCCTTTATTGTTTAGGCGAAAGATAGCCTCTGGCGTTAATCTCTTAAATATCTCTGTTGTTAATTAACAGGTCTGACACGTTCTGCTATTCCAGACATGAAATAACAAGCAGAAAAATCTCACACTTTCAATGCGCGGCAATTAAATTTATCTAAAAAATCCATTGTTAAGATATATGCTTTTATTGATATGAAAAAGGCTGTCGATAGCGTATATAGGAATGGGTTATGGTACAAATTAGGACGTATTGGAATTAAAGGTAAACTGTTGCGTATTTTGCGCGATATGTATAATAAGATCAAATCCTGCGTCAAATCAAACAATAGCTTTTCAAACTTTTTTGAAAGTCATGTCGGGCTTTTGCAAGGGGAGAAAACTTCACCGATTTTATATTCTCTTTTTATAGATGACCTTGAGCAGTTTTTACAAAAGGATAATACCTGTGGACTTAACATAAATGACCTTACAATTATTTTATTATTATTCGCTGATGATATGGTTATATTTGGTAATAGCCCAGAAGATTTGCAAAATAGTTTAAATGGTCTTCATGAGTATTGTTCAAACTGGGGATTAGAGGTGAACACTGATAAAACTAAAATAATGGTATTCAGAAAAAGAGGCACTCTAAAAGTAAATGAACACTGGTTTTATAACAACAAAGAAGTGGAAGTAGTCAATGATTTTATTTATTTGGGAACAGTATTTAACTACACAGGGTCTTTTTCTCTCAATCAAAAAACATTAGCTGGCAAAGGGCTGAAAGCAATGAATGTACTTTTAGCAAATCTGAAAGAGTTTGATTTTACTCCTAAAACTACTTGTCAATTGTTCGACTCCTTCGTGGGTTCTATTTTAGGCTACGCCGGGGAGGTATGGGGACACTCTAAATCAAAAGAAATAGAAAGAGTACATCTCAATTTCTGCAAAAAGATATTAGGTGTTAAAACAACCACTAGTACTCTAGCTATATATGGGGAATTGGGACGGTATCCTTTATACATTAATAGACATGCCCGTTTAATTAAATACTGGGCTAAAGTAATTTGTTCTGAAAATATAATTGTTAAAACCCTTTATGGTGTTCTATTAGAAGATAATGAAAATGGTAGTGATAATTGGTGTGGTAATGTTAAGAAACTTTTAGAACAATCAGGTTTCAGTTTTGTATGGAATAACCCTCACCAGGTGAATTTGAAATCGTTTCACTACACATTTAAAGAGCGTCTGATTGATATGTTCAAACAAAATTGGTTTGAAGATACCAATCAGGCCAGAATTTTACATATATATCGTTTTTTAAAGACAGATTTTACTATAGAAACTTATTTGAATATTTTGCCAAAACAATTAAGAATATATTTATCTAGATTAAGGTTATCATCTCATCCATTGCGGATCGAGACTGGACGATATGGTTTAAATAGAGTTGATCGTAACCATCGATTGTGTTTGTTGTGCAACGAGAGTGAAGTGGAAGACGAATTTCATTTCATTCTTGTTTGTAACAAATACAATCAGATCAGGAAGACATATATTAAAAAGTTTTATTGTGAACGTCCTTCTATGCAAAAATTGGTTCATTTATTCCAATCAAAAAGTCCAAAAGTCATTTACAATTTAGCAAAATTTATAAAACATGCATTTGAAATGAGGAACATATGTATAAATTCCATGATTACTGATTAATAGTTAACTTTTATACACGTACATCATGCTTATTCTCATTTTCTTTTTACGAAAATCTTTCTTCCATGGCGGTTATTATTTATGTATTATTTTCTTTTTTGAGACGACGGTAACATGTTATGTAAAGTAATTGTAAATATGTATTTTTGTATATGACTAGAAGCTGTACTAGCTTATGTCAATAAAATTTTGTCTATGTCTATAACCAATTAAGACCAAACTCTCACAGGATGTTTGGATTGATAAGGTGTCAGGACATATTTATCTCTCAATGTGACTTACGTCTGATACTTTGTCGTTATGATATTCAAAGAAGTGAACATGTTGTCTTTTCTATTAGAATAGTTTGACACTTCAATAAGTATATGATAATCAGTATTCTCCAAAACGGTATTAACTCTATGTTTTCAACAAAAAAACGTTTTAACATCAAAATCAAGTTTTGTCAAATTGATATTTTAATTCCAATATCATAAAAAAATAAATTCAAATATGTTTATTTAAGGTTGTTAGTAAAATAAACTATGACGATTTTTTTGTTTTAGCTGTTAATTATTAAACCTGTCCGAAAATTAAATGCTCAATATGTCAAGGCTACTTACACGAGAGAAAACGAACATAAATGTAAAGTGAATATGAAGAACAATTCTTAAGTCAAAACAGTTGATCTAGAAAGACGACATCGGAATCAATTTCGAAATCATAGACCTCTTACTGGGGGTGGAGTTACTGGAAAGTTGTCGGAAGATTTTAACAAATACTCTTGAATGTGCCAGTGTTTAGTTTTGAAATTTGGATGTGTGGTGAAAATGTTAGTTAAAGGATAACCTTCGTATCAAAAGTAAGTTGATGTGTGGTGAAAATGTGAGTTAAAGGATAACCTTCGTATCACAAGTAAGTTGGGTTATAATACGTTTTTTTTGTTCGCAATTTATGATCTTCTCCCGTTTCATTTCATGTATTGATAAGACAATGAAGGGTGAATTTGACAGTCAATAGTTATACGATGTACGGTTTTAAGACAATTCGTTTATTCAGATCTATGTCTTTGTTTACTACTCAATTAAAACCTTAATGCTAATACACGATCATTGACGAAAAAGTACTCTTGTTTTTTTTCCAACATATATTAATAAAAATAGCCGTTTTCACAAATATCGTCAAAATTTCAAGCCGATTCTTACATATGAAAACATTTACAAATCCTTTCAAATTTACGCGTTACGTCACTTACTCTTTTTTTCAGAAGAATATTCTTATAATATGAAACATATTCAATAAAGAAAATGCACTGTCAATCCAAACATTGACTTAAGGATTGCTATTTCGAGGAAAATCGTCCCAATTTCAAGCCGTTCCTTTCATATGAACGCATTGACATATCCTTGTAAATTCACGCGTTAAGTCACTAATTTATTTATTTCTAATGGATATTCTTATAATATGAAAAATATCCAGTATAGAAAATTCACTGTCAATCCAAACAATGACTTAAGAATCATTTATTTCAAGGAAAATCGTCCAAATTTCAAGCCGTTCCTTTCATATGAACAGGTTTACGCAATGACAAATCCATGCAAATTCACGGGTTAAGTTATTAATTTATCTTTTATCAAATTTATATTCTTATAAAATGAATCATATTCAAGAATGAAAATGCGCTGTCAATCCAAAAAATGACTTTAGGATCGTTTATTTGAAGAAAAACACCAATTCTAACCAGCGATCGCTCTTCACGCCCTTAACATGGCGAATTCAGTGGATCACGAGTGACGTCACAGCAAAGGGAAGTAAGTCATACGAACTTTTATTAATCGGTGCGCTATGACGGTGATTTATGACGTAATGCGTTATGCTAAAATGTTGCAAATAATTTCAATGTGATTCTTTTACTTCATATTTTAATTTTATGAAATAAACCCAACCTGTACATATGACCTTTAAATGCTGTTTATACAAATTTCAAATGAACTATTAATGCAAGTGAAATTACCATTTCCTGTAGTTTGTTCCAAAGTCATGTCCCAATAAATGTCCCGATACAGAGGTCATTACCATCTGGCACTGTTGATTAAACAGCATGTGTTCAAACTCATAGATCTTGTTGTAGGGGGAAAAACCTTCTCTCTGGAAAATAAATTAAAACTATTATCTACTTGTACATCGATCTACATGAATTTCCATGTAAGAGTTTTGGGAAAGTTAGAGTACTTATGTATTCAATGATTGTGCAAGATTTCACAAAGGCCATCAGGTGCACATATGACGAATGTTATGTGTTTTCAAAAACCACCCCATCCCTTCAGTTTTGTATAAAAAATGGTAAAGCATAACAATATCAACTTTTTCTTGGTCTAGAGGTAAGTACACGGTTCCCTTTTAATTGTTTTCCGATCACATCGGAAATTTGCCATCCTTCTTGTATACAGTCTTCAACTTATTGTCAGTCAAAACATAGTCATGTTTAACTGCTGTTCCTGCTTTTGAATCTCATACCCCACAGTTATCGGGAAGGTCATTATGTATTCCTGTTTTTTGTTTGTGTTATAACTATATATGTGGGGTTTTTTCCCAATGTGGTATTGCATTAAGTGATGGTCCTGTTTCCAAAAAACATTTAAAAGCCTTATCATTATTGAAGAGTTTCTTCCCTGGAAGACTCTTGAAAACTGGTGCTTCCTCTTTAGTTTCTTATTCTGTCTCATCCTCCCTCATTTCAGAACTGTTTTCGCCTGAACTGTCATTCAGGCACTCATATTGGTTAATCAAATACACATCGTGTTAAGCCTTCAACATACTGTCAGGCTTTTCTTTTGAATGTTGGACTGATCCAGATCTTTTTGGCATTTGGCTTCCCTTTTTCAAAGATAGCATGCATTAAATGACGTGTGGTGTGGGGGTAATCGTGCTGCCGGAAACCTGCGTATAAAATTAACACCGAAAAAGCTGAAAATCCTTGGTTTGATTGTACTACTTTACTTCAACCCCTCATTGGACATTAACTAAAGAGTAAACACGTATCATATCACGTTTGATCATTACGTTCAAATAACACATCATTGACAGTGGAACAAACAAACATACCCGGTTAAATCGTCCCCGAGTCAATACGTCCGCAATCGACTTTGCAGCATCGTTCTTCTCTGCAACATTTAACACTTTCACCATTTCCGGAATTCGAGAGTAAAACCTTTTTATTGTCAAGCTAAAAAACATTACAGTACAAGTTGTCGCAGGCGATCTTGTAAAGAAGTAAGTCGTATTGGCAAAACTGTCATTTCAATGTTTATGTTTTTACATTTCGGCGCCATTTTGAAAGGTCAAGGTCGTTTTCAGGTTGAACGATTTACTGAATATGATTACAATTCGCCGCAAAATTTCACCTGACCGGATCATTGTCAAGGTAGTACATATTCAAACATATATCGGAGTCTATTGAAAGGCTTCATTTGTCTAACAGTTTGCCAAATGAAAACTGACAGGACACTTTTTTTAAAGAATCCACAGCAGACAAATTGAATCGTTGCTTTTTTTTTTATTATTTCTATTTTATTTTACACAGAAGTTTTAAGAACAATTCACAAACTTACAATTATCTTCAACTCATTTATCCATAGCTAAAACATCCCGACCATGAAACAGCTATCTCCAGAGTGGGATCCTTACATAAAATATATCAGGTTGATCAAACTGAAATGGGTTCAACAACACTTGTTCTCTACTATTACAATGATATGTAGAGCTCTACAAGTGCAAAAATTACTAGCAATTACTAGATCTATATATGTCGGTGGACGACAGTGGTGCAGAAGTAGATCTTCAGACTATTGTACCGAAGGTTCCGGGTTTGATCCCCATTATGCGAGGTGAAATTGTCGGGACTAACCCACACATCGGGGTAAGTACTGGTTTAGCTTTGAATTTCAGTCGCGCGTATGCTGAAAGGCCCTTTGACATACCTATCCAGATCCAAATCCTAGAACGATCAAAGACTTGGATATCATCCCCGATAATGTTCTTCTTCTTCCAATACTGTGCAAACACCCCCCCCCCCGGGACTTAGTCGTACAGGGAATGTCTTAAATAAACATTCAAAAAGTTGTGTCTCAACTCTAAAATTTGATTTCTATAATTTAGGCACACTTTGCAATCTCTTTTGCATATATTGTTTTAAACCAAAGACACAATGTTTATTAGGTCTTTGCCAAATCATGAGCTTGCATATGTTGTTAACATTTTAGCCAACAAGACCGATCATGTAGCTAACGATCCATAGCTGAAAGTGATTTTCACTGATTGGATGTAGTTGTGTCCTAAAGAGGTCTATTTCAGTTGTTCATTACACCGGTGGCAGGGACGGAATGATGACATTTCTTCAGGTTGGAGCTGCCTTGCCCCAGTTTATCCCAAAACCAGGGACGAGTCTTTTCCGAGGTGGGAGTTATTTCACTGACAGGACATAAGTTTGTCTTTGAGATATCTCTTTCATCGGTTCTTTACAAAAGGATCACTTCCCTAACCATCATTGAGAAACACGTTTTTACAGCTTATACATAACAAGCACTCTCGATTGCACTTCCTGAATATATAACCAGTCATAACCATTCATTTATTTTTTTACTGCCAGTTTAAATGAAACATCGATTGTGACAAGTATTTACGCCTTCCTAACAATATTTCTACCTGGGACACAACTAGTACGCACACCGAGTGTGATTTAATGAAAGGGCCGACGCTCTAACCCTGAACAAATGTTCTGTTTTCTAATTCTTAACATTTATTATAGATTCGTAATACAAATGTACGTTAGAATATGACGGCCTTTTAAGCTGTCATATGTGTAAACACATGCTCATCATGAAATTCTTCTTTTGTCGGAATGCATTAGATGTTAATTGATGAAAAGTTACTTACAGCAATGTTAACCAGTTCACGTCAAGGCCTTTTTAGTGTCTTATTGTGAAACCCTTAGTGACCAAACATAAAGAAAAAAAATAGACACTTTATCAAAGTCTTCAATATACCGTTGCCTCTGATCACGAATCAAATGAAAGGTCATCGATATCCAAATGTGCAGGTTGTTACCAATGTCTAAAAGTAAAACGTTGAACTCTAAATTGATTTGGACATCGTTTTGGGGTTTATAAAATCAAATATGGTCAAAGGCTTTTCTTTGCGACACTCTAAGATCATTCCCGACCTAACTCGGATGATCCAAGCTGTAACTGCGTGACAGTAGAGTGAAATATCTACGTCTGGATCATTCGGACTATTCCCGACCCAGATAAATAATATAATCTTTTCAATGACTGTTCTCAGCGATAATGCTTCACTGATAACGACGTTCAAATGGGTAATGGGTTTTAACGCCGACAAGTCGCTGGGCACGTGCACACCGAGGAATTTCGATTTCTGCCGGCGTGCTTTGACGAAATGGTAGCACACCGGAAAGGATTTGGTCCGTTTGGCGGAATCTGCACCCCGACATGATGCAAACTTCATATTAACGAACAATATTTTTTATATTTGTTACATCTTTTTTTAAACAAGCAGATCAGATCTAGCTAAATGTTTTCATTCGGTAATAAAACCAAAACAAAAATGATCAGTAAGCATATTAGGTCATATCCCGAGACCTGGTCTGTGCTTATACCCGGCTGCTCATGTCGCTGGTCAACACCAGGAGCTATTCGATGTGGGACCAATAGAAATTCCGTGGCCTTACGATAGATACTTACCCATGGTTTTAATATACTAGGGCCTTCCCAAGGCCTGCTAAGCGCTGTTGGGCACTTGCACATAAAACGTAGCGCTTGATCCCACTGCGCCGTGAATTTATTTCACAATCAGTCTTTTTGTTTTGACATTATTTGATTTTGTCCTCATTCTTCTCCTCGTTCTTCCTTTTGTGGTAGGCCTACCTGTTATGTTTGGTATAATGTGAAATGTTTCAAACAATGTAAATGCTTGATGGATCTTTGTTGTAAAATAGTTCATAAAAGTGAATTAAATCTGTTCACAAAGGTTAGTAGTCGAAATCAAAGACCTGAAAAAAGATTCATGATGTCGTTTGAGAAATTCCCCAGGGCAACCTTTGCCTACACGAATTTGGTCCGGTTCTACAAAATAGATGTGGCTAGCTCCTTAACAATCTCCTATGCAGAGTTATCGTCCCACGGATATATGTGGGAGCGTAGCGGGAAACAACTTACTCTGGTAGAGATTGCCTGTGACCCCGACGGCTTTCCTGGATCCGCCAGTACTAGGCTAGGGCTCTGAATCTGGAGTGACTTGCCAAAGGCCATTAATTAATTCTTTCTTTTCCATGGAAACTTTCGATATCATTGATTTTTTATTTGTAAAAATGAATTCTCCACACCAAAAAACATACATTTTGATATTTAGATCTTCAAGATTAGTATGCTTAGTGAATTTCCGTTTCAATTACAGATTTATAAAATATTGCCCATGTAATGATATAGTTTTGTTATGGTTACTTCCCTTGGTAAAGCTGACAAAACGATTATGTACCTTGATCTCAAAGTCCCCATTTACACACAGTAAAACTATAAGAGAAATAAATCTTGCAATCGCGACTCTTTATCAAAATCTATTTTGGTTCTCACAACAATTTGATGTTTTGCACATGACTTTCGTATTTGTGGTATGTTTAAACACATTACTTCTCAATGAAACTTTTAACAGCAACTCTTAAAGTCTTTTGTAAAAGGGAAATTTTCTGACAAATTGAACAATGAGATATCTCAAACTAGACACAGTCACATCCTGTTAGTGAAATAACACTTTCAGCCACTAATCAGTTGTGCTATCTTTTAATATACTGTACACACATTTTTACAATGCCTTAGCCTTAGATTTATGTGCATAAACGTTCAACAAACGTTACATAACTTTCGCCCTGCAGAAGGTTCATCCTGAGTCTTAATCTCTACCAGAGTAAATTGGTTCCCGCTACGCTCCCACATTTATTGTATCCATGGGATGATAACTCTGCATAGGAGATTGCCTGAGTCTTGGTCAAACTAATTTGACACGATCGGAAAATATTGAGAAATATTTGTATCAGGCAATATCTCCCATCACATCAAACTTTCAAACCATTCATTTCATGGTGGCCACTTAAGACAAAAATTTTGTCGCACCGTTTGAAGACCCATATTTCCATTGTTATTGGAAATTATCGAATTATTTTACTCACAGTGAATTAATCCTTTTTAATCAATCCATGCACTTTACATGTCTGTTAGTCCAGATAACTGGTCTCGAAGGCTATTGCTATTTTGACTGACGCCTTCGAGATGTAGCGAAGCACAATAAATATCCAAATGACGAAAAAAGCTTCGTTCACCGATCATTATTGAGACTACATGTCTGTATGCCGCATATTAACTTAGTAAGAACGGTTTAATTAATGTTAGTTGACGATTTTTTTCTGCGCATGCACACCGGAATGGGAAAAACCTATTCAGCGTTTTTTAATTGTGTAACGGTAATTGATGCCATTGTTTGGTGGATTATTTAACATATCATGTCATATCAATTGACTTTGAATGGCCATTTGTGCTTTAAATCTGAAAATTAGAATAAAAAAAGTCCGACACTATTTGAATCGTACGAAATTTCGATGTAAAATTGCCCTGTCAGAAAATAAAAAGCAATCTTCACGTCAAATTGTTTTGACTACCTGAAGCTCAGCCTATTGGGAGGCATGCAGGAAAAGCAACTCTGATATAAGGAGAAGTTTCCTGCCATTATTTCAAAAGTGGTCTATAAACAATTGATTAGCTTACACTTACTAAAGGATAAAAACTTCAGATACTGGCACATGTTAGACACATTTCTTGTGCAGCTCGGATAAACTATTCAGTAATGCTTCCTTATGATTACACATTGAAATTTTTCAACAAACTTATTTTAATGAATATACAAAATGTATTGTCAAGAGGAAAAATGAAGAAGTTAAAAGGGGTGTCGAAATCTGGTTTTGCTTTATTTGTCTGTAAATACCAAATCCTTTTCAGCACTTGTCTATGTAATAGTTATGATGTAAATTTCTGTTAAAATTCACTTGTCGTCAAAGGCGTTTGGAAGAAGCTGGGCAATATTGATGATTGATTTTGTCACCTTGCTTATTCAAGTAACGAAAAAACCCTCTCATCTGCAGGTCTGACTTGTTTGTGTAACCAGAGGAAGAATGTGTGATAGTGAGGAAGAAGAAAATGAGGACTGGAACAAGCCAGTTGATGCCGAGTTGTCCAAGACTACAGAAGGCTGTCAGGTGGTACCTACTTGTCAACCAAAAGGGACAAACGAAGGAAAGTGTAAGTCTCTGTTTTCAACGTATGTCATATATGTGTCAACAGAATTTAAATTATATACATTTTATATGTTGTATTTGTTAACATATTTAATATATCTGAATAATTTAGATGAATGCTCAGTGCTGTGATATGTCGTCACCTTAAAGCAATAACTCAATATCTACATTTTTGTGATTTTTCAGGAGAGAGTTTAAACTGATTCTTGTTTAACAGAATGCTTTTTCTACTGTATCTTATGATACATTATATACTTGAAATGATTACACATTATTTTGATGTTTAATCATTAACTTTCCTTTTTCAATAATTAAGATATTTGAATTATTTACACTTATAGCTTTTTGACGTTGAAAAGATTCAGTGCAATAACGTGATATCTACCTTTATCATTTTAATGCACTGAAACTTTCAGTGGAAGAACAGAACAAGTGACCTTAAAATGAATTTGTTTTCAATTGATAAACCAATATCTGGCTATTTTTGAGACAACAATTTTTATAAATCTAATTTTGATATAAAGATCTAGGTTATTAATGCTAATAGTCATGAAATATAAATCTATTACCTTGAAAATAAGGTTGAATTTAGAATCATTGCCATAAATGTTTGATTTTTCTAATTTGCTTATCATTTCTTAAATCCTGTACACTTTGGAAACATCAAAACAATCATAAAAACATAACTGTGCATGTGATAAGTTTTAAATCTGTTTTTGTAGGACCCTTATTTAGTAATTAGCTTTGGAATTGCTCGAAATTGACAATCAAATGTATTTTGTTGCTGTTTATTTATATTACAATTAAGGAATCACTTGATATATTGAATTGTTTTGTTCTCCTTCTTCATATTTGATAATTCATTGTTTGTTCAACAATACCAGATTCCACTCTTATCATAAAAAAGCAAATTTACCAAAAAAAATAGAATGTTGCTACATGTATTATATTCACAATGCAAACAATGATGTCAGTAAAAATATATGAAGGTATTTAAACCGTTTTCTATTATAAGTATTCTTGGTCAGGATGCAGCCTTTCAAAGAATGGACAAAGAAACACAATACCTTGAAATATAATGTCATAGTATAATTAGAAAAAAGCGCAATCAAGCAAACATCATTTGCAACTAAGCCAAATATTCATCCCTAGCAGGCATATAGATTATTCTTCACATTTTCAAAACTCTTATGAAGGGGTTTGCATCAAATTGAAAATGCTGACACATGTAAATCAAGAAAGAAAAGAAATGGACTATATGAAATTCTCTGCTGCAAGTGGATCAAAACAAAGAAGGAAAGATTCAAGTCATCTGCTATGGATACATGACATGGCTCACTGATGTTGAAAATAACAATGTATGCCATTGATTCTATATAATAATTAATTTTAGGCATTTTCAATCAATTTCAATCATTCCACATCAATTTTTCAATTCTATTAGTAGATATCATTTTGGATTGGTTATCCTGATTTGTTAGATTTGGGTTCTATGTAGTTGTCAACTGCACATTGTTCTTTTCTAGTGTTAAATGCTTCTCCACATGACCAGTATGGACATTATTAATACTAATTAATGTGTATGAATCTTAAGTGAAATACTTATAACTTCTGGGTACATCATTGAAATGTATATTTCAACTGGCAATCACTCATGAAAGGATATATTTGCCAATTAATTATCTCATTTTGGTACAAACAAGTGGTGGAGAGTATTGCCTTTCTTAAAAGAGCAGTTTCAGATCAGACAATTATGCAAAAATATTTCATAAGTTTTCCTGAAAGTTAAAATCATAACTTTGGCATTTACATAACACTTTGAATAAATGCTGTATCTGGAAATTGGTTAGTGAATCACACAGTTAATATGACATGTTAGTGTGTGGATGTCTTCATTGATGTTGCTTACTTTTTGGTTTAAATTATTTAAATCGAAACAGTTTCAAAATTTCTTTCTGTGACAAAATATAGTTTGTAGGACCTTCTCACTAAGTGTATGTCATGAATCCATTGTGATGTGGTTGAAACATATTGCGCAGAACAGAAATAATAGATAATTGTTTACAAAATAAACCATTTAACAGTTTACTAAATTTCCAACATACTTGTGCTATATCTCCCCTACCAGTTGGGAATGGAGATAAGAAGTGTATCAATAATCTAGTTTTCTGTAACTTAATAAATATGTCATGGCATTTTATTCATAAAGGATATTTTATATTAAAATAGTTAAAACCTCAATCTATGAAATACATGGTCCCTTTAAAGAATAGATAAATTATATAAATTGAAACAAGATTTGAAATGAATGACATCGTTATGTATACATTTTAATCAAAGAAGAAGATATTTATCTTCTAAAGGCTTATTGAATGTCTTGTTGATATGTGGGTCAAAAATGAAAGCACATGTTGATTCTTATAATGGCAAACTAAAGTCATCATCATCTTTTACAACGATTTCCCTTCTTATCTTATCAAAAAATTTCACAGAACTTTTTCCTTTAATGTTTACCGACCCTTTTTTAAATTATTGTTTTAACAATGTTCAATTGTCCAAGCCTGTGAGATATTCTTTAAACCTTCTAGTGTTATAAAAATTGTTCCTTCTCCTGTGTCACATCAAACTGAGTTTGGAAAGGTGACTAAACTAACAATGCAGGAAGATTGTAAAAAGGTACATAGTACTTAAATTTTTCCCTGTATTTGAGCTCATGTAAACAAAGATATAATGATGACTTGTGACATTAAGAAAGACATTTAAAGCTATACTTCCATTTATATGGAACAGTGACTGTATGACAAAAATATATTACTTCTGATGTGTGTTTTAAATGGTAATAGTAAAGGAAATTGAAGCCATTTTTTAAAGTTAAGGATCTTAAATCATAATCTTTTTATCACATACCCTCATGTTTTAATAAAAGCACTTTCATTTCCTATTTCGAATCAGAACTCTTCAAAGATGGTTTATTCTTTGTGGGCTTGATCTTTTTTTCTGGCAAAGTACCAGTATATCATCAAGGAATTGCTGAATTTTTGTTATATAACTGAAACATAATTGAAAAGATTAATCCTAGTAAAATGATCTGATACAAAACCTTAATTGATGGCTGTCAATAGAATGAATCAGTTGAATAATCAAAAAAATTACTGAAACAAAACTATATCAGATCAGCCTTTGCCAGTCAGAATCATTATAACATAAACTCATTTTGCTTGAATTTTAGGATTGATTCCTTCATTAACTAATTGAAAATTGGTGTGGGTTATTTGTCAACCATTAATATTTGCAAGAATAGCATAAATGCTGTTATATGAGACATTGCTTAAAGCTTTTATAAAGATGTTGGGACTGTTTTGTGAAATAACGATAACTTAATCAAAACTGAAAACTTAATATGATGTATTTTGGAAGAAGAATAAATTGTTTCTTACATTGCACATTCCTCTATGCCACATTGTATATAAATAGCCTTGTGATGTAGTTTGTGATGTCACTGGTGATGTCATGTAGTAGTAAATGATGTAGATATCACTTTATTGCACTCAATATTTTAATGGAAATCGAAAGTTGTTTGGAGCAAGAAATCAATAAGTGTAGTTATTGGGTTTTTGCATTGAACTATTTTCATGCTTGAAGTTATCATAATAGGACTTTTGTCTCAAAAGTTACTTTTTTGATTGAGTTTTACCCTGAAATTTTTGTATGACCTACATCTAAGTATTTTATAACATTTTATGCAAAAAAGTGATTTTGTGAAAAATGTCAGTTATTGAGTTATTGCTTTAAGGCGGCGATGTACTCTTATTTCCCTTTGACTTTTGACGCCTTTTTATTCAGACACCATGAATAGGAGAGTTTGGTGTTTGTAAACAAAGAGTTGTTGGCATTCACAGAAAGTGGTTGGCTAAGGAGAATCTGAATATAGAGAGTAAATACATAAACACCTCCTGCAAATACCTTTTTTTTTTTCATTAATTTATAACTGTTCCAATCATTTCTATCACATTAATGAATGATGAACTATTATCAAGTTTCTCAGTTGGCATGCGATTGGTTCATATCAAAAATCGTAATCTAGTGGATCAAACATAAATTTATACACATGCTTAGAAACTGTCTTTGTAAGAATGTAAAATTCTTGCAGTCAAAAAAAGTTTATAAAACTACAACCATGTGAATGGGATTGTTCTTGTAGGTCTGAGCCATCCGAGGGTGATTCTACACATTGATATAGACTGTTTCTATGCTCAAGTGGAGATGATAAGGAATCCTGCTCTAAGAAACAAGCCTTTAGGTAAATATAACAAACTTTTCAAAGCTCGGTGGATAAAAAAGGTAGACTTTCAACCCTGTATGTGGAGTTGTACGTATGTTTGATCTCTGGGCTGGTCATACCAAAGCCAATGAAAGCAATTTGTTCCCTCCATTAAACTGTTAGGGATAACATGTCCTGATAAGCCTAATTTTGGACCGAAAACGGTAGCATTTGTGAGGATCCATGGAAAGTTGTGATGAAACTGAAAAATTGCATTAACTTTTCTATAAATTAGAGAATAATTTTAGATATATACATGTTCCTATTACAAAAGATAGAAAATACACCAAAGTGTCCATTTGCTTGTTTCTTAAGATTGTTGTTTCCTGATTAAGCTATTTAACTCTTTACCGAACGCTAAACTTTCAACTGTTCCAAATTGAAAAAGTTCACAGACGACATTTCAAGATGTGATGAAATCGACAAATAATCATCTGATAGGGCAGAAAACATTGTGGTGAAATGAGGAATTGCTTGTTAAGAGCAATCTCTTCTTTTCCATCAACATTTTCCAAAGTCGTCTGCAAGAAATTGTCAAATGTCGTTATTGTCTGCAAAAGGATTAAGGAAAAATAAAAAGGAGTCGGAGCATGACAATTTGCTCAAGAGCAACTACAAATAAAAAAGGAAAGTCTTGGAGCTCTCATTATATTTTGTACATGTAGTTTCCTTATCCTGCTAATGGTTCTTTTCATTTTGTATAAATGTCCTTGTAGGCATACAACAGAAGTACATTGTAGTAACATGTAATTATCCTGCCCGGGAACTTGGTGTCACAAAACTGATGCGTATAACAGATGCGAAGGAGAAGTGTCCAAGTCTAGTACTGGTTAGTGGGGAGGACCTCACACACTACAGAGAAATGTCCTACAAAATATCGAGTAGGTCAAAATCATAGTAATCCTGTTAAAACCCCAATCTTGTGTTCCTAAATACTTTTTGTATGAGTTTCTTGCGGCATACATGACTCAAATGAAACTTGGAGATATGGATAACCTGGATCTAACCTGTTTGCATGAGCATGATGTCGGTTCAAGCGTAATATAAGAGTTAAGCAACATCTTGTTTTGTCACAGTTTCCAAATCTCATCAGCTGCAAGCTGTGGATGAGGTCATCTGCATTAAGTACAATTAAGTACAATTTATCCATGCTTGCAACGTAACATAACTCTTGAGAAAAAATTCAAAAATTTCATAAAAAGGTTTTTGGAAGTATCCCTGCAATGGCTTTTTTGTGTGAAAAGTCAATCAAAAAACGAATCGTCTATTACCTTTTTCTTCATTTGTAACAACTTGTGTATACATGTATTTAAATGCTGTTTAATGCAATATACCAAAACTGTTCTGCTAGGAAAAAACTTAACCTATTAATTGTTTTGTATGCTTTTAAAAAAAAACCGATCATGACAATAGTCAAAATCACTTAAAATGAGAAATATTGCTTTTGACTAAATAATTACTTATTGTTTTCTTAATGAATTCAATATTCATATATTTGAAGCAAATGTTTATTGTACCTTTTTGTATACTCATAAGCTATGAAAATAATTCCTATTGTTTAAATGGAGTCTTTGTAAGCTGATGCGAGGGAAATGTACAACCATATCATACCTCTAATGGAAGTTTTGTTACATACCACTGAAAGAAAAATACGAACAATTTCTTTTATTCATTACATATCAATGTCTGCACCAGTGATATAAAGAATAAGTTAAAGCAATTGTTACAATGAAGGGTCTTTTTAATGTTTGTTTTAATTCCAGATTTTCTTCAGAAGTACTGTCCACTTGTTGAGCGACTTGGATTTGATGAAAATTTTCTAGACATAACTGAGCTGGTAAATGATCGAATCACCAGTGGAGCGAATGTTAGAGAGGTCAAAGGTCATGTCTACAATCAAGAGCAGGTTAAAGGTAATTTATTTCTTAAACCTGTTCCTCTCATTATATTTTGTTTTGTTTTAAGGGCTTTAATATTGTGCCAACAATTTTTCAGTAATGTTACCACTTTCTTGGATTCATACAATGTCATAAAATCATTTTTTTAAAATGTTTCTATTTTATATGAATCCAAGAAATAAGTTTAAGATGAACTAATAAGCCTGAATGAAAGGCAAGAAATTTCTTTCCTTTTTAACTGTTTTATTACTTGAAGCAAAGTCCACTTGATATGTATATTGTTGATATACAGATTGCACTTAGCTTCTACCTCATATGAAATTTTGACTCGTCAAACTTAAAAGAATCAATACATAACAATATAAAGTTTGAAATATCATTTCATTTATGATTGAAGTTAGAAACTATAGTGCCAAAAAGAGATATTGTTTGTTACTTGTAATTTTGGCTGTAGTCACACACATTTTGCAGTTCTTCTGCTAAGGATGGTTGAAAAGAGTATATCATTTTTAAGGAAAGGAATATTAATACTTATTTTAAAATTTTAAATAATTCTAATTTTACAGATGTTTGTGTATGTGGTTGCCATGACCGCCTGAGAGTTGGTTCCCAGGTTAGTGCTGATATCAGAGACGGTTTGTACACAGAGCTAGGCATAACAAGCTGTGGAGGAATTGCTGTAAACAAGCTGCTGTCGAAACTGGTTGCTGGGAAACACAAACCCAGTCAGCAGACAACTTTATTCCCAGAGCAGACAGGCAGTTTATTGGGAGAGCTGACCAATGTCAGGCAAATACCAGGTGAGGGCGGGAAACTTTAGTTTATTTATTGGATTTTGGTTGAAATGTGATGTTTTTCAAGCCAATCATGTTAATAATTTTTCAGTTTGTTTACATTTTATTAACATTTTAACACTGGTTCCGAGTCCAAATTAGGAAATTTCCCACCCAAGATTCCGGATTTGGTGTACTCAAAGTTTTATTTACAATCAGGACTAAAGTAAGGATGTTGCACCATTAAAACACAAATGGCGTCAAATCTTCTTCTTAAACCTGAAAATTTTGTGTGTTGAACTAAGTATGTAATGGTAATTATCATATATTACTGAATAAGTGAGGGACATCTGTGTTAACAAGAATGTTCAGAAACTCAAAATTGTCAATGTTGATGTGAATTGATAAATTGGTTAATCAGGGTTATTTCTCAGGACTTCTTATCCTAAGTTGTATTATTTGTTCTTTTTTGTACAAACTGTTAGAATAAGACCAAAATTCTACCAATTAGTATTAGTAAAGTATTTGCCACCTTTCATTGGCATTAAAAGATTTCAACCCTTATGGTATTGAAACCAACTTCCATCATTTGCAAACAGGTTAGATCCAGGCCAGCCACCATGAAAATTGCCGATTACCCTGTGATCTCACGTGTTTGCTTCTCTGAGTATCTTTCCCCAACAAAATTAAGGAGATGTTTAAGGTTGTGGAAAGCAGACGACACAAAACATTTTGATTTCAGGGATAGGACACACTACTGGCAGAAGATTAAAGGGAATAGGAATAAGCTCAGTTCATGACTTACAAACTGCTGACAAGACAACTCTAGAGGATGAATTCGGACATACATCTGCTGAAAACATGAAGAATCTCTGCTTTGGTATTGATGACAGCCCAGTCATAGCATTTGGACTACCTCAGGTTTGGACTTTGTCCAAATTCAATTCTTGTTACTATTTTTGTACTCATATCTTCATACATCTTCATGTTTGTCGAACTCATATAACGTCAAAGTAATAACGGGGTCCTAAACCAATTGTCTTTAGTTCTATGTTTTTATATTCCAAACATCTATATGTCAAACTCTTTCTCTTTTGAGCATCTTCCAGGTCCCTTGAACTTTGAGGTATCGAGATTCTATTGTATCTATCTGTTTAACCTCTCCTGTATTAAATGCCTTAAGCAAACACCTGTGTCAAAAAGGAAAAATACTTGTAATAAGCGATATTCCTTTTTGTCAGCATGATTTGTGTCTTTATGAGCCAATATCTCTATGATGAGGGAATAGATTAATGAGGATGTTTTGAAGTTAGTAGTGGACATATTAGGAATTTTTAACCCTGCATTATAGACACAAAGTTTACAATTTTGAACCGAAAATATGCTTGAATTTTATCGACTTAACATTTTTTTTCTCGGGTAAATACATTCATTTGTCAAAATAAAAAGCAACAGTAGGCAGTTGCTATAGTGTATGACAAATACTGTAACATTTAGTCTGATGTTTTGGGTATTAACCTCTTTGAAAAAGGAGAAATTGCCTGCTTTGATCAATTTCTCATTTTGTAAGGAGGTTTTTAAAACAGCTGATGTAGGTGCATTAAATCATGTTTGTTTTGGAAAAAGGTGTTATTGGAGGTAATATTGCCATTTGTGCCAAGGCCCCCGATCTTGAAGATTAAATGGCCCATTGTCTTTTGTAGACTTTAAGTGATGAAGACTCCTTTAAGAAGTGTAACAGTATTGTTGACGTAAAGAATAAACTCAGACAGCTAATAACAAGCCTGTTAGAGAGGTATTTATAACAAACTTATTTCAACCTTTTATGAAAAATGGAGTTTTGAGAGTTGCTTATTACAATTTCAAAGGATTAATAGTTACATGTTTGTTATGTATGAAGAAAGATACTATAGAAATTGTAAAATTCTTTCTGAAAGAATCTTAATCTCTATATTTTGTTGTATACTTATGGTTGAAAAGAAATGTTTTGGACCAGAAAAGGCATTGCTTTTTTTTCTTAAGCATTTTTGTTGTTGAAAATGTTTTATTACCTTTCTGTTGCATAAATATGGTAAACTAAAGAAATTTCATCAGAGAAAAGATTAAAGCTTTTCTTTTGACTTTAGTTATTTTAATGCACCTCAAGCAGGTGACTTATAAAATAAATCATTGTGACAAAAGAAAGAATTGCTTGTGACAAGCAATTTAGTTCTTTTATTACAATGGATTCTTCCTATTTCCTCGAAACAAATGTTTACTTTTCACTCTTTCATTGCTAGGTCTGCTATCCATTTTGATTATAATAAGTTACCAAATCACATGTTAGTGAATGGGTTGATATGGAAAGTAATCCATTTCAGATTACTGATTGATGGTAGGACGCCCAATACATTTCGTCTGACCGTGAGAAAGATTGGTGCTGGCAACAAATACCTCAATAAAGAAAGTAGACAATGTCCTTTGTCCTCAACACTGTTCAGCAAATTTTCACAAGGTCAGTTATTGTTCAACATGATATCCAATCCAATTTAGAATTATATAAGGAGTCCTGAATTGCCCATTGGTTAAGGTTTTGGACTTGTTACTAGGGGTCCACAGTTCAATCGAATATTGAACCATTGGTCTAAAGCGTCATTTGTTATTAAACAAGATATTAAGAATCATAAGGGGTCAAAGAATGATGATTCAATTAACACATTTGCTTCAACAAAGAATTGTTTCAATACTTTCTTTTTGTCTTTCAACTGTTAAAAGCAAACTAGCGCTCAGAAAAACTGCAAAACTAGGTAATATCAGTTATAAATTATGATAGAATATGTTGAAACATAGCTAAAAAACACAGGCTCATTACAATATAACGCCTCCACTATTTATTATCGATTTTTCAGAGTGCTATTTTCTTAAGTTTGGTGTCCACCAATCTAACTTCATTGTTTACATTCCATTAACATTTAAAATAGCATGAAGCGCTCTGATTGATATATGGCGATCACTTGGTTTGAAAAATCACGTTAAACACATAAAAGGACTTTTATTTATCCAATATTAACAATGTGAACATCCAAAATGGAGAATTTCTTGGGTTTTATTGGTTCCAGATGTTTCTCGGTTGACCTTGTTTTATCGCTAATTATAAACAAACCTTAAGGTATTCACTCTTTTAAAAGCATCATGTGAACGTGTTACCGTCTCAATTCCTCTGTAAAAGGTAATTTAAAGTACTTTTAAGTTAATTTTCAATTATTCTAGAACTTTCACAATTTAAGTGTAAATGAGCGCAAGTATGGCTTTAATGATTTTAACAAAAACTTATTGAAATGGCATATTGATGCTGAATAGTAAAATGCTCAATGACTAAATGACAAAACCAAATAATTAAGATCAAAAGCAAATGATAGAATCTTGATTTTACTATTTGCTATGATTATTTTAATGATATAGTGTTCCCCTTTGCTAATGAAAATTTCCTGTCATAAGAAGATTGGTTTTTCTTTTTGACAGCTGCTTCAAATTTATTGTGTTTGATGATTAACAAACATTAAAAAATGTGATTATAAATGTCCTCATCTATAAGTAAATGATAATTTTCAATATCCTTGTTAAAAATTGCTAAAAAAACCCACCCTGTGTCTTTTTTTTTAAAGATTGATTATGATGTACATGCTATTGTCAGTGCTTTGATGGAAAAATCTGATTAATGAATAGGCCTAGGATTTCTTATGGACATACATTGCTAGCATCACTTGATCAAAGTCTGGCTAACAAAAGCTCTTATCAATTACGATAATTTTACCAGACAGATATGATGGATCATTGTTTACAAAATATACCTTTTAAACAGTTTCCCTTATAGATCTTTGGTGTCATTTTATCCTAAAAAGAAGTTTTTATTTTAAAATGATAAAAATCTCCATATGTAAGATAGTCTTTTTAAGTGCTAGTTTATTGTTCTATAGTGTCCAATTCTGTTTCATCTGTATCTTCACTTTCAGATACCCTATCAAGTGTTTGCAGTCAGTTAGAGACACAAGCCTACAACCTTTTTGTCAAACTGGTTGATACAAAGAACCCATTTCATCTAACATTAATTAATGTGGCTTTCACTAAGCTTGAACAGAAATCAAGCAACTCTATCACAAGGTTTTTCTCTCCAAATAAATCTTGCACACCCATCCAAGAAAATAAAAAGGGACCTTGTCCAAATTGGACCATTAATACATTAGAATTTAACAATTCACAATTTTCAGATTCATCTGATGTTTCAACCAAGACTCCAGACAAATCTGAAAACCAGGATTTGATAATGAATACTAACAATGAAGGTGCTCAAAATTGTGATAACATGAATAAAGATACTAAACTTGCAAATGGTGCATCTTTAACAGAAAATCAGAGTAAAAGAGGCACTGACTCTTCTGTTGGTCAAAGTAAAAGAGGGAAGGATGGTTTATATAAATGGTTTGGAAAATCTTCAAGTAAACAGGACAATATAGTTAACCATTCCAAAAATGAAGATTATATTAGAATGACCAAAACTATAGTTCATGCGAATGTTGTTGAAGATAAAGCTGTTGTAATTAAACGGAAGAGCATTGAATCTTTAAAAAATGTGGGTTTTAAGCGCTTGAAACCAGATATTCAGACAAGTGTATTAAATAGCAGTGTGAAACAGATGGATATTTTCATACCAGAACATGTGGACAAAAGTGTATTTTTAGAACTTCCAGCAGATATCCAGAAAGAAATTTTGGAGAGTTCAAAACAAGAGCATCATTGTAATACACAAAAGCAGGCAACAACACCTTCAGACAAAGAAAGAAGCATGAGAGACATGATCGATATAAGCTCAAGTCCAGAACATAACAAAGCATATATGACACATGGAGAAAATTCCTCCTTTTTCTCAAAAGTGATCAAAGGAAAATCTCCTTCCCAAAAGACAATTACCAGAACAGTTGGTCACCTCGATTCAAACAGTAATATTGTGACCAGTGAGATTGAGGACAGTAAGAAGACACCAACAAAGATAAATTGTGATAAAACAAGAGGAAGTAGTGGAACATATAGTGAAACCATTCCTCCACACATTGATAAAGATGTGTTTGAGACGTTACCAACAGAAATTCAAACAGAGCTAATGGAAGACTGGAAGAGGAAACAAATGGAAACATTACAGAAAGGACAGTCATCATTCAGTGTCAAAAGCCCCTTGCCTTCAACAGGGAACAATATTATGTCATATTTTCCAAAAGCAAATAAAAAGTAAACAGAAAATCATTTTTGTTGAAAAATATATTCATTCATTTCATGCTCACCACTAAGGGTCCTGCTTGGCCCAGTTGTTAAGTTGGTGGACTTAGAACCTAGGGGTCACAGGTTCGATCCCCACCGGCACCTATGGTTTTGTGGGAGTGACCTTTGGCAAGTCACTTCAGACTTAGTCTAGTACTGATGGATCCAGGAAAGCTGTTACATAACTGAAAAATTGTTGATATGGCATTGAACACCATACATACAAACATGCTCATCACTACAACCTTGCAGCAGATGACTTAAAGGGTTTTTAGGATGTTGGCAGTTTTGGCCTGCATATTTCTTATCACACATTTCTCTGTATGGTTTCATCCCAATATTGCAAAGAAAAAATGTTTTTCTTTTCTTATATAACCAAGGTTAGAAATAAATTCAGCAAGACGTGGACTCAAACCTCTGCATATCATGTGAGTGATCTACCGACTGAGATATCCAGCCCACTTACACATTCAACTCTATGTTCCAAATCTACCTACATAATCCCCTGCACAAATCAAACTCTTTGCGAATTTCTTTGGTTACTGACTTTCTTTGTGGAACGAATTTAGATAATCTATCATTGTAGTAGGTAATTATGTGGTGCGCCAATATAACCAAGGTGAGACAAATATGAAGTCAGAATGGGACTTGTATTTGTGACGTTTCCAACATTAAATATAGCCAGTGGGATGTCTTTTTCCCGACTCTTATGATTGTTCATTGCGAAAATGTAATGATATTCAATTTGAGCAGAGTTGTAAATTAATTTTGGGTTTGATGCCAACTCTTTCAAAATATATATGGATATAATGGTTCAGCTGCAAATGACTTATGTACATAAAAAACAAAATTGAAAAATGAGAAATTGCTCAAGAAAGCATTTTTTTGTTTTGAAACATTATTTTCAAGCTTACAAAGTTGACTTTGTCAAATGCCATCAATGTAAGAAATGTTATCTTTGTAAGAAATGTCACCTGTGTAGGAAATGTTAGGCTATGACCATAATAGTCCTCTACAACTAAAAATAGAAGAAAAAAAAAAGAGTCTGTTTTCCATACCTTCTGTACTTTTAATAATTCATATTGCATGGCAAACAATTTTAATATAGTTTATAATCAAACTGACAGCACTCTCACTCATCAACAACTGAATAGTAGTCTTCAGTTACAAGACATATTTGAATCAACAGAGAAAACCCCTAGAATGACAAAGATGCCAAATAAACTGAAACTTTGGAGGGAAAGAATTTAATACTGACATCTGTAAGAATTTCGACAGTATCAGCTTGCACAAGAATGGACTGACTTAGTGTGTCCCTCACAGTTTCCAAATCAAATGTCACTGATATTAAAGTTGCTTGTTCACATATGGAAAAATTTGAAAGTCAAAATAAAATAATTAGTTTTTGGTATTATTGTATGATATACAATTACAAATAGCTAGTGAGAGCATATTTTATTCAGGAAGCATTCATCATCATAAGTATGTAAAATCTATATGAAAAAGATGTCAAAACCGTTGGAACACTTTTGGGTTAAAAAAATTTAATTACTGGATTCAGGCTCTAAAGTCTTACCCAAGAACCAATTTTGTTTCAATTGCTTTTCTCCAGTGCTTATCAGTACAGCTGTTGTACAGCTAGAAAAAAAAGAAAAAGATTTAACCAAAATTCCTCACATTTGTGAACATAATCTTTAATATTAGTCCACCAGAGATCTAGAAAAATGGGGTATTCCTTATTTACTTCATCATTGATTTTCTACAGCTTTCCTTATGGGTACTCATTAGAATAGTTTGAATGAGACAATCCTTATCTATTAGTATACACAAAAGAGGCTTTGTTCAGTATTTTTTTTTTATAATAGTTGTTATCTATATAGGTTTTCTGTCGCATCAATATTATGCCCGACTCATAATGATGGAGGACAACCCAAGCCAGGTAGAACCATCAGTATCCCATAACTCTTATGTGCAACATCCTCTATGAGAAACAAAATGCTGTCGCTGTAATTTCAGCCCATATGGAGATGGGCAATTTAATTCAAGTTCTGTATTCCAACTTCTCAACCACAGAGACCCCTTCCTAGTCCAGTAAGTTTTAATTCATTAAAAAACAAAGACAGTTCACCAGTTTGTTGCAGACGACTTTGGAAAAACATTGTGGAAAAGGAAGAAATTGCTCGTGGCGAGCAATTTCTCCTTTTCCCACAGTGTTTAAAACCCTTACAGAATTTTTTTCCTCAATTACATCACATTTTAAAATGTCGTCTGCAAACTTTGAATTTTGGACAGTTGAAAGTTGGGTTAAGAATACTGGATATAAAAGACCATTCAACACCCCTGTATCTAGACAATCAATTGTCCATGCAACATAGCATCTGAAATAAACAAAAGAACTTAATTCAAAACTTTTTTTGTCAAAACCTGTCATATACATTTCATTAGAATCTCTGCACATTTCATGGATTTCTCTAAATTAATTCAATCAAACTAAAACACTTGATAGCAAATTCACAACAGTAAAAGTATCTTAACATAAGCAACTACCAATATGAAATGGTTAAGCGCACTTGGAAAAAAAACTAAATCTATGTCAGTCATCATAAAGTACATAGTTTAACTCGCCAATTACACACAAAATTTTCCTTAACCTTTCCTTATGAACAAATCATGCATACCACTTTTGCTACAATTTCTTCCAGCTCAAACATTTCTTATTTACAAGAAGGAATTGCCCATTAAATACTTCTTTTTCTTGGAAACATTAATATGTGCTTTGTAATATCGGTTATAGATTTGTAAATTAATATCTTAGTGAGCCAAATAGGCATAAGCACTATCATTGTTTAACTGTTTTAAGTTTTGTTTAAAGTGAAACAAAAAATGGAAATGGGAAGTCCCAAAAGATGAAAAAATCATTTAGCTCATATAAATTGTATCTGTGCAAACAAGATTGAAGAGAGTTTGTTTAGTGTCGTCTTTCCCCCTTTTAACAACTGGTTTCTAAGATCAAAATTGAAATGTTGATGTGGTTTCAAAATTGGGTCAGTGCATTTATTAAGGTGGTGGACCAAAACTATTGCATAGAAGTGTCATTTGGTCAGACACTTCAGTAGCCCAGGCAAGTACTCTCTAACAGTTCAAAAGAGCACAGCAATCAGGTGCTTTATCAAGGTCACAATAAGCTATCAAAGTTAGGGCCCCGACTCTGGAGTGACAAAAGATGCGACAGGAGAAAACTAAAACTTAAGATTCTTTGATATGTGCAAAATATTTCTTGTTGAGTGAACATTTTAAATAGTTCACAAACCAATTTATCAAAAGTATTTGAAACATTGAATGTAACATGATATTTTCATCAGTGATATAGCAACACAATACAAGTTGAAGCAGATTTCCACCTCGAAACAATATGCTGATGCTTAATTTCTATACCTTTAAATCAAACTGAAGAGGCCTATGCCATTCTTGTGAAAGTTTCACATTAATACATCTAGATTTAAGTTTCAACAAATACACTCTGTAAGGATGAAAAGCAGTTTTATTTTCAAAATACTACAATTGACAAAAACCTATCAATTTATGGGCACAAATGGCATCACTTGAATTGATATCAAACATATTAAAGCTGTGCTGCAGAACCATGCCAGGGTATCATTTTACTAAACAGTACGCTTAAGATTTGTTAAAGTCTATAAAACAACACTTCCTCTTATTTCAATAATGGGAGACACAATATTGCAAAGTAAGACATCATTGGAGTCTTCTCTCCGAGACGCTTCCAATGACATGTCACATTGCAATATTGTACTTTCATTGATGATACTATCCATGTTTATCAGTTATGACTTACGCAAATATTTTCCTTAAGCTGTTTAGTAAAACGGTACCCAGTACTCTGCTTCTCTAGGTTCCATTTTGTTAACCTTAATTTATAACCATGAATGCTTTAACCAAGTATACCATTATACTGAACATTCAGGCATCTGCTGAAAGGGACTTGACGAAACTATATGATACAAATTACTCATGATGAGCAATTTTTCCATTTGTCACAATAGTTTCTATCAACAAGAATTTATAACTCAGACTTTAGAATTGTCCCAGGTGGTGGTTTCAATTTGAACCACACTAAGAACACCATTATAGTAACAAGTTAAATATTTCTTAAACATTCTATAATTATCATTGCCAATTCGAATTATCAAGGGAAAACCTTTGAACTAATATTCATACAGTTGAAACTAAATTTATTCATTGTATCTACCATACAAAACACAGTAATATGAGGGAAAGGTGACAAACTATTTACACATTTACAAGATGACATTCTTTATCAACATATCAAATTCGTCTTACCTTCATAACATTTCGTTAACAAAACACATGCAAAAATAGGCTATACATCTTCTATAAACACATTTTAGAGTGCGACTCACAATCAATAGTTCTTTTTGAATGGGGATTTACAATATCAAGTACTGATTGTTTGTAAATGAGAGACCGGTGAAGTCGCTGTGATATTTCTTGATATTTCTATCATCAAACTTATTGTATACAATAAATTGTGTATAGAGGATTGCAATAAAGAAAAATTGCATGTATAACACAATTCAATAACAATTATGAAGAGCATCTGATTAATTTCCACATGGTTTATTTACAGTATTTATTGAAGTCCATTTTATACACGCAATCTGTATAGGACTGGTAACTGTGCATTTTATCAACACTGAAAGTCGTATTAGGAAATGGTGAATTGTAGTAAAAATTGCAATCAGACAAAGTCTATTCAGTCGTTAGGTAAAAGGGTACTTCTTCCCATACAGATTTTATCTACAGAACTTTTTCATTCTGCTTTAGGTTGCTTCATTTGAAAAAGATCAAAGTAATGAAGTAAATGACTGCATATCTTATTCATCCTGATGTTACAATTAAATACCTTGTCTACTTTTGTCAAAACCAATGAGGATCAAATGACCAAATTTACGTTGGAAAAGTCTATACATCTATAGGGCATGTTTGGTGTATTTGTTATAAGCAATATACTACCATGTCCAAGATTTTAAACACATATCAAAAACAATAAATGAATGTTTTAAATAAATAATTCCACAATCAAACTAACATTTGTAAAACTTATAGTTGGTCAAATACCACTACAGCACTTTTTAAAAGATAACAAATTCATATTGTAATAAAACCATAGTCACTTAACAAAAATGCAAAAGCTAACTTGGAATTCAAGACAGAGAGCTTTATAGAGTATACCTATTCATGATGGCTTTTGAATTACTGATCAATTAACTTTATTTCATGATAATCAAATTGCAAGTAACAATAAATCCTTGTGTTTTAATCCACTTGTCATAAATTCTCATTTAAAAGGGGTAGCAGTAGGTACAGAATTTAATATTTTGGAAAAACCCAGGGTCAAATAGGTGTTGCTCAATTACAAGGTCCCAGATATGGGGAGTATATTAGGGTGCTTTGCAAGCAATATTTGAAGGAATAATGTGAGTACAGTTAAGAATTATTTAAATTGAGTTTGTAACAACTTTTAAGAAGAATAAGACTGTTAAATTTAGTTAACATGACAAATAAGCTAGGAAATGACTCCAATTCTCTTAAGCTCTAAGTAACCATGGAGCCTTACTAACATTCACCTTTAGTTCAAAGGGAAATATACAATTAATGAACCATTAAACAAGTGTTTCAACACTTTCCAGAATAACTTTGTACATCTATCAAATTGAAACTGCTTAATAAATGTAGATGAATTAGATAAAATTCCTATCATTCCTTGTCTTTTAATTAACTTAACCAGGTAACCTATTAACAAAGGCATCAAGTTTTGTGACTGGTCCAACTCGTATATAAATAAATTCATACAAATTTTCAAAACTGCTTATCTGCACTATTAATCTTCAACAGATAAAAGGTTTATCATATTTATACCATGTTTTCTTTCATCATTTATTGTTGAAATTAATAAGAAAGAGACCTTCAAGTCAATCCCTTCCTTCAATGATCGATATGTAGCAAAGATTCAAAAAGAGTAATGACAAACCCATAAACACTTGTATAACTATTTCTCTACGGACTTATATATAAGTGAAAGTCTTCATAAGATAGTCTACAATACATGCTCTTCAATTCCAATATTGCTGGTAAGAAGACAATATGAAATTTTTAAAAATCAACAACAATGGATTAAACAAGTAATAGATAGCCCCATCTGCTGATGTGAATCAAGAGTTTTAAGAAAATGCAAGGAGTATAGGTTAATACAGATAATAAATTGTCAATATATGTAGTCATTTGAAGTATCGAATCTTTGAATTGCCTCATTGGAAAGCCATAGAATAATATTAAGATTTATCAAAAACAATCTAGCAAATATGATTAACCCTTACTCTGACTCAGTGTACAGTTATCCGATTCATTTACATAATGGACAGAAGTATCACAGCCTGCGAGAAATGAAAACATTATTGGCAAAGTAGAAATTTCCTCTCCACCAGTGATGTTTTCAGAGCTTGCCTGCAGCACACACACACATCAACATGATTCTGTAGCCTTTATAATGAGGGAATGGGTACACAGTAACGGTAATTAGTCACCAAGCCAACTATTCCGTCAGTCTCTAGGCTCACTGTTCTAGCACTTGTATTATAAGGGGAGTAAACAGTCGGATGAAGGATGGCGCATGGCAGAACATTGCATACTTTGTCTGTACAGGTTCAATATCTATAGAGTTGGCCTGTCAGACCCGGTATCGATCTCGAGCTGTGGAGCCTGCTTTCTGTATCGTGTCTGTATGTGCCTGAGGAAAAAAAAAAAGGGAAATCAAATTAATTGATTATTTTCCATATTGACTTTATATATCCTCATTTGAATGCTTCTACATTGAACAATTTAAGAAAAATATTACATAAGTACCGTTAACATGTGTAAAGTTAAAAATCATTCTCTTTTATGGTTATTGACATACTCCAAGATGTGACACCAATGCCCAGGTGAGAAGTATAACTCTACTTATTCTTGGAATAGTCCTCTTACAAATGTTAACTCTCCATCATGTCATTCAAACTGTCCTAAATCTTTTTGCTTTGATACTTTCAATTAAGCCAATTATTTCATTTTAGGTGTTTATTACCAAATTCTTATAGAATGCATTTTAATTACTGTCTATCATTGCTTTCAATTTGAAAAGATACTCAATACCTAAATTCTACAGTGACAGCAATTTCTAAAAACAGTAAGGATGTTCATCAAAACAGCAGGGCCAGTCACAGTAACAAGTGATAAAAATCTGTTGTAATAACAAATAAAAGATATTTACCTGAAAACCTATCATGATCTTTTGTGGTATTTTTAGCCTTTCTTTTAATTTATACCTGCAATAAGACAAACATGACACAGTGAAAGAAAGTGAAGTGCAAGGATTTATCTTCATTAAAGAAAAATCCTCTCAGCTCTAAGTTTGGTAGAGGCAGGATATTTATCTACATAACGCTGTACTTATGTGTTAGTTTATGTTTAATACGCGGTTTCAATTATTTCCATTTGATATCAACAGAGGCTGCAAAATTTACACAGAAACATAAATGGTATGTAATGAAATCTCAGTCTGTTTCCAAGACAAAATGACATCAATGAGGAATAATCAAGTCAGATCAGTGGTTTAGCAAAGCTCTGGTTGTGATGTTGAATTAGACTTGTATTTCTTCTGTATGTACAATAATTCAAGAAAGTTTTTGAACTTTTGTATAATGTTGGGCTTTGGTCGTTTAATGTTGCAATCGACTAATAGATCTAAGTCTTAAGCCATTTCCATTCAAAGAATGAACAATGGTTAATTAATATCATACCAAAAGCATCTTTATTTCTTGCCAAATAAACAGTACATTCATTTTGTAACATAAGATGCTTTTTAACTGCATGAAGCTTTATTGTCGCACCAAAGACAGAATTTGATGAAAAGTCCTTTATACAATCATCTGATGGATAACCATGAAATAGGAACTTCATACAAAGCTATTCTTAGTTATAATGCTTTACCCTTTTATAATAATTTTCAGTCATACCTGTAACCTTGGCAACAGCTCGTATTATCAAGTTTCATACATTTTAAACCCTTCTATTTCTAACTTGACATATCTGTCACAGATTTATCTCCAAAACCCAAAATGATATAGATCTCAACAACATTAGGGTTGTTTTTAATAAGACCTATGCTGAACCAAGACAGGCATTATTTTCCATCCTTTCAATTCATCTCTTTATTATTGATTTCTATGAACTACAACTTACCCAATTTTCATATTTGAATCTGTATGTCTAGCATCTCTTGTCCATACCCCTAATTTGTCACCTTTATTTCTTATATTTATAGTTGCACCACAGATAAAGTCTGACGCATCATCAAATGCTTCACCAATAAGACATAATAACTGAAAAATTGTACAAGTTATTTCTAAGACATTCTGTGTAGAGGTACTAAGTTAAGGCAATGGTGAGGAAAACTGATTTTGATTTACTTGTCTGTAAATACCAAATCTTTGGCCGCACTTTTCTGTATAATGATTTCATAGTATATATCAGAAAAAATCCACTTGACTGTTAAGGCTTTTGGACAAGCTCGGCAATACAGAAAATTGATTTTCATCTACTGCAATGTCTTTTTTGGAAATGGGTTTAAGAAAAAGTATTTTAATGATTGCTTGCTTCAACATCAATTATATGTTGTCCTTGAGTCTCTCTAAATGGATCACTAATTATCAACAGGGCACCCAGATCCTTAGGTAGAAATCCCTGTTGGATCCCAAAGGGAGTGTTGAACTCCTGCCTCACTTGTATTATGATACACAAGAAATGCTAATAAAGACTGTACATCCCTACTAGTCTGATCTTTGAAAGTTAATTGAAGCTTTTTTTATATTTAAGAGACTGTCCCAAAGAATAAATTTTAAATAAACAGCGTTAAAAAGCCAATCTAAACAATATGTAACTTGATTAAAAGGCAATCTAAATAATATGCCACTAAATAAATGACTATTTTCCATTTCTTAATTATCAATATTTAAAACCTTGTATTTTCACTTAAACTTGTGAACCAAGCATTCATACCTTCACTATTGGTTAATAAAGATATGAAATTGCTCTCTAGCACACCTAACTTGCTTCATTTAAGAGTGTAGCCCAATTTTGTGATCTGGGTCCACATACTCTTACCCATTTAGGCCATTTTACAAGCTGAAAATGACTGACTATTAATCACAAATTGTTACAACAGTTTACTATATCTGCTAGACAAATGTGCTGTATATCTTTACCAAATTGTAATGAACTGGGTTGATTCTGCCTGATTTCCATTTCATTCTTTGCACACATTTTATTTTAAAAAGGTCGAATCACATTCAGTCAGATTGTCACTTTTAACATTTATTGATACTTGAATTGTGTAAACAACCACCAAATGCTGCAATAATGCAGCTTTGGTTCAAGTTAAATTATTGTGAACATTGTAAAGTTTGGATTAACTAACATAATGCCTCCATACACTACATTTGATGGCAGGGATTGTACAATGTTAATGAATACTTACAGTTTCTAACCAAAAATTATCTAATTCTGTTTGTCTTTGATTTTTGTTGAGATTTACAAGCCATCGTCCACCACTCTTGTTTTGTACATCCTCCCACATGGGTTGAATACCATCCTACAAGCAACAAACATAACTCTCAGAAATAGACTAAAATTGGTTGGTTTATAATCAAATCATATGAAATAACTTTAGCTAATCAGAGAAAGGTCCGACTTCTTTTCAGCACCTGGTTATGTGTTTAAAAGAACTAATTAAACACAATAAGATCTCTTTGTGTATTTTTCTTCACTATTTGACAGGTAATTTATGCTTATTATGTCAGTCTAATCCTGTTAATGGAAGTGGGCTATAAATTATGATATTTCACTGGTTCATTATCAGGTTTCTTGCTTAAAATTTCTAATCTGCTCTCAACAACAAGATCAAATCCAGATTTAAATTGATAGTGGTTCGATACCAAAAAGGAACTATATGTTTAAAGCTGGTCCTGTCCTGATCAAACCATAGAGTAACTTTCATTTAGTGGAACCTTTCATGTCAAAAATATCAAGTATGCTAGAAACCCACAATAAGGTTGCATAGCAGGTATAGCAATGTCTCAAATCAGTCAGTCTGTGACCAATAATTTTTGCAAGAGGACCAGTAATTTTCAAGCTAACAGACCCCAAGGACTAATAGAACTTTCAGAAAGTTTATAATGAATTGTCTTTTCTAGTTTCTTTGCTCAGGAAAAAGTCCAAACAACTAACAGTGATGTTTTCTGTGCAAATTGTAATTGATATAAAAATAAGAAAACAAATGTTAAAAGCAATCAGTAGGCAATTTATGAGAGTCTAAGCCACTATTAAACTTTTACATGACCAGTCAGTCTAGATACAGGGCAATTTTTCCTTTAATTGGGAAGAGGCCCAAGCCTGTTGAATTTGGGAAATTGTATCACTGAAATTGCTGAATTGGAAAGCCTTAAAGCTGGTATGACTAAGTTTTATGAAAAACTGCATGACTTTTAAGAAATTTCAAACCGGGAAGGCACCTTTTATGGGAGTCTGTTATATAGCGTAAAAAAAGCCCCGAGATAGTTGCTGGCCCTGATGAGTTAGTTTAAAACCCTGCATAGTATCCTATTTACACACAAGCACCCTTCACTCAGCCACTAGTCAGTCAGACTTGGAATTCAAGGGTTCCCTTGTTTGGGACCTAGCTCTGCTATATGTTTCTTTCTGACATTAAATTTCAATAAGACATGACTTCTTAGTGTCTCGCCATTAAACTGTCAAAGTCTTATGGGAAAGGAATCAGTTGCTTGGAAAGAATTACAAGCAGTACTGGTGAAGAAATGCCAGGAGCATGGGTGTGTACAGACTGCCAAAAAATGACAGAAATATTTTTGACAAGTTGACATAATTATTCATAAGCTCAAATGTAAAATGCACATTGCCAAAACACCAGAATGAACCAAGAGCACCCAATGATGGCAGCTTGGCCATTTCATAGTGTTTTAACATAATTTCAAAACATTTAGTTTCATAGTTCAGTCATTTTCAAAGTAAAAGATAAATTTTCCATGATGAGAAGATAACAAAATATATAAAGTTATATCATCAATTAGCATTAAAGGTTCACGTCATTATGAAAACACAGACTTACCTTAAACAATGAATAATCACAGCCTGTAGGTAACCTACTTGCCTTCTGTGTATGATTATACAACCTGAAAAACCCAAATTGCCTTTGTCTTTAACAAGAATGTGTAAGAGAATTATCTTTAATTGGCCATAAGTAAATACAGTTTTTAGTTAAATTAACAGCTTCCTAATATAAGCTCATTTTAAACAAAGTAGAGAGAGAATATTGTGCCCATATAAACAGGAAATATTTATATAGATAAGTTCTGCTTTTGAGACCGACATTTCTACCCCAACACATAACTGAAAGATTTTTTGTTCATATTTTACAATTAAATACTTGTGATTTCAAGACTGAAGGCAGCTGTTTATATATATAAACAATTGAAATTAATATTTATAATGCTTTTTAAAAAGGTATGTTAGAAACTCTAAATGATATCATTTTAACAAAATCCTGATACCATAAGGTACATATTGGTAGTTGCTAATTCTTCCTTTTTTAGAATGAAAACATTAAATTGAAACAAAGATTAATGATACTTAAATATTGATATAGCTAACATTTTTTTATAGTTACATACAATAACCACCTTAATAACAAGTCAATCTATAATACCCATGCAGCTTGATTAGGTTTGCCCTTTGTCAGTCACAAGCCATAAATGACAATACAATTTGAAAAAAAGTTTTATCATTTATAAAACATCAAAGAGATCTTGCTTTACCCCCAAAAATCCTCTACTGTATCAAAAGTAGTGACAAGTCGAAGATTTGCTGTCCATTCTTTGGCCTTGTCATTCTTGAAAAACCACATTGCCCATCTATTTTGTAAAGGATGCTTCAAACCAAAGGTCTCCACAGAATCAACAGGTTCTTCCTCGACCTGTTTAGTTTCCTAAAATAGAAAATGTCATAAAAGAAAGATTAATTCTTGTTTTGAAAGGAGAAGAAAATCTTATAAAGACCTGAATGGTCTTTCGGCATCAAAAAAACTTTGGATATAAATGGGGCCACCGTGGCAAAATAAAAAAAAAATGAAACTTGAAATCACATGTTCCCTTTCCATATTGCTTCAAATCAAGGTTTAAATTTACATGACAAGTTGTCTCCCGACTGACTTACAGAGTGCTGTGTTGACGCTTAAGACTGCAGCGCTGTTCGTAAACAAGGCAGTGCAGAAGATAATTGTAAGTGTCAAAATTTTCACTTGAAGGCAACACTGTGCTGGTAAAAATTTGATACTATACAGTGATTTTTTTCTAAATTAATTTAATGTTTTATTTTACCCCAACTTAAAAATCAATGGGTTTTTCTATAGAAAAATGATTAAAATGAATGAAAGTAATGAGTTTTGGGGAAATTCAATGAGATTTTTTGGTCCAAAAATTATCACTGACTATATAACACTGTGCTGGTAAAAATTTGATACTTTATATTTCTTTACCAAATAGAGCTCACTTTGTTGAATACGCAAGACACTAATCGCTTTCATAGTCACAAAATGTAGTGTGCTTCAGTGGCACAGCGTCTGACTACTGTAACGAGGGTCCTGGGTTCGAATCCTCATCAGGACTGCCAGGACTAACCCTCAAACCGGCACGATAACTAGTGTATTGTCCAGGAAACAGTCATCGGAGTGACACAATAGGCTTTATTAAGCCTCCTTCACAATCGATGTAAAACAAATTATGCAAACAAACAAAATACAATTTTTCGACACTTACTTTTTATTTTATCTTTTAGTATAGCTTCAATTCTTGACCTTTTTAGTAAGTTACCAGTTCTATTCAATGAAATAGTCAAAGAACTATCCAAGTTGAAATAATCAGATATTGAACAAGAGTTACCAATCTGAAACTTGTACCAACACAAAACACCAGATCCTCCTTTGTCAATGAAAAATGTAATCTATATATGTACTGAATCATTCTAAAGAAACTTTTGTGAAGACTTTCGTTTAAGAACTAGTAAAGGACATGTATCAATCCCATACTAGAATAAGCAACAGAGACAGACATAAATTTTTCAGTTCAATCCATAACACTTTCAGTTTAGATTTGTAGAATAACGGTCTTTATAGAAAGACCCAACGGACAAAATAATCGAAATCAAATAAAGAAAACAGAGGTCGTGTCGTATGTTGCCTGGAACTTTTGGTGGTAAGCTGATTTCTTCAGTTTTACATGGTTTCATTATCACACGATTATTGACAACAGATGTCTTCACCATACGGCCGTGAACGGTACCCTTGACCGTGAGGAAATTAGAGGGGAATTTCGATCATATCGCCGACTTAGACGTATCGATGGAAGAGTCGACGATATAAATGTAAGTCTTGAGTTCTCAAACAAAGAGTTCTGTAAGAAAAATTGGCGTTTTTACCTCTCGACTTTCCGTGTCGCCAGAAGCCATGTTGGTAGACATTCTATATAGTTGATCACGTGGTTTACCGGCACTCCAAAACGAGGCAAAATCCCGAATGTGTTAACCAAAATGTGCAGTGATTAGTCTAAACTGCGATGCGGCAAATTTGAGTTACTTCCCTTGACATGAATGTGACCACCAGTAATAAATTGTCTCCGCATAAATAAATGTACATGTAGCGCGTAAAGGACAAGCCTGCGGAGGCAAGACGTTTTGTATCATACAATTTACACCTTCCCTAATGTATGATTATTTCAACAAAGGAACTATATATATCTAACTTAAAGTCTAGATATTATGAATTTACAGAAAGTATTAAATCCATTACTTGTAAATATTTTTTAGTACATATAGTCATTTTGCCAGATATGGGATATACCCATACAAACCAAATCTTGGCTTCTTAGGCAAGTTCGGATGTCGTTTTTCCATATTTGATGTGATTTTAGGAGTTAAATCATACGCAAATAATACAATGGCTATTGGGGAATGTGGGAGATATCCATTATCAGTCAATTATCACATTAACTTTATTTAATAATGGCCTGGACTTCTTGAAATAAGCTCGAACAGACACCCTAAACAGTGTTATTCAATGCTTAAAGCATACGATGACATAGGACGAATAAACTGGGTCTCGAAAGTAAGAGAGTTTCTATTTACAAATGGTTTTGGTTATGCCTTGATCTCCTATAGAATTGAAAATGCATCTTCTTTTCTAAAACAATTAAAGCAACGATTAAATGATTGCTACTGACAGACATGGCACAACGACATCCAGATCTAGTTTTTATTGAGATATATCAAACTTGATCTTCCCTTTTATTATAAACGAGCTTTAGCAAGGTTAGACGCTCCAACCACAAACTAAATATTGAAGTAGCACGACATTTTCACACTCAGAAGGAAGATAGACTATGTCTATTCTGCCTTCTTAACGGGGATCGAGGACGAATTTCATGAATTCTTCATTTGTGAAAAACTTAGCGAAATCAGAAAAAATATCTCTATTCATGGTATACAGTTTATCCTTCCAGGAAATATCTAAACACCATTCTACAAAATGATAACCGATTTATTATGCAAAAGCTTTCAATTTGTGTTACTCATCTTTTAGAAGCAGTATGATATGCACATCATAATTACTTTTATAATATGATTGACTTCGGATGATTGTATTGTGGAGATACCGTGGGCAATTTTACTTGTTTAGCCAACAACGGTTCTAGCGTTGTAGATTATATTATTTGTTCTTCGAATTTATTTAGTTATGTTTCCAACTTTTCTGTACTGGAGAATGATGCATCTGTTCACTTTCCGATACACTGCACTTTAGATTTTAAACTCAGAGTCGGTGATGAAGAATGTACATATAATCATTCAACTTCTTCAAATTGGGAACGATTTAAATGGAACCCATTATATCAGAATGATTTCTATGTGTCGCTTATGCGATCTTAACAATTATAAAATACTTAGAAACAGGTTTAAGTCTATATGTAGGGATAAGCAATGTTTTTTTAAGCAAAAGAAAAGAGATGAATTGGTAAACAGTCGAAATGACCCAAGACGATTTTGCTCATTAATAAAATCTTTTAATGCAAGGACTCCAGACTCAAAGTTAGTATCTAACGAAGATTTTTATAATCATTTTAAATCACTTTTATATGCCGATTTGTCATCTCGAGTGTTAGATTCGTCTTTTTTCATGTTATTTCGCATGGATGAAACTGGTAAAACTACATGGGCTACATATGTAAAGAATCTTTTATTTTCTTATGGCTTTGGACACGTTTGGATAGTACATGATGTGAAAAATATTGATGAATTATTAAAGGCTTTTTCTCAGAGAATTAAGGATTGTTATACACAAAAATGGTTTGCTGATCTAAATGAGTCACCAAAAGCATTGCACTATAGATATTTTAAATCTATGTTAACTCCAGAATTATACCTTAATACTGACCTATCCTCTATACAAAAAAAGACATTATCTAATTTTAGGTGTTCATCCCATGATTTAATGGTTGAAAAGGGGAGATATTTAAAGATAGAAAGAGAGCAGAGATTTTGCCAACTTTGTAAACAACTAAACTTTAACATTATTGAGGACTAATATCATTTCTTTTTAGAATGCAAAAGTTACCAACTGTTGCGCAATATTCAAATATTTTGAAAAGTCATGGCTTAAACACGTAAATCAGCAAACCTTTTATTCTATTTTGGAATGTAATAATAAATCAAGTATATTCAAAGTATCAACATATCTTGTAAAAGCCGTTGAACTTAGACAAAATCTAATTGAAGAACTATTGTAATGTATTTGTTTGTGGATTGTCACTCTTGTGTATGTATATTATGTTACTGTATGTTGTACTATGGGCCTATGGCCTCTGTACTTGAATAAACATGTCTATGTCTATGTCTATGCCAGTTGCCTATTTACTTTAAATAAACTTTTGTATTTGTATTTGTTAAAGCGATATTCTGTAGAAAACGAATCAAGGAATTTACATAATATCTTTCTTTTAGGTTTTTGAACGGATGCAACACATATTGAAACGATCGTCTTGTAAAGACACTTCTAAACATATGTCATCTTCTTTTTCTTCCCCCATTTGAAGTTCAGGAATCTTGAAGCCTGTGTGCAATTGAATTGTGTTTTTAAAATGAGGCAGCCAATCTCTTTCTCCAGTTAAAATAAAAAATGAAAAAAAAACCACCAACACCCACATACACACCCACACGCCACTCACAAGAAGAAAATAAAAGCGCTGACAACGCTGAAGGACTAAGGTGCGTTTAAAGCAAGATGATTGAGGATGTATTAGAAAAATTCTTTGGGCAACATCTCGAGGAAAAAAGCTGCTCTTTTTACCACCATTACTATAATTATTATTTCTGTGAAGAGAGACTGAATGATAGTCTATTTTTCGAACATCTGGACATTTTCGATTTCCCATGAGGCAACAGTTATAATAATATAGAGCAAAACAAAGCGAGTAAATCCGGTCTACATTCCTAGTTCCAAATAGATATTAGTCCGCACAGTGAAGGCGGATGTTTAATGAGTAATTGGGGATAGACCGCTGTTTGTGTATCGATAAAGTACCGCCCCTCAAAAAGTGGTATGTAAATTCAATGGATTAAGGTGCTAACGCACCCTTAGTCCAAAAACCCATATAGGCACATACTTTAAACATATTGGTGTGTCTAAGCTTTTAAGATTTTTGCTGCTCCGAATTCCTTTGTCCTTTGTCACTTGTGGATATTAGAAGTGGGTTACATTCGCGTAGATGGCACGGGGATTTATACAGTTATAGACCGACTGGTGTATACAATAGAATGCGACAAAGCGACCAATGCTGCCGGATCAGTCTCTTGCCTCCGGTGCGATAGTAACCTATTTGAGGTAAGTGACCTGGAGTGATGTTAAATACGTATTTCTGATATTGGAAAGCTAATCAAATATAGCCTACTTATATGACATTGTATCGTCTATGTCAATGGGGCCAACTAAGCTCAGAAACAGCCAGGCATGCAACCGGTACGTTACAAACAAACATGACACTTCTGGGCTTTGCATTCTCAAGATGCCCATAGTCGCCTGCAAGGTATGGGTCCAAGGCTGTTAAGGGTTAGCTCAATGTGTGTAGAAAGAACACATATCTCTTATTTTATGAGTACAGAAATAGTCTCTTGCGGCCATGTTGCGTAAATGAGTCCCATAACATGTCTTTGCTAATAGGGAAGCCATGTACTGTTGGTAGCTGTCTCCAATACATGTAGATGCAGTGTGATACGGTGCAGACGTCAGTACCCAATCTGAACACATCGGGTTTATCCAATGAAAACACCTCTGAAATAATAGGGATGACGCCATATTGGTTCCCGCGAGAATGACGTCACTTTACTTTCGTTTCTAAAAATAGATCTTAAATGTGAAATCTCAAAAGTCGTTAAATTTGATTGAGGAAACGACTATTCATGTAACAACAACATTTTCGCCATTTGGTATGAGTTTCTGATAAAAACTGATTTAAAAGAATGTCCAACACTTCCATAAACATTGAACTGCTTAACGTGCACGCTTAGAAAATGTGTAAATTGCCGGATGCCGATTTATCCGAAAAATTGTAACCCTACACTTATATCCGAGCATTCGGAACACCTCGGCCATTTCTTAAAATATCTACCGACTTGTTACGGGCATTGTCGAGTAGATACAATTGATCAATCGGAACTACTCGGGTATTTCCGTGATCTGTGAAATACACCTCGGATATAAGTGTAGGGTTACAATTTTTCGGGTAAATCGGCATCCGCCGATAAACACCTTTTCTAAGCGTGCATGTTAAGTAGTTCAATGTGTATGGAAGTGTTGGACATCCTTTTTAATCACTTTTGATCAGTAACTCATACCAAATGGCGAACGTGTTGTTGTGACATGTATACTTGTTTCCTCAATCAAATTTAACGACTTTTTGGATTTTACATTCAAGATCTATTTTTAGAAACGAAAGAAAGTGACGTCATTCTCGCGGGAAACAATATGGCGTCATCCCTATTATTTCAGAGGTGTTTTCTATTGGATAAACCCGATGTGTTCAGATTGACAATTGATATCCGAGGTGTTTTTCACAGCTCACGGAAATACCCGAGTAGTTCCGATTTGTGAAATACATACAAAGACAAGCCATAGATCGTATAGTGTGGTTTATTTAAGATCGTCTAGCGTATAACAAGAGAGTCCCAAGCCTAACATTATGTCCAGGCGGTATATCTGCGCCCGGCGCGGAGCGGCACTCGTGGTCATCCGTTCTCCGCTCCGGCTCTTCAACTCCGACCCCAAATCATATCCGAGGCCTGCTTTATATATTGTTAAAGCACCATGTCGTGACATGGTCTATTATACAATCCCATGGCAACCAGGTGATAAGCTGTTCAACCATATGCCGGTGCTAAATAGGTTGCTCAAGATTGTGTAAGCATACCCTTTTCACTACACCATGTACTTGTGCATACATGGATCACCTCCCATCACGAATCACACGCTGTTTCCTATGACCGAGGGACGACTTTAACTACCGCAGATTATCACCTCTCACACCGTGGGTAACCTGGCTTCAGGAATATTTTCAAACGTTTAAAGCGTAATTTTAGAAAAATTGATACCAAATCAAATGCAAGACGGGTCAAGCCCAACGAACCACAGACTTCAGAACCACAAACTAGCGTTTGGCGATTTAAAACTATGCACTTTTCAAAGTTGCTTGTTCAGATGTGAAGAATTAAAAAAAAAATGAAATATTGTTGAAACAATGAAGTTTTTGTATTGTTGCATGATTTACGATATAAAGTTAGAATTTAAAGTAGAGTGGCGCGACCTGGTGCAGGGATAGAGCGTCGGGCTTGTTCCGAAGGTCCCGGGTTCGAATCCCCGTTAGGCGGGGTAAAAATTTCCGGGACTTACCCACAAACCGGCACGATTACTGGTCTAGTATCCAGGATGCAGTCATCGAGAGTGGCTTTGAATAAGCTTTCAGCTTCCTTCACAATCGATGTAAAACAAATATGGTGATATGATATAACGGTGATATGATATGATATAATAAATCAGGAAGCGTTAATATATGTAAGTATGTACTGTCTATATGAAGTAGATCTCAAAACCATTGCAAAGCTTGTGTATTTGAATACATATCAATTCACTGTTATACAGGCACTCCAAAATTTAAATAAATACCAAAGTTGCTTCCAATGACTATGTAATAGTACAGTAGGTATACTGTTGGAAAAAAAGTTTTAATTTCCAAATGTTCTCAAATCTGTGAATAAACAGTTTCAAATCTCAGAGACATAGATAGCTATGTCTCTGTAAATGTTAAGCAAGTTACTCACTCCAGAAAAGCCGATGAAGGTTTAGCATATTCAGAGATCATGTGCTTTGAACCTCGTTCGAATTATTTGTAAGAATTTTGAAATCCCCTACATGAACTATGAACGCTTAAGGTCATTCACACGCCACTTTGTATGTGCTTGTATGTTCGTTCACATGTGAAGATCACATGAGTCCTCTTTTTGTGAACCTGCAGGGGCCCGTTTTACTAAACAACTTACGGAAAATGTTTGCTTAAGTCATAATTGATAAACATGGATAGTATCTTCAATGAAAGTACAATGTTGCAATGTGGCACTTCATTGGAAGCGTCTCGGAGAGACAATTCCAATGATGTGTCACTTTGCAATATTGCTTCGTCCAATAATGAAATAAGAGGAATTGTTGTTTTAGACTTACGTAAATCTTAAGCGTAAACTGTTTAGTAAAACGGTACCCTGATGAGTAGAGAGGCCTGTGGAAGACACAGTCTCATTTGATCAGTGGAAAACATTGTCATTCACGGTCCATCGTAAAGTTTACATATACGTACATGTACACGTTGATCTCCTATAAAATTGGCCAGGCCCTCGATTTGCAATATTGGTCTGTGGGAAGTATGTTGACAAGGCATCTCTTGTAGGAGACCCACTGCTGCCAACACTGTGACAAACGGAGAAAAGGTACCTCGCACACCCATATCCTTTTCAATAAACACTATTATAAGATATATTACAAAAACAATTCAGTTTAAGAATGGTAATGAACGCCAGGTATTTTTCATGAACCTAGCTATGTCCAGTGTTTTTAATGTCACATAGGTGTTCAAATATAATTTTATGATAGAAACTATCCTACATTTGGAGTTTAAGGTTTTGTATTAAAGCTGTTTATGACACTATTAGTCCGATTCAACGTCTCCATTTTCTGTTTTCACGAAGCCAGTTTCAGGCGTTTAAACTAACCGAGACAGTTCGAGGTCGATGAAATTTAGTCTAGTTCTACCAAAGTTAACAAGCTCAGTGATATTTCATTTGCACTGCAAACCATAATAGGTTAGATTAACTGCAATCAATACTCATGACTTATTAAAAAAAAGTAATCTTATTTTACATTATGCATTTTGCCTTATTCTTCTATTTCTCATGTTATATCTTATTTTCAGCATTTTTCCATTATAGAACATGTTGGGTTTTTATCTCATTAACCGCTTTAGATTATTCAGGAAAGCTGGAAATCACTTAAGCGTATCCAGTTTTTCGTTAACTTTCAAAATAATGCATTTTTAAGCTTTTTTCAAAGTAATTGTGGATCATGGAGTATATGTCTTAGTTTATGCTAATGCGTAATAAATATGCTATTCCCCAATACAGAAATATGGCTAATATGACTATCTTTCGAAATGATGTCTTAGCGGGATATTTTAAAATAACTGTACATTAAGTATGTTCATCTATCTGTAAATATCAAATACCTGCTATATAACCATTTAACGATCAAATATAGGTTAACGGAGAGTCACGCAAAAATGCACTTTATAAGTAAAATTATTTCATGAGAATCTTCGATAAGCCTTATAGTGCGATATATAATAGTTAATGATACTACATTACGCCGTTCGCGAAGAGTCAGCCATAGTATTCGTTTACGTTGACTCTACAGGTTTTGGTTGATACTCGTTCACATACTGTACTTTATATTTCTATTGTTCCTCTACCTCTCTTTTATCACATCCCTTTGGAAGTATAACCTGTTTCCAAGGCATTATGTGATAATGCCTGCTCTCAGCCCTGACCTACATGTATGACCCACAGTTCTCTGAAAATTGCGTCTGAGCTATTTTAATTGAGCAGGGAATGGATCCTAACTTTAACGGAAAGCGTCATACCTTCAAAGCTTCCAACCTCTTTTCCTTTATACCCTTTTAGGGAGCCTATTTCACTATGTACTTCGTCAAACAATATTGATAATAACTAATTTGGGGGGGGGGGGGGGGGGGGGGGGGGGGGCTATGAAAGAAAGTCCATTTCACTGCCCTTCTCAACTTCTCAATTCGCTTCATCCCAGTCACTATCTCCTCATTACTGTGCTGTTGGTATCATTGGTCCCTAATACGGCTTTATATTAGTCATATAGCAAAATTGTATAGAACCAACTCGATCAGATCATATTGCTCTCTTCATTCAAATTTAATTTTTCCATCCATTGTGACGGAAGCGTGAAACGTATTAAGTTCACTCTTGTTGACTATTCCCTGGAAAAAACCAGTACTCGTACCAATTTATAGATTATTCCCGGCAATTTTTACCTCGCATGTCAGAGATCATACCCGGACTCGGCACAAGAGGACGACACTCTACCTCTGCACCACTGTCACCCTCATTTATTGACTGATCTAAGGACGTGCCCACCTGCTTGACATAGCTTCTATTTTCGATTTCAATGATTGGAACTGCGACATCTGCCGTCTACATGATGATCCTGTTCATTTTTTTTTGTAATCCAGGAAGTTTACACGTTTTACAAGAGGGACCTTTTAAGGTCACCTGCATCATCCAAATTTGATATTTCTTGAAAATGGTGCAGTGTTTCCAAAACAATCAAGGTAATCAAGTTCTTGGTTTACCGATCAAGCAATCATAACGACAACCATTCACATTCACTGCCTAAGCCCTCCCCCCCAAAAATACTATTCCCCAATTTAAGTAATATTTTACCAGTCCAAATTGTAAACCATTTTGACAAAAATATTCTGTTGCTGCGATGAATTTTGAAAGATGTTGAAAATGACAACAACTTCTATATAATCACGGGAACAAGGAACAGAACAGAACAGAACTTTATTTAACCCAAGTATAACATAAATACAATAAGGGTACATTACAATACATTACAAAGCTATAAATGAAGGACAACACTGGTTGTTCGTCATCCCACATAGTCTAGTATAGTCTTTTTGGATCGACACGCATTATATAACGAGCGCCAATAGGCTGACGTATGACGACTATGTGCATAATTATGGAATAATCTCATGATTGATGAGTTTTTACTCGGTTAGTGGTCAATTTAATCAAGAAACACCTTATCAAAGATCCTGATAAGGGCGCACCTAAATACTAAATGTATTTTTAGAACTATACACTAATTCTTACATTTGGGTACTCATTTGAGTCGTCTCGACCGTAGAACTTTTTTAACTTGATTGTTTTCGGCGATTGTTGAGGAAGCTTGCTCTCGACGAAAACGTCCTTAATACATGACCGCGCTGACTTGTGGGTTAGTCAAGGCTATTCTACATCGCTGCTAATACAGGAACCTCTGTACCAAACTGAACTCATCGGATTAGTCCAATTAAAATACCTCTGACATAGTATGGAAGCCGCCATGTTGCTTCTTGCAAGACTTCTTCCATTATTCCGTTTGTTTGCAAATGAAAACGTCAATGCAATATCTAAACCTTCATCTTATTTGATTCAGGAAACAAAAAATATAGCATCTTAAAATTTTACTGTTTCGTATGAGTTACCGACCAAGTACTGGTTTTAACTGATGTTAAACACACTCATATACATTGAACTACTCAAATAGGATGCTCACAGAAAATGGATTATTAGCCGGGACGATTCACCCAAAATGTGAAACCCTACATTTATGTACGTTGTGTATTACTCAGGTCATGGAAATACCCAAGGAGTTACGTTTGCCTCTGTACAGGATACTGGTGCCACAACACTGCTAGCACCAATGTTCCCCACCAAGCGTTTGAAAAGAAATGTAGTACTTTGCCAGACAACCCCACCTTTTCTTGACCTCAACCCTTCTGGCATTCCTCTGACAAGGAAGGAGGCCTTTTTATATCAGCCTCTGGATACTTGAAATGTCGAAGCAACACGGAAGTTTCGACCATCATGGCTTCCTGACCATCTGCTTCGTATGGAATTTTGTGACTAGTCCAAATTGAGAGCAAACAGTAGACAACAATTTAAGTTTATTATTTATTTTTTCGCTATGTGAGGTTAAATAAAAGTTAAAATCGTTCCTGTAATGCTTTCTTTGTCACGTTGGGTTGAAAGTAAAGTTTGTTGCAGGCACGATACATGAGGAAAATGGTGATATGCGTTTTCTACGACCAGTTAGTTCTACTTTTGTTACAGTCAGTTTTAAAAAAATTGCTGATGTTAGGTTGACACGTTATATTTTGGTGCAGAACCTTTTCGCGAGTACATGTGATGGGAACAGCTAAAGATCCGTTTTGCCGGACGACATCTCGTCTGGTTTGATATGCATTTATACACCATTTGGGATAGATGTAATCCATTTAAGGGCCGGTCAGACAGGCTTCCGCGAGTTGATCACGAGTGTATCGCGAGGAAAAACTGTCAAACGCGAAGTAAACGCGGTCACAAGTGAATGACACGCGAATGAAACGCGGATGACTCGCGAATAACAAGTGCGCACACGCGCGAAACATTTTACACGCGCTCGGAACCCGATTTTATTTTTGAGCTGCTCAAAAATTAGGCGCAATGGCCACCGCGTGTCGCACACGTGGTGTAAACGCGGTACAAACCCGGACCAAACGCGATAACACGCGGTACACTCGCGGATCACAAGTGGACGACAAGTGGTCACTCGCGGGCATACGCAAAATTTCTTCGTGTGATTGCGTGTGTAGCACTTGTCATCCACTTGTGTTCCGCGTGTCTACAGCATTCCTAGCACCTGTGATAGCGTGTGCTCCGCGTGTATAAGGCTTTCTCAGGGATTGTGTCACGAGTCATCCGCGGGCCATTCGCGTGTTTTCGCGTTGAATCGCGATTGAACCACGACTGATTCGCGTGTCGTCCACGACCCAATCTCGTTTGTACCACTAGTTATTTCTGCTATAAAAAGATCGCGTGTACTGATCGAGAACACCGGACGCGGCGGCTTTTATACACGCGGGCGGCAAGCGGAGCACAAGTGATCGGCACGTGATTCACACGCGGAGCACAAGTGATACACACGCGCTGCGTGTGATCACTTGTGACCCCATTTTCTGATCACAAGCGCTCACACACGGAGGACTCGTGGTAGACACGCGATGGACACACGGAGCACACGCGCGCGTGTGGTCCACTTGTCATTCGCGTGTCCAGCACGTTTGAGACAAATTGGCTGATTTTCACCGCGTGTAGAAAAAAATTGCAAAATTAATAGCAAAATTACACGTGATCAACTCGCGGAAGCCTGTCTGACCGGGCCTTTATTTACGTTTATGTGTGACATTAGCGGAAAATTGTTCATTTCGAAGGATTTGTCAACCTCCAATTGGTATGTGTTTTACGTGTAGTGAAGTCAAAGTGATTTCTTTGTAAGATGATAAAGATTACGTGAGCTTTAAGAATATTGGTTATATTTCCAAAATGGGTTGTTGTTTCCATGTGTATTTTATCATTTACCGTTACTCATGTCATGGAATGTCATAGAGACGGGAATACTTAAATACTGTCAGAACGTCTCAAACATGATATGACGTTTATTTGATGTTGCCGACTAAAGAAATGAGCACTAGAAAGCAAAAGTTCTCCTACAAAGTTAATAATTGCTATACTACACGACTTCTTTAACTGTTTCATTTATCATCTGCTTACCCTTTCGGCTTTCTAATGTATTTCGCTTTTATAACGTGGTTCAGTGATGGTTTCACACCAGTGCCAATCATGCCTTTAGAATCAAAGACTGCCTTTCAAGCATTCGTTAACTATTCCTTGCAGTGATAACAATGAACGTGTAACGTTTGTTGAACGTTTATGCAAATTAGGAACCTAATGCATTGTTTGAGAGAACATGCTGGTACATATATAGACAACAAAACCGCTCAGTGTACGACAGTGTTTTTCACTGATCGGATGCGTTTGTTTCTTGAGAGGTTCATTTGCTCGGTTCGTTACAAATGCACCGAACAGCTATTTCATATCAAAAGCAGTTTATTATATCCCGTAAAGAAATAGTGACTGGTTCGAGAAACTATTCAGTGGAAAATCGATCCTTGAATTACAAGTCGGGTTGGCTATACGGTAAGCTCTGAGGCACGGCTCACTTATGAGTGGTATGGCAACGTCCTGTACCTCAAAAGGTTTGAACCCATAGATAACACATTACAAAAGGATTTAACGATGACGATTTGTGAGAATGAATCTACATGGGGATTATCAATAATCATTTTTTTCTCAGAGTGGATAACCTGAAAAACGAACGGATTTCGATCAGATTGTGTTTTAGGGTAATCTCCCACTAATAAATTCCAAACAGAGGCTATATTTTCAGTTAACATTGATGATAGCCCTTAGATATAACTCCCCATTGTCTTTGTATGGGGTTTCACGTCGAGATAACAGATTTCCGTTAATATAGCGACTTTCCTGGGATACACCATTGCAAGTCTAGGGCTCTGTTGTATCTAACCAAAGGACTCTCCCACTTAAGCAAGCGGTGGATTAAACCTGTAACCCCGTATTACGAGTCCACCATTTTAACCTCTGGGTCGTGCAGGTTCCGACTTTGCATTGGCTCACGATTCAAAATTCTCCTCTCATAAGACATTTGTAATTTGTCCAAATTTAATCCATCATAAATTATAAAGATAAACACATTTCACTAGTTCCAAAGCGTTCACCAATAGACCATTGGATCGTAATGTATCTAAATCCCATTTTAGGGACTTGGACGCCCATTAGATCGCAATCAAACGGCCATAAACCGTTTTTGTATGTTATCCAACGCTGGAAAAGATGGGGTTTTATTTTACATTCCTTAGAGGCATCCTTGTATTGCTAAGCTTTGCAGCATATTTCCCATTGTGTTTTCTCACACGGGAGAAACTGTTTTACTTTTTTTCGGACGAGCATGTATAGCCGACATCCGATAGGCAATTTTGTATAGGCGACAGCGTTATCCTTCATGTACTTCCACAAAAGGGTCCTTTTAAAGTGTTCATATCTTTATAAGAAAACAAGACTTTCACGGAGATATTACCAACGACAAGGATTACTTTTAGCTGTTTTGAGACTATTTTAAAAACATATGCATTAAAATCGGATTTATCAAGGCAAGGAAACTACACAGAAATGTCTTAATGGGGGAACTTTACATCATTGATATGCCTCATGAATATATGGTCCGAACAAGAAGATGTTTTAAATTTTCAATAATTTAACAATTGATTATACTTCTAGATGTTTATGACATATAAAATAGCTACATGTTGTCAAAAACCATATAAGTGTTACCGCGGTCGCATTAATATTAATTAGTAACTGATGAAGTATGTTTCTTAACGATTTGATATTAGGTATTTTAAGCGTTCGTTTATAGCAGATCTGTTTGAGCTGTAGCAATGGAATCAAGACGTATTCTTAAATTATTGCACACACATATTTTACCAGATTGCAGAACAGACCTGGGTACCGTTTTACTAAACAACTTAAAGAAAATGTTTGCGTAAGCAATAACTGATACACATGGATAGTATCTTCTAAGAAAGTGCATTATTGCAATGTGACATCGAAGAGACGACTCCAATGATGTGTTACTTTGCATTATTGCTTCGCCCATTATTGAAATAAAAGGAACGGTTGTTTTAGACTTACGCAAATCTTAAGCGTAAACTGTATAGTAAAATGATACCCCAATAAGCATCTATAGCCCAAGTTTAAACAATGCCGAGATATAAAACGGGTGCCCCTCCTTGAATTGATTCAAGCCCCTCCTTGAATTGATTCAAAAACATGATATTGTTGAAGTCATTTGATGAAAAGCCCCTCTAGACCTTTCATCGACAGTAAACATTTTTGTAGTTCTTTTCGTGGTGGGGGATGTGGAAATGAATGGCGTACGTGCAAAGGTCTCGAAATCGGGACCCCTGCATTACGATTCGGACATGCTACCAACACAGTGAGACTCGGTGAATATTAGTCACATGTTTCTTAGCAACGAAGACAAACTTGTGCGGGGTATACTTTAGGCACTCGAGAGACTCTTAAGTCAATTGTTTCGATTCACGATTGAAGTTTTCTCTGTTTACGAAAAACAAATAAATACAAACAATAGGCGGTATCTCAGTGAGGTGTGAAAGTATTGTTTCAACATAGACAATACACCTGTCAAGCTAAAAGAACATGTCGCCTTTATTATCATGAAAGAGTTACTAGCTTTTGGTATGACTGAGACGCCGCGTTAACGCCATAGAAAATTAGAAACGAAGTTTAACCAATCATCAAACAATAACGAAATTTGACCAGTTTGTTGCAGACGCCTTTGGAAAACATTGTGGGAAAAGGAGTTATTGCTCTTACCGAGCAATTTTTCCTTTTCCCACAATGTTTTCTGCCCTATCAGAAGATAATTATTCAATTACATCACATCTTCGTCTGCGAACTCTTTCAATTTCGGACAGTCGACAATTTGGCGTTTGGTAAAGGGTTAACACGCCCCCTCTCGTCCCATTGTTCTTTATCTATACGCATGATTGCCGTGTCATATACACCTATTTAACCAGGCGCGGGAAAGTTTAATGTGAACGATAGTAAGGGAATCTAGCTATTGATCGTATAATAAGTGACTTGTAAACAAAAACAATACAGACACAAAAGTCAAAGTTTTGGATTAAGTTGGATTACTTTCTATCGATTGTGTTTCTATTTTGCAACTTTTAAACAAAATGCAGCACATGGACATCATGCAAAAAGAAGGTACATGCGGATGTTTTAGTAGGACAATACACGTGTATATGGTGTTGCTTTCGTCTGTTAATCTAAACGAAAAACCCGATGAAATGATTATATTCCTTTTAATTAAATGCGGATATTAAGTAGTTGATGAAATTGGCAATATGGTATTTTTATGATCAAGAAGAAACATCGTGTACCAAGTGAAGGAATTACACAAAATGAAAATGCAGTCGAGTCGAAAGGTTAGAGTCTATGTCTTTGGAAAAGAAGAAAATATCCATAAGATCAATTCTTTGTCGACAATGATTAATCTGGCGTTTGCAGCCTGTAACGCCAGGAATAATTTGAAAAGAAAAAGATATCTCGTTGTTTACATTTTTTCGACTTCTTATTTTCGAAATTGATTAGTAAAGAATATATGTTATATGTTGGATATATAAATTCGTCCATGAACTCGAAAACGTGCACGTGTCATCCTTATACTGAAGTAAGAAGGCGCCAGGTTTGCTTTTAAGCCCTTATTCTTTAACAATCTCTTTTCGAATTACCATAGTTACTTCTAAATATCGTAGAAACCATTGTGACATAACGATAAATTGCTACTCATGAGCCATTTATCATTTTGTCACAGTGGTATCTATCTTATAGCATAATGGAGAGATATATTGTCTTTGCTTTTTGTCGTCTGCTGTTATTTTCAACTTAGACCGGTCACAAATTTCTTAATGAGGGGATGTGTTATAGCGAAGATTTTTCTCATTACGAAACATAAAGTTTTTTTTCTCATAGCGGAGTCATTTATTCTTGATTTGTTATGGCTTTGTTAAACTACTCCCGTGCACTGCAGTTTAATAGATCGTATCTCGCGTAAACAACTGTTATACAAGGCACAGGGATTTACATCGTACGGTGGATATAACGTGTTTGTTTTGTGAAAGTATTTAAGTTTTTAATTTTTGTTGCTAATTTGATTTTACTGTGAAGAAATGGGAAGGAAATTATTTGATACTTTATACATATCTAGATGACAGACTATCGTCGAAATGTTGCTCATTTCGCAAGAAAGTGCTAGTATACCAGTTTGATAACATCTCAAGCAATCCTGAGCGTTGTACCAAAATATGTTTCATAACTAAATTTATAGATGTTCATATTGTATTACTTTAATTTCTTTTGATGGAGAGTTCAGCAACGCTAAACAATCTATCCATATGTCAAACATGTTTTTAAACCACTCGCTTATTTAACTGCATAACAAAAGAAAGTGTGTGTGTTACATTTCTAGCGTGCAAAGTGTAACATTCATATTCGGTGGTCGGCCTATTCCATGTGTTCTTTTCTAAGGCATCGGAACAGTCGTTAATTAAGTGTGATTTGTGATAATCTCTGTCGTTTCGGGATTTACAAGTTTGCTCATTATAACATGGAGCGTACACCAGGACTGGGCGATAATTATAACGAAAAGCTATTGACATCGCATACAGATGATTCTGAGAAAAGAAGCTGGCACGATGTGAATATCATTATTTTCAAAAATAGAAAATATGTGATAATAAAGAAGGACTTTCATCTTACATATCTTTATTATAAAGATCGAACGAATCTAACATAAATAACTCGTAAAGACAGTTTGAAAGAAATGAACATTTTCTTTTTCTTTTGAATCTTGTTGTAAGTTAGAATTATTTCGCGTTTTTAGATATTATTTTGTTAACATTCATGAAACCAGTGCACCTATACACATTTTCCCTTCCTATTACTTTCTCCATTCTACCCCATTATAAATAAGAGCGTTCCTTCTTATTCTCAATACATTGAATCATAAGAAGGTTGCTTCTAAGAATCCATGGATATGTTGTTACAACATTTCTGATCAGCGGAAAGTGCCTCAAAATCTTTAACAAGACACCTTTAAAATAACATTTTCTTTGGTTTTCCCAATACAACCAAAATTTCATTTATCTTACATAGCTGATCTGCAACCACGGTTTATTTTACAGAAATCGACAAAAGAAGCTCCTAACTCGTCAGTCTTCACCCTTACAATGCTGGATCATTTTTTAAAAATAAAAATATATTTTTGTATCGTCTGCTTTCCAAACCCCTAAATATCTGCTTAATTTTGATGAGGAAAGATACTCAGAGAAGCAAACATGTTAGATCACAGCCCAGCCGCCAATTCAATAATCCGTCACCGTGACCTAGTGGTTCAGGCGTCCGCCTCGGGACGGGGAGGTCGAAGGATCGAGCCCCAAGAAGGGCGTTGGTCCGGAGAATGTTTCTCGTGGGACTTGTTCCAAAATGGCCGGTTCGTGAGCCTCGATCTAGTTAATTTAATTAATGGTTACCGACTATTATCAGCTAGGTGCCTTTCGTAGTGATAGAAGTTTGGTGGTACTTGGTATTATCAGTGAAAAGTGTCTCATAAGCCAAATCTGGCTGGCCCTTTTAATAGGGGTGACACTATAATAGAATGACCTTTACCTTTACCTTTTGTTTAAACATTAAGTCGGTTTCAGCACTGTAAGGGTAAAACCAAAAGATCTTATCACTTTTATCATATTGATAAAGATACAATCGTTTCGTCTTACAGCGCCGATATGTCCCGACAGTTTGATGTACGTAATAATTGCCTTGATCATTCTTTGGTCTTATAAATCCATTGCAACATGGGAGGTTTTGTGTATGTAATTTATCATCTCTTGACGAAGACGACGCTTTCATGCCACACATTCATGTTAGAAGTTAAGCATTTAATTGGCTTTTTTGAAAAAGAAGGGCGAAAACAGTTGACCCTTTACCAAACGCAAAATTTTCGACTGTCCCAAATTGAAAGAGTTTGCAGACGACATTTTAAAATGCGATGCAATTGAAATATAATCTTCTGACAGAGCAGAAAACAATGTGGGAAAAAGGGGAAATTGCTCGTTAAGAGCAATTTCTCCTTTTCCTACAATGTTTTCCAGAGTAGACTGCAACAAACTAGTCAAATGTCGTTATTGTTTGGTAATGGGTTAACATATAGTCTACATTGTATGAATTCTGTCGTTTATCAAATATTTGTGCTTTCGAATAGATATTCACTTCGTATTTAATGGTCTGATAGTCTAGGGCGAAATCTGCATGCTGTGGGAGGTAGGCTAATTGCTGCCATAACCAGTTTAAACGGTAATTAAGTTATTTTTCTTTCGACCCCCTGTGGTTAGAGTACACGCGACACTGTAAGAGTAGGAGACGTTTGTAAGAATATCATAAAGGAGAATCGTAAATTCCATTTACAATTTTAACTGTACGTCTGCACATTAAGAGTAAAATGTATGTTACTGTCCTTTTCTTTCAAAATAAATGATTTGAATACTTACACCATTACACATTACTTTGATGTATCGTTTGCCGATGACAAAAGAAATAACTGTGGCAACATGATAGACTGCTCAATGAGAAATTTATCTTTCCTTCATTATCGTTTTACCCTTCATTATATATCTTTTGTCTTGTCTACTTCTGTTCTTCCCGATTTAGACTAATCGTATACTCCATTGTAGTTTTATATATTTGTATTTATGAGGAAAGACAGCGGTACAGATAAAGTTAAACAGAAACCGAAGACTTTTAGATGTAAAAGGCAACATAGTTTGAATGATGTATCAAATTTGAAGTTGTCGAAAGAATTGGACTGCATATCACCTGTCGCTTTTAAAACCTTTAAACGAACTAATAATTGCTCATGGTATTCTTCTCAGCCAGTCGACATGTGCACATTTGAAAGCTGATCTTGGTCTGAAGTGTTATTTGAGGTTCTATAATATGTCCCTCGCATATATGAAGCATTTACTCTAGTAAAACACTGAACCCTCGATCTTTGGATTTTATATAACTTCTATACTTATTTATCCCCAAGGCTAAGGTTGTCGTTTTGGTTAGCCACCGACAATATCTCATTAAAAGACTCTCTTTCTGTAAACGTGGTCATAATAAGTTGTTTAATTCGATTAAAAGTCAAACGGAGGCACTATCACAAGAGTCCGTTTTAATTTCGACTTCTCCGATTTAAAATGTTCAGCATGAATGGAACGCTGTGCTTGACTTTGATTGAACGACTTGAACAGTTCCATAATTTTGGATTTATAGATTGTGACAAATCTCATGTTATTGAGAAATATTATACTTTAATGAGTGCTTTCTACTTTTTATTTCACTTTCAACGAAAGAGAAAGAATACAATTGTTAACTTTACAAATGAAAAAATATCTCTTTTTTAACCCTTATAGTGCTGGAACTGACTTCAGTCTTATACAAACAGGTTAAATCCAGACCAACCGCCAAGTAAATTGGCGGCTGGCCTGTAATCTTACCTGTTTACGACTTTTGATATCTTTCCACATTAAGATTAAGCAGATATTTAAATTTTTGAAAACAGACGACACAAAAATTTATTTTTAGAAAAAAAAAACATTATAAGGGATTAAACTCAGTTTTCATTATTCCAGGATGTCTCTATTGTTGACCCATGCGTAGCAACAAAATGCCGTTGGCATCATTAGCGCAATTACCCAGTATTCAGCTCAAAACACGCGGTCACAAAGGTACATTGATAACCGCCGAGGGTTATCCGAATCATGAAGTCATCGGTGACGTTATCGGACGAACATTAACGGGTACGCGTTTCTCGGGACGGCGCTGTAGCATCCCTCTCTTGTCACCAATAATACCACACAGGAAGGATCTTCAAGACAAGCATTCAAACACTAAAACAGATGAAGTGGATGTGGTCAATTCTGTGAGAAAGAAGTCGATAAAGAATGTTTTTTCTACAAATGACGAGATAAATGAACATGTGCTTCATAGTGTACGTGGTTCAACGTGTAGATCTACGAAATCGCGTCACCAACTCTCAAATTCAGCGCCTTCGTTGGCGTCTAAAGAATGTGACAAACGTGTGACGTTTCACGAGGATGAAGACGTCGACGTAAGCAGACGTCAGGGACGTCGTATGTCGGATACGTTAGCGATGGGACTGGCAACGTTAAGAAAGAACAAGCATGCCCGGTTGATGGCGGGAAGACGTATGTCGGAGATGTTTAACCCATTAAAGGTATGCAATTAGACATTTTCACCTGTATGGGAATCAGTTGCTTGTCCAAATTGAAAGCAATAGACGACAATAATAAAACAAAACCCACAACTTATTTTCCGATATTGAATAGAACCAGTCCCATTATGAGAAACTAATCATGTTGTTATGTTGTTATTAAACGTTTATTGCAACAAATGCGTATAGGTAAGATAATTTAGAATAATTGGTTGATAGCAATGCATAGGTATTGATGATTTATTTTCTGCATAGTACTTAGTCCTAATGATCCAGGCTATAACGTAATTATAGCTTGGATCATCCGAGTTATGTTATACTAGAATTAGAATATTCCCAAACATATCGATGTTAAAGGGTGAATAATCTGCTTTATGTTTGGAAGGTTGCAAATTTATATTCAAATTCAAATTCTTAATGAATTATTTATCAATATTTCATGCTTAACTTACTTTAGCTTTTTAAATGGTTACAACCCTTCTTTGAACAAGCTTTTTAAAGCTTCCTTCACAATCGATGTAAAACAAATACGGTGAATACGAATACGAATTCAGGGTATAAACCGTATAGTATACGGCGTTTAGTCCTTCTTCTACAATCAGTTTTCCAATACAAGCTTGCCTATATACCATACTGTTGACTCTTTTATTCAAACTGCAAAATCAGAAAATTGTATCTTAGGTAGATGCAATAACTCCGAAATTGTTTTAGGAACATCCAAGTATAAGGATATCGTTGTCCGTTTGTTTGGCCATTTCCAAGGTTGTCTTACTTAATCATCAAACGCCATGTTCTCTTTGTGGTTCAGTGTTGGTATTAACCCTTTACCAAACGCCACATTTTCGACTGTCCCAAATTGAAAGAGTTCGCAGACGGCATTTCAAAATGTGATGAAATTGAAAAATTATCTTCTGATAGAGCCGAAAACATTGTGGGAAAAAAATAAATTGTTCGTTAAGAGCAATTTATCTTATTCCCACAATGTTTTCTAATGTCATCTGCAAAAAATGATCAAATGTCCTTATTGTTTGGTAATTGGTTGTCCACATACGTAAGGATATTTGGAAGCTATAACACTTATTTCTTCAAAACTTCATAACAGCTGTACTGTTATACACTGAAGAAAAGTCATTTGGAGCAAAACTAGAATTCATGTATTGAAAAATATTATCCCCATATTACAATCAACGCTATTTCTCAAGAGGAATTTAAGATTGAGTTTATGAATTTAAAAAGGGAATTGATTATTCCCAGTTTTAATTAGAAATATGAACACCCTTACTAATTACCATATCAAAAATTGGTTTACTTAACCTACCTTTGAAAGTATAGGAACATGTCAATAAGAAATACAAATAAGTAACCTTTAATGAAATGTGAAACCATAAAGGAAATACATTTTTGGGCATTGTTGCCCTTAAGCATAATGATCCATAATTCGTCAGCTGGATATGTATTCAAATGAGCCAATTTGAGTTAGATATTTTTTTCCATTTTGCACAGTATTCCGAGTCTTAACGTATTATTTAAAAATAAACAGGGATCTATCATGAAAGCATTGCATCATATGAAATAGCTCTTGAGGAATATGTGATTATTTTTACCAAACATCTCATAAAGGAACTGTCTCATAGAATATGTTGTGTGGCTAAAGTACGTTAAAGGCATAATAGCTCTCGGAAAAACTGCAAAACTGGGTAATATGAGTAATCAATTATAATAGAATATGTAGAAACATAGCGAAAAAACACAGGATTATGACAATATAACGCCTGCACTATTTACCATCTATTTTTCGAAGTGATATTTTCATAAATTCGGTGCCCACCAATTTAACTTCATTGTTTACATTCGAGTAACATCTTAAACAGGAAGCAGCACTCGGATTAATGGGTGACGGTCACCTGGTTAAAAAATCACATGAAAGCCATAAAAATACTGTCATGTATCCAATATTAACAACATGAACATTCAAAATGGAGAAAATTCTTGGTTTTTATTTGTTCCAAACGTTTCTCGACTGACCTAGATTTATCGAGAATTGTAAACAAACCTTCACTCTTTTAAAAGCATCATGTGAACGTGTTACGGTCTCAATTCTTCTGTAAAAGGGAATTTATAGGACTATTAATTTAATTTACAATTATTCAAGAACTTTTAAAATTTAAGTGGGAATGAGCGCACGTATGGCTTTAAAAAGATAACTTTAACAGTCCTTATTACTAAATGAATGTCCTTTTTCATTATTTACATTTTAACAATGTTGAAAAACTGTCTTTTCATTGAATGATTATGAAACTAGCATCTGGGCCATCAGTGATTTGATTGAAAATAAAAAAAATGCGTTTTTAAATCGGTAGTGGGTTGCTCTCGGGCGCACCTAACTGGTATCACATGATTACAGTGTGGACCCATTTCAATAGGCCTAAAAATGAATTGTTTGTTTAGGGTAACTTCCTCAACATCAGTATATAGGGTAGGTATGGATTTCTTTTTAAATTGAGCTTCACTTTAATGTGCATATTTCTTTTTAAAGAAAATAGTTAAACAGTACAGAACTGTCTTCTGACACAGACCAGCATCCATCAAAATGCATTTTCAGAAGTTGTCGAATTTAAGCGCCAATATAAGACACAAAAAATACGTTTGTCGGATATTCCCAGTTTATTCAACTTGTAAACTGGCACGTCGGTCGGAAATGCGGTAGAAGATATAAATGGATATGTTAAAAATACTGCGTCAGTTGATTTTTTCTTCCAATGGTCAAATAAAATCTTTAGGGTAGGCAGGTTTGGCTAGGTAGGGTCGGGTTACCCTAAACAACCAATTTTCCTGGGCCTTATATAGGCACAAGCGACTCTTAACTATTGCTATTATTTCGCAGGCCGGAAATAAAATAACATTGCTAACAAAATAAACCGTTAAAACGGATTACTAAATCTGTAATATAAATCCGCTAAATCTCCACTACAGAGTTGTGAAAGGAGATGAAAAGTGTATTAATAATTGAATTCAAGTTCTATTTTTTGACCCTTCCCAAACAACAAATTTTCGAATGTCCCAAATTGAAAGATTTGGCAGACGACATCTCAAAATGTGATGATATTGGAAAATGATCTTCTGACTGGGCAGAAAACGTTGTGGGAAAAGGAAAAATTGCTCGTCACGAGCAATTTCTCCTTTTCCCACAATGTTATCCAAAGTCGTCTCTAACAAAGTGGACAAATGTCGTTATTGTTTGGGAAAGGGTTAATAGATCTGTCATGTTATTTTATTCGTATAGGGTATATGATACTTCATTTTTAAAATGTTCATCCTATTTGGTAGAAATTATTTTCAAGATAACTGTTGTATTAACTTAAAACCGATATAACTTGACATAAAGTAATAAGCTAAAGCATAGTAGCTCATGTTGAAGTGCTTAAGTTTGTCACCACGAACACATTGTTGTTGTTTTTTGTTATTTGAAAGGAGTCAGTGTTTTTAATTTTTGTGTGGTTGGGGGAGGGACCATTTTTCATGAAAGTTACTGCATATGCTTGTGGAGAACATTATTATAAAAGAAGAGAATGCACTTGAGTAGGACAATATCTGAGATTATCTCAATGTTTCTGAAAAAGATGTGTTTTCTACGTTTACAAACTGTAGACAGATATTGATCGAGCCAAATTACTAGTAACGCTTTATAAGCAAGAGAAATATGGAAAGCACTTTGGCACTGATTTTCGAATGTATTCATTGCATTATTCACGCACAATTTAGCGCATTAAACGTTTTTGCATCTAAAAGCTGATCATTATCAATTATTCATAGACTTTATTTAGAAATACAAATATCCTGTGCTGTCAATCATCTTTACAAAGGAGCCAGTCATTTATTACATGTATTAAGTGACCCCATTTGACCATTGCAAACAAGTATATAGATGTTTAATGCATTATGAGACCTTCTTAAATCATTGTGCATAGGTATATAACACGTTTTAAGCGACCCTAATTACCATTATATAGAAGTAATGAACATGTATTAAGCGACCCCATTTACAATTAAATAGAAGTATTGAACACGTATTAAGCGACCCCATTTACCATTATATAGAAGTATTGAACACGTATTAAGCGATCCCATTTACCATTAAATAGAAGATTTGAACACGTATTAAGCGACCACATTTACCATTATATAGAAGTATTGAACATGTATTAAGCGACCCCATTTACCATTATATAGAAGTATTGAACACGTATTAAGCGACCCATTTACAATTAAATAGAAGTATTGAACACGTATTAAGCGACCCCATTTACCATTAAATAGAAGATTTGAACACGTATTAAGCGACCCAATTTACCATTATATAGATGTATTGAACACGTATTAAGCGACCCCATTTACCATTATATAGAAGTATTGAACACGTATTAAGCGACCCCATTTACCATTAAATAGAAGTATTGAACATGTATTAAGCGACCCCATTTACCATTTTATAGAAGTATCGAACACGTATTAAGCGACCCCATTTACCATTGAAAAGAAGTATTGAACACGTATAAAGCGACCCCATTTACCATTAAATAGAAGTATTGAACACGTATTAAGCGACCCCATTTACCATTATATAGAAGCATTGGACATGTATTAAGCGACCCCATTTACCATTGTATAAAAGTATTGAACACGTGTTAAGCGACCCCATTTACCATTAAATAGAAGTATTGAACACGTATTAAGCGACCCCATTTACCATTAAATAGATGTATTGAACACGTATTAAGCGACCCCATTTGACAATTGTGTAGAAGTATACTACACACATAATGTGACCTTATTTGACCATTATATAGAAATATAAATAACACAGTAATTCCATAATGCAGGCAACAGACCTTGTTGAAAGTTTGGCGTGGCATGTTCATTGCCCTCTATTTAGCCATTTGGAACCATTTGTTTGATACTGCAAGATCAAAGTTGAAAGCGTTTGAATTCTGCTCTTGTTCAGTTTCTCAATAGAATTATCAAATAGAAAAGGAAGAAGAAAAAAATAAATAAAACTAAGGAGCAATTTCTTTTTGTGTTTAGTTTTAATTGATGTCAATGCTGTCTCCTGTAGGCTGATTCGACTAAAAACTCATTCCAACCATCAAACAAGGTGTCTGTGTTCGGGAAATCAGTTGATTGAGTAGAATGAATACCTGTAGAGAGGACCCAGGAGCATGGAAATACGTACTGATCGTCGCGTCATATTTGAAATTCTGATGACAATGGCGAAAATAAAAACCATACAAATAGATTGTGCTTAGTGGTGTTTATGACATGTCTGATAAAATCAGACGTGATCGAATAAAATATATTTGAGTTGAATTGAATTGACATTAAAGGCATATTATTTTAATTTGGCAGAACTGCTTTACATTTATTTTAAGACTTTCGCTTACTTATACATACTCTCTTGATTTAAAAGCAGTGTTTGACTAGGCAAGGGGGAAAGTGGTTATTCAATAATGGGATGGGTTGATATTTTATAAATCCCAAATGGGAATGCGCGATTTGTCCAACTTGAGATCAACGCTAGATAGAAAAGAAGAAAGAAAAATAAACATTGAAACAATACATTTTCTTTGCAATATTTTGAACTTGAGTGAACGATTGCGTGCATTTCATCTTCATGTCCAAGTGGTTCCCAATGTTTTCTTCAGCAGTATTGTGCAGTAATTATAGAGTAAGGGATTTTTAAAGGCCCGGCAGATATAAAAGCTATTAATGTGTAGCCATTTAACGACATACCGTTCATTGAATGCGAAAGCGGCTCGAAATTTCAATTTACATTTTAACAGTTCATTTGTTAACCCAACACTCTATTCATCTTTCTTTTCCATTTCGAAGAAAGCAGAATTTAAACATCAGCATGACCCAAACAGGTCCAAGAAATGTTTATTATAATACACAGTTTTAGGCCAAGATTGCTTGATATTGAATCAAAAACAAACATTTAATAGTTTTGCTTACATCATTTGAATATATTCTTTACGTGAAAGCGGTAGTATTTTCACGTCAATCACAATTTACTTGCGTAACTGGATTTCCTCCTTCATACCTGTTATACAAATAAGATATCAACTTTACGACTTTACACAGGACTTCTCTTAAACGTTTTGATAATGAAAGAAAATTTGTTTTTTTTGCGGGGCCATTCTAGTGTTCCTTAATTGTTTCCTCCTCGGCTCGATTGATATAATTATGCTCACTGATCTTTAAAACTTTGTTTTGGATAATAAGATCATGTAACTTTTTCGATAAATTTTAAATGTTTCTTCACCGGTTTGATGAATATAAAACTTTATTCATCGATTTGATATTTTCAAAAATGAGGGTATTTAACCAATAACTCCATATATATACTACCTTTATTGAACTTTCATGATATGTCTTGAGAATCCATTGATACAAAATGTGACATCACTCATATCATGCCTTTTATTTTCTCGACAAAACAACATCTTTCCTGGAGCGTGGTAATCAGCCATTTTGTTCAAACAGCGACTTCTAACACATACAGCCTTAGGTAAATCAAGGGACGTTCACTGTAAACGGGGTTTGATAAATGCATCCATAGTATAGTGGGAACATTCGGTTTTGAATTTCACCTGTTTATATGTAAATTGAGATCGATCGTTTCAATACGAAAATGAGCAACTAATCGATAATAGTTAATTGTGTAAGTGTGTTTGCGTAGGAAGCCGTTTTTAATTGACTTACACGAAACATACAGGCTGTAAAAGTTTATACATGCAACCATGATGATGTTTATACCATAACTTTTCCCACGTTTGAATATCTCTTCATCATTTACACAGGACACATGTTGATGCCTTCAATTTGGGATTATCATCAAAAGTCTCAAACTGTTATGTTTTAAACTAGTCGCTCAAAGCTATAATTAGAAGAAGTTCAATTTGAAAGCAGTACCAACCAGTTCTGAAATATGACATAAAGCATGAGCTTTGAAGTATTGGGTATTGGTCATTATGGAAATGGGTAAAACGCTTGCTTCGTGCGGTTTCTTCTAAAATATGTTTATATCATTGATGTATATCAAAATTCTACTCTATGTTCCATCAAACCAGTCTATACATATGATGCGGAGGGTTCATCAACATTTTGCCAAATCACGCTTCAGGTGTTATTCACGGGGATTACGTTTTGTATCGTATTTATCTCCGCGGATTAAACCAACTTCATATAAACGACCGATTCGCAATAAAAATGGGAGATATCTATGAAACGTTTAAATCATAATTTAGAAAATGTTTATTGGTCCTAGAGGGTACCGTTTTACGAAATATAATTTGCGTGAGTTCAAAAGACGTTCCCTCTTAATTTTGATATTCGGCTAATATTCGGCTAAACAATCTTGCAAAGTGACACATCCTTGGAATCGTCTCTCCGAGACGCTTCCAATGACGTGTCACATTGCAATATTATACTTTCATTTTTGATACTATTTATGTTAATCAGATTTGACTAACTGAATTTTTTTCGTTAAGCTGTTTAGTAAAACTCAACAGTATTTTTGGCGCATAATCGCTGAGAATCTTTATATAGTTATCCGATTGATAGCATACATGCTTCCAATCGTATCACCTCGGCAGTCCCCGTCACAAGTCGGTAGATATACCTCGTAAGCAGTTCATGAATACACCAAAAATCCTGGGGTAATTCGCCTTATTTCCGGCGGATAACGCGCATGCTTACAACCTGCACACATGCACTAAATATGTATATAGATACACACAATTTGGTTATATATCATAATTTTTTACTCTTTTCATTAAAGATTATCATATCAACACATCTTTGTTTCATATTTTGTCAATCGTATCTTTTCGGCAATCCCCGGCTTTTGCCGGGGATATCCGAGTAGATACGATTGCAAACGGACTTGTCCTTCGTTGCTGGCCTACTTTCAAAATGGCTCCCCATTACCTCCGAGGTTATTTTAAGAAATTGCTGAGGTGTTCCGAATGACATGCTTCGTGAGCGAGTAATCGTCCGAAATACTGCGGAACCTTATCATTTATAGTACCTTAAAATCAAAGTACTGTTGACATTTCTTGTGAATACCTAATGTTCTTCCGTGGTTCATGAGAAGTAGTTTGTCTCCCGACCGACTTACGAAATGGCGATGATTCTTCCCAGCTTGTTCTACCTTATGGGCAGCTGAGTATGGGGTACTGGAAAACAATCCTATAAGCTTTTGCCTACGTTTTTATCCATTTCATCTTTGCTGTATTACTTGATATTTATGTATATTGTGCATATTTCGATGAATGAACTATGTTTAAACTAGTATGGGGTATTCCTTCATCATAAAGAATCAGCCATTGCAACATACCAGAAATAATGTAGACGTGATGTCAAAATGCATACATGAATGAATATGGTAAACGCTCTTAGGCTTGTAATATATTAGTTCGTGCTTGATGTTTGATATATTTTGATTCACTAATCTTTTCAAACAACCATTGTGTTTATCGTAACAAGTTATCCTTCCTCTGTAAGAGTCTATAAGAAACATCATTTATGACGGATTGCTTCCTCTTTTCTTATGAAGCGGTATTTAATCCCGGCTCTTCATTACTGATTACTCATTTGTGAGAATACCTTTTGATGCTCGAAAATATGATTGCAAATTGCTTTCACAACTACCGAGTTATTTCTAGATCCGATGGTTTAATTGATCTATGTCGGTGGTTTACGATTGGTGTTGGATTTAAACGGTTTGGGTGTGGAACTATACTGTAGTTTATGAGAAGATAAAGAACATTTTGATAAGATAGTTAATTTCAGAATGAAATTTAGGAATTTTCGAACGGTTAGATATAGAAAAATAAGTTTAATGATGTAATTTCCGAAGTTTCATTACGCAATAAACACACCTGAAGCACAATATACAAGTTGTGACAAAAGTTAAATTACTTTTTTAAAGTTGAACAGTGAAATACTTAGTTGTACAGCCGTTCTTAAGATTATGTAGCGTATGTGTTACTTGGGAAATGAACTTGTTCTGTTACTGTAATGGCATCTAGATAAAACGAATTGAGTTTTTGCTTGTTTTCTAATATATACATGTAGATAGCGAACATCCAAGTAACACATACTGATAAAAGAATCAATCTAACTCGACGTTTATGTAAAGTCTATTTCTTAATTTTATCATGTTTCATCAATGTCAAGTGTAATATTACATAAAACATAAAAATATTTTAATTGAGTATGGCGTTACGATTCAAACAAACTCCATTTCGGCTCAGCAATTCAAAATAAACCTTTCAATGACCTTAACAGAAGAAAAAATTAGGGACGTACGTATAAAGTGTTGCAATGATAAACACAAGCATGGGACCAGCCTGGAAAACGAAGCTCAGACAAGTTATTGACTTACAAACAGTGATTAAGGAAAACAAGTTACATGCAGCGAACGGGAGCGAGTCGGAGAAGCAAGCAGAACATCGAAGGGTATGCCTACAGAGTTAAGCTGTTACCTTTAAATAATACTTGTATATGGGTTTAACATCGCGTAAACATTATTTCAGTTATGTAGCGACGTTCGGCTCATAATGATGGAGAAACCCCCATACTTGTCTGTACATTAGAGTCGGTGAAGCCAGAAGAACCATTGGGAATCTGTAAGACAATAGGGAAGCCGTCTCTTATTTATGAAAATCAAAATATCGTCTCAAGGATTTTTATGAGATGAGAGTGACGGGGAACTACACTAAGAAATGGGTCTACAACTCTACACTCACGAAATATGTTTCAAGCAAGGTGCATTAGAGAGCATTCCTAAGACCGTTTATAAACCTAACTTTCCATCAGACCACATATGTATTTTTTCAGAATCTTTCAGTGTTAACAAATGTTTTCCGTATCCTTAAGAAATAGAAATTGAAAATGGTAATTTGTAATGTTGGTGATCGTTAAATCACAGTCTTAACGTTTGTCAAACAAACTGTATTATACGTCACATTTCACATAAGATATATGCTTCAATGATACAATTATTTTTCTATTACATTAAGTACATTTATTTGTAAAGATATTTTGCTGGTATAAAACTACTTAGGGTAATAAATGGAATATACAAAAAGGACGGTTTATTTGTTACATAGGTTTGAAACTATTACGACAAACGGATGATTTCTTACCGCGAGAAATTCTCCTATTGCCACAGTTTTAGATTTATTTATACAACTTTGTCTACAGGTAGGATAACTGACCATGCTTTTTATTTCTTTCGATTGTTTTTTCTGCTTGTTCATCTACGTTTGCAGACATGGTTACGCAGATTACAAAGACAACTTCACCAAATTCTATAGCTTTCGAGGTTTTCCCCGTGCTCCTACTTATTTGAGCTTAATCTTATTTCGGAGAAAAAATATGCTTTCAAACATCCAAAAACTCTAAATCGATGCTTACGACCCGATGTTCGTTGACGTTTTACTGTTCCTTTCAGATTTCGTTTACTGATACCACATACTCTAGAACTGTTCATCACGATTTATGATCTTTTTTCAGAGTCGTCGATTATCCCAGCTGATAAATGCCACATCCGGGGGACTGGCGTTGGGAAGCGCCATGTCAAAATGGATTAGCAAGGTGAAAAAGGTAAGTAAATACATCCATATTAATATAAACGATCTTCAAATTAAAGCTAACGAAATAATTTAATCGTAGAGAAGAAAGCACCCTGAGAACGAACTATGAAGTAACGACTAACCAGTTCTCTTATTGAATAATGATTAGGTTCGACAATCCATCCTGAAATTTCAAAACATATGATAGAATTACCTCCCATTAAGATTCTCATTCCAAATTTTTTATATGTGAGTCTATTTTGCCCGTGTTAAGTATAAGTCAAGCCAATTGAAAACACGAGTCTAAAATAATAACCTGGCATACTCTTGAAATCCACCGACTAATCTCATTCATCCTCTAACGAATTAATAACAACACATTTCATTTGCTTAAACATTTAACGATCTCAAAGTTATTATGACAAGGTATAGATAAATAGGCGTATCAGAGTCTTTCCATCGCAGTAGTGGGAGAAAGCAATTCGAGACATTTTATGTCTTGATGAATTCCTTAAGTTTTTATAACGGAATTTTAACTAGTGCCAAAAAGTAGTTTTCAAGAAAATGAATACGTTTGAGAGTGAATATCGCCGATTACCTGACAGTATGTTTAACGAGCACAAAAGCGTGCTGTATTAGGCTTGATATAATTTGAGCATAATATTGCACATCAGAGACAAAAAGCTTTCAAGTATGAATTTATTTTAAACGACAAATTGAGATGTCTCAGCATATCAAGGGTTCAATGCAAGACTACAGTAAGTGCCTAACAAACTAGAAATACTTATCGTAGACTTGCATTGAACCATTGATAAAGGCAAGTGAGTTTTCAGTGAAACCGCGTTTAGCCACAAAATCTGCCGATATGCTACGAACTCCGATACAACAACGTGAAATGTTTTTAGCGTGGATAAAGGTTAAAATGTTAAAACGTTTCAATATGTAGAACAAATTAAGTCCTGGCACCTGAATGGGTTATTCATCATTACCCTGGCGTAGATTCCCTCCCGATAATGGGATCCTAATTAAATACCATATTCAAACATATAAAGTACTCTTGATACACTTGCCATTTCTCAAAGAGGGCGTACGTTAATTAAAGATTTTTTTCCAAAATCGATCAAAGGCACGAGAAAAATGTGCGGAGCTGACAAGGGTTTGAAAATATTAACGGACAGAAAAGGATACGTGTATAAGTTGACCAAGTGTACGTTCACTGTGTAAGAAAAGATATTTTCATCAACGTGACATTTGTGAACAGATTAATGTTGTATACATGAATAAAAACCGACCAAATGGGCTTATAAGTCACCTAAATAAAATCAATATTACGATAAGACCTGTATAAGGTATGAGAGAGCACACTTTACAGGTTTTGTCAAAAATGGAAATGTCTCACGAAAAGAACATTTCAACATGAGAAATGAAAATGATTTTACTGTCATTAGTACGACTGTATGATTTGTTGTATATGATAAACAATTGTCAGCTTTGTTTTGAGTTTTCCTTTAAGCTATTGAGTTCTATATAGATCCGGGGTTATTAAAATCACACATTGTTAAGATCACCGGTACTGTCAGTAGTCAAATATTAACTGAAAAAGAAGTTCGTAGCAATGGCATAGTCAAAAAGTTCCCAAGGTTGAATTCGGTCCAATTGGAGTGTGGAGCCAACAAGTTAGAGTCGGAATTTATCGTCCGTATGTCTCTTAATTTCCGAATCTATCTACTATTGCTAGAGACTTCTTTGAAGAAAATGAACAGATGCATTAGTTTTAAATAGGACTCTTTTTTGACGACTGACATACAGTTTAATGAACAATTCAATCACAATAAAACCCAAGAAAAGTAAAAGCAATTTCCCCTTTTCCCACAATGTTTTCTGGCATATCAGAAGATTATTTTCCAATTTTATCACATTTTGAAATTTCGTCTGCAAACTCTTTCAATTTGGGACAGTCGAAAATGTGTTGTTTGGGAAAGGGTTAAACCAGGCGTCGTAATATAACTAATACACATCGGCTATTTAAACAGAGTTGATATAGAAAATGAAAAGATTCTGTTACAAACGTAACAGAACAATAATTCTGTCCATATGACAATGTCTGGAGAACGCAAATCAACCCATATAAAACACGCCATTTTCTTGTGTTACTTTCTTTCTCTTTTTTATGCTATCTAATTTCCTTTCATGCTCGTACCTTCCTACCATTTCATTTCTTCTACAAGTCAAATCCAAAATAATGTTGACACACTTATCAGGTGCTATCTGTAAGATCTAGATAGTTTTATCAATCAGATTATAACAGGGTCAGCGGATAAAGCAGAACTGATTGTCCTATTATTAAAGACCTCGTCCATAATGTCATTTTAACCGTCCCAATTCTTGCCATAATTCCTCTGTAATATTATGTACCGCGGTACCATTGAACACCTTCCTATCGCATGAAAATGCGTTTAGAACGTCCTATACCTGGATAGTTCTACTAGATGGAAATGTGTTTACCTTTTAATTCATATTACAACATAAAACCATGCTATTTCGATCTCTATCTGTATATGTTTTGAATGAATATGTCTAAATTCTTCTTTTGTAACGATGTTTACAGAACGCGACCCCCAGGTCGTTAGATCACAGCCTGTCTGATTAGAAGATTAGGGGAAATGAACATTCGTCTATACAAAACCTATCGTGCGTAATGGAGGTCAATAAGATGAATGAAAATGTTCTTTTATAAAGAGACTTTATTCAAAACATGTTATTAAAATGTATATTTCATTGAGGTTGAAACATTTAAGGGCTTTTCGTATCACTGCCGTTCGAAATATATTTCCGCCTTGTAAATCACGTAACTACATTCTTTTTTTTTTATCTTTTAAAATCTACTACTGACGGCTTTTGAAATCTCATTCATCAACAACGAACTGCTTCCGATGCGAAACTTATCCTTTTGTCGCGATGATTTCCGCTTAACTTAACATAGACATTGCTGTTTCTGTCATCTGTTGTTGCTTGAAATTTGGTCCCTGCACATGTTCCTCTGTTGTTAACAATTTGGACAAGGTATAGATTAGTGAATGGGATGAACCTCATAGAAAGGACGTTTTATATATTCACACTACGAGACATTACCAATCATGGTAGAAAACATAAAAAATTGTTTAATGTCTACAAATTGTTTGTAACGGTCTTAATGTTCATAAATAGTTTATATTTGTTTTCTGTGATTTTGAGACCATCTGTGTTTGATTTGTGTGGTTAAATGTAAATTATGCAGATTGGGAAACAGGAAAGATATACAGAAGTTGTAGGAAGAAAATGCCCTCTATAGAAGTGACTATTTTTCTTTTTCGAAATGAACACGTTGATGTTTGTAATATTTGTTCATATATTTAAATGGTACAAAGCAAATGGTGAGACAGCTTCTCTGGCTTTATCCATTCGCTAATATGGGATTTCTGTGTTTGGTCCAAATCAAATCAACAGATGATGCCAAAATGCAATTCATCTTTCCGTTCTGTTGGTTTCATATCTTCCTTCAACAGGTGCGTCAAAGTAAGGATTAACGAGAAAATGGGTGGAAGGATTAATAAAGGGACTAATTCACAGAATGTGGTCTGTGAGTAAACAAATTTAAAAAGATTGTTTAAAAAACCTAAGTCAAAGACATTTTTACACATTTCAATTTTTTGCAAGAAGGAGTTATAAGATTGTTGTTTACAAAATAAACCGTTTAAACTTTTTCAGAATCTGCAACATAAATTTGCTTCATCTCCTCTACACGGTTATAAAAGGAGATGAGAAGTGTATCAAAAATATTGCTTTCTATAACTTCTGTGGTTTATTTTTATTTATAGACGACATTTTGTTTTAAAGAGAATAAGATATCAATATATGAGGTAGTTCTTTTAGCGTGAAAGGAAATGAAAGGATTATTATTAATGAATCTTAAATCAAGTGGAAAAATCAGGGTGCTTTCAAGTACAGTCGAAACTTCTTTTGAAAAGAATATTGACTCTCAATTGGGATTATTCCAAACGTACCGTAAACATGTTGACTATATAAACCATTATAAGTCATTGGACCATACATACATACTTTACATCGAAATACAAGTTACGTGTGTGTCTATTCTGATTCTAGAAATATCATATGACCCTTACCAAATTCACAAAGAATTCACAAAATTTTAAACTTGCCATACCACATATTTTCTATTCACTAGTTCCGAGATGAAATTCATTTAAATGTCTATAGACCTATTCATAGAAATGGCCATTTGACTCCACATCACAGTTATCCTTAGTACACTTCTAACTAATTTTTCACCCAAAGATTTTCTTTTTTATCATTTTTTGTTATATTATTTTCTCATTTTATCATAGAATATTTCATAATTGCAAATCTTCGTATAAACATATATAAAGTGATGAATAAAATGTGTTTAAACTAAAGAATTCACAGAAAACAACACAATACACTTTTACGGAAAAGAAACAAAACATTCAAAATTGCAAAAATACGAACTATTTATTTCCCTTGCATATTTGTCAACGTGGTTTAGGCCAATACAACTGTAACTGTTTATCATACAAAAACGTTAACGTTGAGAGATTGAAAAGGAATTATTCAAGTTTCGCTTCGCCCATTTAGTAAAAAAAAACCACTACAAAAACTTTGATTTTATTTCGAGTTCCCTTTAACTTGCATATGATTCGCTACCTATTTATTCTAAAGGCATCAAAAGGTTCTAGCCAGTATATTTCAGATTGACCGACCAAATACAAAATGTTTTGGTTTTCTTATAAAGCTGTCTACAAATATTGATTTGTTTGTTTTACTGGGTTTTTATACTGTCGCGACACAAGGCTATGAGTTAAATAACGATGCCTAGCCTGGGGTCCTGGCCCGTGCGTATACCCCGAACTAGCCTAGTGCGGGGTATTCGCACGGGCCAGGGTACCGTTTACTTAAGTCATAACTGATAAACCTTGAAAAATTATCTTCGATGAAAGTACAATATTGCAATGTGACACGTCATTAAAACCGTCTCGGAGAGACGATTCCAATGATGTGTTACTTTGCTATATTGCTTAGCCCAATATTGAAATAAGAGGAATTGTTGTTTTAGACTTGCGCAAATCTTTAGCGTAAACCGTTTAGTAAAGCAGACCCCTGGACCACAGGCTAAATGATGCTTGGCCCATAGAGAAAGAACACTTACTAATCTACCCATGAAGGCTGGTCAAGACGGGAAGCACCGTTGACGTTGTCTTAGTCGACTGGGAATGATTTTTATGACAATTAAAACTCTACGCCCACCGTAATTTTGAGCCCACTGTCTTTGAATATTTGATGCAAACTCCTCACAGTGATCTCCCTTTATGGGGATGATCACTGCCATTACAAATGTTACGTGACCACATACTTAGAAACGAAAAGGGAATAACAAGATGGCGGCAAAACTAAAAAATTGTAATCCATTAGTGCTTTATTTATAAACAAAACCATTTTTTTTTCAACTTAACTGGTCAGAAATCAATACAACAAGTTATTGTTACTAAAGTAACTAAGAAATCCGGTAATCTCTTAACAAAACAGCATCATTTGAATTTCATCCAAATCTGGATGAAAAATCTTGTGGTGGCAGTGTTCGATGCAGCGTAGCAAGGGGAGATCACTGTGAGGAATTTGTATTTGATGGAATAACCAGTAAAAAGAACACTGGGTTGACCCGGATTTTCAGCTAACAAAAAGAAAACTTTTCACCAACATACATTACCAACATGAGAATTATAAATATATAGCGCATTAATTTTATACTCATGTTTAAGATATTAGAAAACAAACAGATGGTCCTATAAATACTTCATTATATCCCACAAAGGCAGCGAAATGTATTTGGGAGCTTTAGGTGTCCAGAGTTCGCACTGCCCGAGAATATTTTCAATAATGTTCCCAGTGTCACTTTATCATAATCTAATCTAATTGTCTGCTAAGGCCTAAACATCTGGAAATCCCGCATAGGTTTAGAGGCGTTATTTGGGTTGACATAGTTTATGGGTTAAAGTACAGAGGAATACGAACATATGCTCTGTCTTGTTACAATGGTTCATAATATGCTGGACGTTTTGATGAAATTGATATATAAGTTGAGTAAGCTTCCGTGGATGTCGGAGTCGGAGTTGGTCTTTACGGGTCTCGGGTTAGATACCCCAGCTTGGCAAAATTCGTGCGACTTGATGTTCTCACTCCTCCTTCGTTTCTGAAATATTCTATTCATATGGCAAAGAAACCAAGTTAATCGAAATACCAAGATATGTTCCGGATTATAACAGAAATAATGCTTAATACTGTATACAACTCCAATTGTTCCTAAGTTGGTACAGCTATCTCAACGTATATTTTAACCATTACATTTCAATATCTTTGTGAGCTTGACTCATGTGTGACGAGCAATCAAGTAGGATAGGTTTACAACCACGTTTCCGTAAGATTTTTTATCTTTCCATAAATAACAACCATCAAATGCTGAAGCTTTCAAATCTTTATTGTAAATGATTTAGGCCTATGCTAGCGATTACCACCTGACAGTGCTAGTTATATCGGTTTGGTGAAGTGGATGAATCACATGGAAAGTTTTCAGAGATTATTTTGAAGTAAAAACGAAGCAAAATGCCTTACTTAATCAAAGATACCCGTATATGTAGCTTATCGATACACGAAACATATGATATTAGGAGAATTTATGTTTAACCCTTAACCAAACACCAAATCTTCGACTGTCCCAAATTGAAAGAGTTTGCAGACGACATTTGAAAACGTGATGAAATTTAAAAATTATCTTCTGATAGGGCAGAAAACACTGTGGGAAAAGGAGAAATTTCCCATTTTCCCACAGTGTTTTCCGGAGTCGTCTGCAACAGAGTGTCTAAATGTCGTTATTAATGCGTAATGGGTTAAAACGGGTTTTATCCTTTCTCTATTGCAAACTATGTAAGCCATATATAGACAATAACAATATTTGGAAAGAAAGCAGCTCAAGTGAAATTTGCTCACTGAGCAAATTCTCTTTTTGCCTATTTGTTTTCAAAGTGTATTAAACGTTTCGATATGTCTATGTTGTTGACATTTTCAGTTCCTTTGATAATTGATCTTAACATCGTATGCTGTAATTATTAGGAACAAGGAAAGGTGTTACGTGATCCATAGCCGATCTATCACATGTAAGTGATGTGTGTCATCCTTAAAGAAACGTATTTGTCTTGAAGATTAAACTCTTTTCGTTGTTGAAAATAATTTGGAACACATTTAATTCACATTTCAAAGTTCGTAGTATTTCAATTTCTATATAAAGATCAAATAGAAACTTAATTCAGAACGAAATAAACACTTGATGCTGCCCAATGCAATTACTTTTGGGGGAAATAAAGACAACAACAGTGCGTCATTGAATCATAATCTTCATCATTTGTTTAAACATTTTCACATTTTAGCTGAAGTTAACGATTTGTTCGTTTGGAGTAAATGTTAATTGAACGAAAAGTGATACTGTTCAAATACAGCCATATTTGACTATGTGCTTTGTGGGTTGTACGTACATTATACAGAAGTGAGGGAGAGGTTTCCATTAAGTAAACACATATTTCCTCTGGTAATAGAACAGCAACTTAGTAAAAGGGTGTTCTGTATTGGTCAATGTTGCTGCTTGTTAGGTTGATTTGATGATGGTTTGATTTCGGCACGACTTGTTGGTGACTTGATTTGTTTGTTGGATGGCATGTTGGTTTGCAAGCTTGTTCACTTGTTGTTGGTTAGATCAATGGCGGGTTGGTTGATATGGTGGTTGGTTGGTTGGTTGGTAGGTGGGTTGGTAGGTTTATTGGTTGATTTGAGATATGGTTGATTGATTTATTGACTTGTTGAATTGTTGCTGGATGGTTTGATGGGGGCTGGTATGCTGGTAGAGTGGTTGGTTTATTGTTTTTTTCTTGGCGGTTTATTAGTTGGTTCTTGGCTTGTTGATTTGTTGCTGGACAGTTGGTCGATTTTAAGGCTGATTCGTTGATAAGTTGGTTGATTTTCTGTAAAGCGAGTTGAGTGATGCGAAGGTTCAAAACGTATTAGACAATTCTTTTCCATCTAACCGTTCTGTGATGAGAGACGAATACAGTGAAGCCTCGTTTATCCGGACCCCGACTATCCGGATGTCTCGCAATCCGAACGAAATTGTAAGGGAACGGAATATTGTGCAGTAACTTGCTTAACCAATTACCATACAATAACGACATTTGACCAGTTTTTGAAGACGACTCTCAAAAACACTGTGGGTAAAGGAGAAATTGCTCGTGACGAGCAATTTCTCCTTAACCCACAATGTTTTCTGTCATATCAGAAGATCAATTTTGAATTTTACGTCAGGAATACGTTCGTGAAACGGAATTTTAGGGAATATTTGAGGATCCTCATACAGACCGTTTACGTCTAAATTTGTTTAAGACCAGGCACTGCCTTACTTGTCCGGATTATTCGTTAATCCGTAAATTTTGTTGGGAACGGTAGTGTTCGAATTAACGAGATGTTATTGTACATCATATTGCACTGACGTTAACTGCATAAAACGACAACACGATTACAGGTCAGTGATTCGATAGGGATAATAGGTCACAGTCCTGTTTTCATATAACTAATCAGACCCCCTTTCATGCTTTACACATTCCGTTTGTTTATCTTTGTATTTTAAATAACTTGAACGTGATTTATCACAAATAAGGATAAGCGGAGGGTTTTACCGACAGATTCCCGCACCAACCTTTAATAGGGCTTCAGCATAGGCAGTATCTGTGTATTGGGTAAGGGTTCGATCTACGGAGATACAACACTGAACATGGTCTTGGTATCGGAATAAACGAAACTGATTTTTACTTTCTTTCGTTTACTGATCCAAATTCAAAGAAACAGCAGACGACAACTACCAATATGGACTATTAACAAGCCTCTTTGTTAGGCTTGGACAAAATCATTGTGACATTAAAAGAAATTGATCATCACCAATCAAAACGTCAGAATCAATATATGTTAAGCGTGCCACCATATTCTGGTCTGAGTCCAAACATTTTATATTGAACAAATTGCTTTATATTGGAATTGGCGACTGTTTGAAATCTAAAGCATTATCAGGCTACGCCAATTACTAGGGAAATTTTTATTTTCTTGTGTTTTTTGTAAAAAACACTTTGACAAAATATGCGAGACGGTTTCTGGAAGATTTGACGCCAGGTGTGTCAAAATGGTATATCATAGACTACGTTTTTACCCTTTGCTCACTGCATACTTTTAATACGAACACACGTGACCCGACAATTCTTCCTTTATAAAATTCCCCGCATTAGTATTTTCAAAACGCTTGAAATAGTTCCGAATGCATTGCATTAAAGATACATTCCCTCAGATTGTTTACAAAAGAAAACACAACAACAACAACAACAACAACAACAACAACAACACCACCACCACCACCAACAACAACAACAACAACAACAACAACAACAACAACAACACCACCAACAACAACAACAGCAGCAGCAGCAACAACAACAACAACAGTTGGAAAGGAAAATGTTCAATACCTTCATGCCAAGCATGTTCGACGTATTCTGGTTACACCAACTTTAAAGTTACAGAAGTTTCTTTGTGGCCTCTATGGAAAATATGTCAATGTTGTTTTGAAAGAAACTGCCCATTAAAGATTAAGTTCAGATTTTGTATAAACCCAATGAGCAGAAAAATAAAGAAAACTAATGCACACAATTTTTCATATATTACCAAAAAGAGATTATCAAGTTTAGTACTTATCAATCGTCATGTGTTGATGTTTTCAAAATGCGCCAGAAAAGCTGAGTACTGACACCAACTGATTTATGAAAATAGGTATAGAAACAGAATAGACAATTCTGAGTTTTAGAAGGAAAATACCGCCCTGTTTATTTGAGTCGCACAAAACAGTTTAAACGTATATCTGAAAACTTTTACTTTTCGATAACTGTCCTGAAGGTTCACCAATTAGAATTTGAAAGTGCAAATACTGAAGCGTTATCGAGTTACCGAAATAGCTATTTTTCACGTAAAAAGGATCGCAAGTTAATCCAGTGAATGAATGGTCAGTTATACTAATTGGATGTATTAATACCGGCGTTATATCGAGATTGGTTATAAAGCAAACAGCAGCTATTCGTGACCCGTGTTGTTTATACTTATTCGATTAGATATGAAACGTGGGTGTAAAAGGGTGGTGAAAAGTGTGGATCAATTAAAACGCTGGATATAATTTAACTTTGTATAGAAAGGGACTTTTGTTAATTATGTGTGATTTGTATTTAATGTGGAACTATCTAAAAATGTGTTAGTCGATATTTCTTATCCTCTATTGTTGGGATCCGACTAGCCATAAAGAGACCACAGGTTCGAAGCCTGGCTCTGCCGTTTTCAGACGATTTTTGATGACCAATATGACTGTTTGTGTTCTATCAATGGATTTAGGGAAAATAAACAAGTTCCTTTGAGCGAACATTACAGAGCATATACAGGAGAGCTTGAGGGAATGAAATACAATGGGTCTCTACTGAATGGATAAAGACTGATGTTCAAAACGACATTTACTTTATCTACATTCGAAATTTTGAAATAAAAAACCGCCCCAACTTTAATGTACCTTCCTATCTTTCTAATTATACCTGTTTTTTGCCTAAAATTATTATGCCAAGACACATGATGTTGTGTTAAGCGCCCACCTTTGATATGATCCATGGTCAAGTGGTAAGAGAACTTGAAACCTCATTGCGCTCATTCCGCGTGGGTGATATCACGGTGCTGGCGTTTGGGTTCTCATGACAGGGAGAACCCCAGCTGACTAACAGCATGTAGATGGTTCTACCCGACTTGTGCAGCACTTTTAGGCATTGAAGTTCGGGTTCTTCCCCAATCATTATGAGCCTGGCATGGCGACATAAATAAAATATTGTTGACGCGATGCAACTCCAAAATGAAAGAAAGGATTATTACATGTATACTAAGGTGTAAGTAAAAATAATCTGAAGTCAGACTGTTATCATTGCATACAGTTTGTTTAGGGACTCTAGTCAAGTCTCTTTACATATACCAGCCCATAGGCCATCTCTTTGTTAAAAGGAGTCTCTCACAGATTGAGACTTTAATCATTGGAAAAATAGAATGTTTTCTGTGGATAAGATGACATCACATATCTATCCAGTTATGCAAAACTAGGTTATTGAGACACTTCTCACACTCTTTTATAACAGCATAGCAAATGCATAGCGCATTTATTTTGCAGACATTGTTAACCGCTTAAAAAGCTTTCATGTGGTAAATAATGTGTTTTAATTCGAATTGTTATGCAGTAATATTTGACAACATACAGCGTTCAGACTTCCTCGTTGTAAGTGAAACTTTACATATGGAACAATAGAACTACAAACGGGTCCACTCATTAGTAATTAAGGATCACACCATGAAGGTTAACGGGGTTAAACCATCCATCTCGGAGACATTTAAGAACCTCGACCGATATAAAGCTAAAGTAAAACTTCGGCTTTCCACCGACACAAGTAAAACGACTATTCCAAACCACCTGGCACTGCAAACAGTCAGTTTAAACGAAGCAATCGAGTCTACAAACAACGAACAAGTCATCGCGGAACTCGATAATGTTGGTGTGAATGACGAAACACGGGATGTTCATGTTAACGATAATTCCCGGTCTGAGACAATGAGTGTGTGTACTGTATGTACAACGGAGCGACTTCCTTCATTCGAGGAAGCGGACGAGGGACTCGTAGGAGAGACGAATAAACCTGACACTGGACTCTTACATGTACCAGAGATAACACACGGCAATGGTACAAACCCTGATGACGGTGCAAACGATATTCATGGTAACACGGATACTGTTCGTATAGAGATAAACGTGGATAATGATGGTGACGATGATCACAATGACTCCTTCCTGTCTGCGAGTACCGGATCGCAGGGGCTAAAGGCGGAGTTTGTGTCGGCGAGCCTTGGTCGGCGACGGTCTAACTCACGGACATTGAGTCATACACCCCGACCTCTGTCCAGGGTGGTCGGGATTTTACGGTCAAGGAGCGTATTGCGCAACAGGCGTGAATCACAGGTATCTGTACTCGGCGTGTTAATTATGTAGGCTACTGGGGTATTATGAATTACGTTCCTGCAGTTGTTGCAAATGTTGAAATCATAAACATGAGAGTGTTTTGAAATACGATACGATAGACACCATTTGTTGATTAAACCTACAACAGCCGATAAAGCATAACTTTTTAGGTCTAGTGTAAAGATTCTTATAGACATCATTATAACAGAAGGATTTGCTCTTCGCGAACAATTTATCCGTATTGAACAAATGTTTCTGTAGATTGCTTGTCCCGACGAGTTGTTATAAAGTTTATTAAGTCAATCAAATAAAATGACCCGTCGCAGAATTTTATAACTGTTGTAATGGTTAAATATTTTGTGACATCATATTCAGTTACTGTGGAATGAAGCAATGCTAGCTACATTAAAACTTTGAATGATGTTTGATGTGGTCTAAAATCAAATCGCACATTTCAAAGCAGAAAAATAAAATCTCCATTAAGAAAAAAAACCCAATAATTATATATAAGTTTAGAAATGCAAGTACGGTAGGCCTATACCTATTGTCTAACCGACATTACAAGGTATATCATGCTATATAACTGTTTACAAAAAGAGTTTTCAATATGGACCATATGCAAATACTCGATCATAAGTGGATGTGTCAACTGTTATCCAGACTTTCAAAACTCTATACTGTCGGTACGTAGTGTGTATAGGAAACCAATATATGTATTTAAGGCATATAAAGTCTTCTTACAACAATTGTACCATATTGGATCTACCTTTATATAAGATATGGTTCAAGTCATCCGTGTTTATCTTTGTAAAAAACCCGCTTGATTAAAGCTGGTCTGAATTCCATCAGATTTTATATCTTACGTCTGACTAATCCGAGGCTTGCGAGTCGGTCAGTGTCAGGTTGCTATTTCTACCATTTAGCCAGAATTGTAGAAATAACAGACACCTTCTTGCAATCTACTAGGAATTCCTTGTGGACGACTTAATGAATTAAAATCGCCATTCAAACCATAGATTCCTATAAGCGTGGGTAAGAGAGTTGGTTGGCTGTCGAATGTCAATGACTTCAATGATGGTTGATTAAGTGAAATAAACTTGCGTCAATGATAGATCATATTCCACAATAAAACTGAAATCGTTTGTCCAAATACATAGGAACAAGCAATTACTTGTTTTCCAACATATTTGGACACAGGGATAACAAGATCAACTCCACTTGAGACAGATGTATAATGTTTATCCTGTGTGTGGAAGGTTGTGGGCTTCACATACTACTCGGGCAGAAAAAAATAGCAATGGTTCTTTATGATTTATCCATTGCACTATCTGTAACGTGTGTAGCATAACGACATGAAGGTCAAAACAAAAAGGGTGGGTGATATTCATTAAGATAAATGGACTCAAGCAATATTGTTGAAACCGTGTTAAAACTCAAAGAGACAAAAGAAAAAGATCAATGAGTTTTGCTTTGATCTATTTTCAGGGCCAGATGACCCCTCTACAGCGGTTTAAGAACTACGGGAAACTGGCATTGATCTGCGTTCGATTGTGTAAATACAGTCATCAAAAGTAAGTACATAATATGCCATCCGACTTTCAACCCCTATTGGCTTGTTTGACAATGGATTTGGCCTGTATGGTAATTTCATTTCCGGATTGACCTTTAACCTCACACAAATAACCCTTTGATACTTTTGTATAAAACGGACTTTCAGGAACAATAGGCGACAGAAACAAATATTTTCTAGCTCAGATCTTATCCTGCCTCAGTCAAAATCAATGCAATGTTTGGTAGGTAATTCTAGTTTGTGACTTAATTGCTATTTGCTGCAAACAAAAGTTCTAAACAGGAAACTGACTACATTGAAAGCGAGAATGTTGGTTTACCACTGACACTAAAATGGGTACTTACGCCCGGCAAACTTAGTACCGTATGAGCTTTTGAGGTTTCTACATGGATACGAATTTGAAGTGAATCTTCCTTGTATATGCCTCAATGGGTGTCTAGAAGCGGCTACTCAAAGGTAGAATCTGCGTAACAAATCATCGTTATATCGGAGGTATACTTCCTCAAACACTTTGCAGACATGTCAAAACAAGTTTTGGGAACTTCTAAATCGTGAGCAAATATAGGTGCTAAATTTTGCGAATGCTGCAAGAATTTTCAACATTTTGATATGGTCCTCTTGGCCCTAGGTCTTTTTATACACCAAACTCTCCTTTTACATATGGAGGTTCGAATTCCTGCATCAACGGAAATTAAGGTTGACTGTTTGAAACGTGCTTCTACACTTAAATAGACAGGCTATATTGGCCGAATGTAATGAGTTCACAACTCCAATTCACGAAGTAGTCTCCCACTCGACATGCGTCATGGCGGGGTTCCATTTTAGCTGATAAGTTGTGGATCTTCCCACATACATTGTGAGCGAGGCATCGCAATATAACCTAAACAATGTTGACGTGATTCAAAAACCAACAAAAAAGACAAAATATGAAAAAAATAAGTATAGGACTAGTTTATATGTTTTATTCTTCTGCGATTTACAAATAAGTCAACTGTTTCGGGATATAACATTACGAAAAGCATTTTTAGAATTGATTACGTTTGATTGTTTCAGGTATGACCCAACAAATAGAAAATTGTCTAATGGTGTGCATATTTTAGATTTTCTAACTACATCAATTGTCAGCAATTTTGCAATTGCAGAAACCATGGAATTACTACGTGTATTTCATGTTATTCACTAACGTATTTCAGTGTGGAGTCGGCCAAGAACGAATACCTGTCCATCATTCAGGTGACGGAGGATTTCACGACGAAACTCGAGGATAAAGACGGGATATACTTTGATCCAACCATCTACCGAGCCAACAAAGAGGTAAGACTGGCTTTACAGTATAAAGACAAATATTAGACATGTTAGGTTGTTACACTGTATTATTTGGTTTTGAGAACGCGTCAACAGTAGTTTAGTTGTATGTCTCTGCTTGGTGGTTAATCGATGGCGGAAAGACCGAAGCTTGTCTAGCTATACCGGCTGTACTAGGGGAGAGGGAACCATCAACATTCTATCAGCTTGTCTACTTCGTATTATAGTCCATATTAACCTGATCTGATGCTACGCAGACAAAGGTATGGTGATTTTCAGTTATATCCACTCATCAATCAGGTAATGTGGTTCCGGTTGCTATTTGATTAATGACCAATGATAAAGCCTCTTTAAAAGATCGATGTGTAAATGTACATGAAGTTATTCGTTAAAATCAACTGATAAATTGAAATAACTATCCAATGACGATCGACGGAGAAATGATGCTAACTTTAATAAATCCCTAATGTTGGTATGAATGGGAAGTCTTGCTAAACCTTGTCAGCACATTTAACAGTCAGGGGATGTCCATCGATGCCTTCCTTCAGGTATCAAGTGGGGACATTGTGACACATGAAGAAGAGCATTTGAATCGATTGATGTCTAGTTTTGTCTCAATGTTTTCTTGAATCAGTCGTATGTAAGTGAGATAGAACACGTTTTTATAAACTAATAGGATGAAAGCGATACTTTAAGCACAATGGAGAATATCCTGCCTGAAATGCATGTTTTATCACACATGATAAAAGTCTCAACATTAACCTTTTTGCAGATATTTCATAGTATTAAAATTACATGTACACGAATCTACCGAGTTGCTTTTAAATCGGGAACTTACAAGCTCAGTTTACCAACTCTGTGTGGTCAAATATACCTTGCTTTACAAATCGGTTTACCTGCAGACACAACTTTTACTGTTTGCAGGAGAGATTACCAGCAGATGCACGTAAAATACTCCAGAAGGATGCAAGATATCGCACAGCGAAGGAAATCAGCTATGTAAGACATGTTCCTTTTATAAGAATCTGCTGTGACATTCCTGACGTTAGTGTCTATGCTTAAAAGGTCCTACGTTTTCTTGGTCCATTCTTTCAATGCTTCATGACTTAACGTACAAGTTCTTATTCTTCCAATAGATGGTCAGGCGTTGTTGTACTACCGTAGTTTTTATCCGTTAACAAAGGGAGAGAGTTAACGTTGAACAATGTTGTTTTATGGATTTCCTGATATCAACAGTGCTAGACAGGGCAATCGTAGCGTCGAACATTTTAGCCATTGTCTTCATTGATTAGGAAAAATGTCAATAAAGCTTATGATAATAAAATTGAGCAACATTCTTCTTCGAGTTTCAAGCTGACAACATTGCGACAGAAAAATGATGTAATTTGTAGTACTTTATTTTCGGAATGTGTGACTAAAACGACGTTTCCCTGAACAAACCAGGGGTTCTGACTCGTGCGTATACCCCACCTAGTGAGAGGAACCTTACAATGAAAAAGTGTTACAGCTAGTGCAGGGTATAAGCACGGGTCAGGGGACCAGGCGATATCGGTACATGGTCGGAAGTATTTGTTTGCAACCAGCTTCCTCAAACATGTATGGTACGTCGGCTTTCGTGATGTTGTCTACCTAACCCCTTCCCTTATTTCTCATTCTTATACCAATTACACCGAAGGCTCTTGTTTAAACATTTTTTGTGTGTGAACGTCCTTTAACAGAAGCGTAGAAAATACTGACGGAGAAAGCAAACATCATTTTATCATATCTAATAGGTACCTCAACCGAAAGCTGTTGTTGTTGTTGTTGTTGTTGTTGTTGTTTTATATATTTCAAAATACATTCTGTAGGTGATTAGAATTTCAACCAGTCTCATTTGACGGTATAAAGATGCAATTAAGATATCATGTCTTTATTCTCACAGTTGCACATAGTCCTGCGCAGTATCAAAGCGTTCGCCGAATATCCCACCAAAATGCAGGAACAGTTGTGTAGAGTAGCATGGTATGAGAGGTAAGAATGCAGTTTATGTTCTTACCAAATGGATTGAACCTTGTTGTTAATGACAGTAAAATATTCACATCAAAAACGGGCGAGATGATGGAATACTTTGAAAACGATGACTCTTTCTGATGAATATCACGATGTCCAATCTCAGACCCTCCTTAAATGAAACAAGCAGACTTAACTTCAATATTTTAGAAAGTATGCTTATTACATTAAAATGTCATGAGTGAAAATGAGCATAATTTAATGAACATGCTATAACGTGTCAATAATGGTACATAGTAAGAAGAAATAGACCAAACATCGATAAAAAGTCATTATTTTTCGTTAAGGGACGTAACTCTTGTAATATCCCCTGATTATAGATACTTGAATTAGTTCCCTTTATATCAGAATTGTTAACAGCGTCACCCCTACGTGTAAGGGCTATAGAGCCGAAAAGGCTGGAGTCAAGAGCATTTTTTCTGTCAGTTGGGGGTACATGCATATAGCCAACTATTAATCGAGGGTTTGATTGGATAAAGCAGTTCAATCATAACCTTCTTAGTAGAGAATATCTAAAAAATGATTATCAATGACAGAAAAGCCTCTCCTCTATGCGAAAATGGGTAAAATGAAATTCTTACCCAACTGGAAAGCTAGTTCCAGGTTTATATCAAATAAAACATCGATATCATAGATATCGCCGCCTGAACATTACTTAATTATTGAAACGGCGTTTAATCCACCATAGATTGAGACATGGACATATCTGATTGTTATTTCAGTTACGAATCTAAACGAGCCATCGTTCGACAGGGTCAGCCCCCGCTTGCGTTCTACTTCATCTTGTCCGGATCAGGTTTGGTGCTCTTGTTTGTTTTACAAGTGTTTTAACATCGCGTAAACTGGTTTTTAGTTACATTGTCCGCCTCTTTTATTATGGATGTAGACACGAAGTTACACTGCACATTAATTGTTGATCAAGTTGGTAGACTCGTTAGTGTTCTACGGTTTATATGGATCTCTACGTCTCATAAATTTGCAAATTTTGCTAGTTTCTTGAATCCAACCTAAGGGTTTGATATGCACCATTCTGTGAGCAGAATCACGTGTTTCGACCTTCATATCTCACTATATATACCTCATCTGCTGCGGAGGTAATTAAGGGACGTGTTCTCAACATGCCTACCTTAGTATAATTTGCTTAAACTTAGATCTCTTGCTCAATTTGAAGTGTAATCAACTCTTTTGCTTAAACTTAAGTTTATGCAATCATTTTTAGTCAACATAAACGCTGTCTAAATTGACGCGCTAAATGCTTAAAAGGTAACGTAAAAATGGCTCATCTATTTTACTCAACTGAGTAGAAAAACATACTTAAGTATAAATGATGGTTTAAGTTTCAGTAGAAAGTCGTACTTTTTCGAGACATCATTTAAGATAAGGTTGAATTATTATTGTAGACTATTGATGCTTTTGATTTGAACCAGTCACGATTTCTCTCGTATGAATTGCTCTCGTCTTATTCAAATACAGTATATTTTAGAAACGACTGTTACAAAAAGTAAAATGACTATGAACAATTTACAGATATGTTCATTGAACAACGCGAAACGGCAGAATGTTGTAAAGCATAAACCGAAAAATTAGTTGCGAAAAAAGTGGAGCAAAAATGGACATTCCTTTTTCACCCCATATATTTACTCCTGCCAACAAATATGTTTTGCTTTTTTTAAAAAAAGATTTCTTTCAGAACTGAAATTCAAGTATGATATCAAATCGATTTACAAATGAAAATGCAAATGAAAGTCTGTAAAAATTAATAGATATACATTTAAACAAATTTTGCGAAAAAAGGCTCTGCTCTTCATTACCAAGATCTAATTCTTAAGATTTCAAAGACCATCTGCTGCAAAGTCTAAAGTAGATTTGGCAAGGCAAAGGTTGTGTAAAGTTTCATGATTTACGTATTTTGTTTATGCTCCTGCATATTCATATATGATACGCATCCATTAATCATAGAAAGGTTATTTCCTTACAAATAACGGAAGAAAGGAATGTTTGATCCTTTCAATGTTAAAGTCCTTCGCCCGTTTACAATTTCAGTTTATTACGTGTATTTCAACATATGTACCTTAATGAACAGATTGTTCAAAAGAATTCATCATTTATCACATGTTTCAACATACGACACATCAAAATTGTTATAAGGCATCTTTCTTTCAAATTTATTAGAATGATAATCACAAACGTCAAAGTATTTGTAAGGTTATCATGGGCATTGCAAGTACCATATATGTGTTTTAACACTATCTAAGTAATATTACGACAGTCCGCACACTATTTCATGCTCCTTTTATTTTCTCAATATAGGGTCCTGGATAGCTTAGTGGTTTATGATGTTAGGTGTTAGCGTCAATAACTTGAAATCACATCCACCTTCTCCGTGTAGGGTTTAGATATTGGTGGCACTTTGGAGTTAAGTCTCAATCACAAAGAAAATGAACTCATGTTGAAAGTTTTTACGTTGTATATTTCCCTCTTCAAATTTCACGATCAATAATACATCTATTATATAATCATTATTGAAAGACCTTCTCCGTCCATCCTATACTTCATACATCGCGATTCGCAGATTGCATCTATTAAAGAACATCATTATCGAGTTTAAATGCTTCACCATCGTCAATGGTTTCTGAAACTTTCATTCACTTTCAAAATATCTAGAATTTAGAATTTTAAGTGTACTAACTCATAACCAATATTCGACATTTACTAATAAGCCACATAAATACCTTCTCGTGTCAAACACCATCTATTCATATATCGCCTAATGGTATTGAGTAGCAGTCAATTATTTATTGACTGAAGGGTTGTGCGATACGATCTGATGTCAGACAAAATTTCTCACTGTCAGAAAGGATTTCATCCATTCATCTTGGACTGTTCAGCGTAATATTGTGTACGGATTTTACATGGGGAATATTACTGCTAAATATAGTTTACAAATGATTTATCTTTACATCGAGTGAGAAATACCTATTTAATTTATCTATAAACCATTCATGTTCGATGCTGCCTTCTAGCACATTAGTGTATAAACCTGGAAGTACTAGAACCGAGTCTCTGTATTGATTGAAATATCCGCAATATTTCCTGCTGATCTTGGGATTCAAACGCGTTTTTCATCCGATTTGTTTGAACTGTGAAAAGGACACACCTCGACATTTTTGTACTCGTTACATCTTTGTAAGATAAATTATAATTAAATCTTTTATGACGGCGTTAGATTTTCCCTCGTAATCAAAATCGAGATGAGGTGAGTGTCTTGGCACCAGCCTGTAAATTTAGAATAGGCTGGTCAAAGCATTTGTTTGTTTAAATGGGGCTGAACTTTAATGTCAACAATTGTCCATTTATGTTACGACTTTTCAGGATTAGCAGTACTAGGCTAGGGCTCGGAAGTCTTCCGAAAAGAAAATGGACAACAAAAGAACGATATATTGATCAGAATGCGCTTTCTCATTCTACATAATGTTCGAAATAGTCTCTCTCGATGATTTGATAGGACAAATTACGCCTTTTTGTAATGTATTATTGAGTAATTTGAGTGAAATATTGCAAAATTGTATCAACTTTAAGTGATTTTAACCAATTATGAAAGCTTATCCCATGAAATATGATTGAAACTCATCATGAGCATTTTTTTCTTTGATCACTATGGTTTCTACATAATATAGCAAATCAACTGATAATTTCTGGTACCTCATTAATATCGTCTGCAGACGGATCCAATTTGGTATCAAGACAACACATAAAATATTTGGGTTAAAGGGGATATTTGTTATTTTTGACAATATAAGACATCACAGACAGGTGTTTCGATCTATTTTACAGTTGTTGTTACGAGCTACGACCGGCGATCGGGAGGGACTACTTTTCTCGTTGCGTTACACAGGGGTATGTCGTTCGGGGTAAGTCGGTTACACAATATAAATCTACATATAGTCACTGTTGATCTAAATTGCTGTATCGTTCTACTGCCCATCTTGTACAATGTTTTACATTGTCACTAACAATACGTTCTTCGATTTTCGTACTTGTTTTTGCTCTATTATTTTTATTTCTTGTTTATTTATTTTCGGAAAATATTAATGACAAATAATAATTCATCTATGTTGCATTACGCACAGTGTGGAGACATATAGGCAGATAGCATGCCTTAAAATGTAGTGAAACCACTATATTAAACCTACCAAGTTCATGTTGCTTCTTATATTCCTATCTTATTGAATAAAACTTAATTAGTATCAAAGATAGAAACGACACCAGGCTTGCCAAATGACAGCAGGTGCTGATGAACACAAATTTGTATTACGATGATGGTCAGTGCAATGGGATTTGGAAAGAAGTAATAACAGCATCAGTGTTTGACCATTTCCATTCATATCTTTCTTTTGTTTTGTTACCAATGAACTAACATTGTCCACCATTCTAGTATTCGGGCCACAGCTCTACGTCATGTTTGTCATATCTTCGACCGAAAAGTTGACATAGGTGTCCGAAATACATTCGGACATCTCTTCCAACTTCTTGGCCCCGTGTACTTTCGAAAAACTGCAGAACCCTAACACGGGTACTATCTCAATCATAACCCTGATTTGTTACGCAATCATAATCAAGTCTGTGTTTATTTCTAGGAATTAGCGGTAATTAACAAGAGCAGACGACAAGCCACTGTAAGCACGGCCACATCCACCGAGTTTTTATGCATATCCGCTTCCGTAAGTATAGCTGAGATATCTCCTCATTTACCCATTACCTAACAAAAACGATATTTGACCAGTTTGTTGCAGACCACTCTGGAAACATTGTAGGAAAAGGAGAAATTTCTCTTAACGAGCAATTTCTCCTTTCCCCACAATGTTTTCAGTCCTATCAGAAGACCACTTTTCAATTTCATCACATTTTGGAAAGTCGTCTGCAAACTCTTTCAATTTGGGGTTTGGTAAAGTATTAACCTTATCCATCTAATGCGAGTTTATGATGGATCCAAATTGAAAGCAACAGTTCTAAGATGACCAAGTTCAAATATGAAAAGAAACGTCCTTGATAAAAATGGTAAAATCCTTTGTGACAAAAGGAGAAATCCTTCATAACCTTATGGTTGAGATTTGACACATTTATGCTGCATAATTGATAAACCATTAAGCCGATTTATTTCGTAATCAATGTTCGAAATTTGAACTGCCAATACGTAAGTGAAGGTATTTTAGATATCACCATCATATACTATTGACATTTGACAGTAGGTGCCCATACCGTATTTCCCTCATGCGAAATGATCGAAGTGGGTAAGAGTTTGACATCAAAGTGCTAAAAAGCATGGACGCCCTTTTTACTTTTCTTATTTAAAACATAGCAACGTCATAAACAAAGCAAACAAGAAAGACATATTGTTTAGTCATAAGGGGCACTTGTCAACCATTCTAAGAGTTGTTATTTAACATTTTTTTTTTTTTATTCAGTTTGTGGTTTACAAAGTTCTTTTTAACATAATTTGGAGGAATTTATATCATGCATTCATATACAGGTTATATAAAATAAAATCGATTTAAGCAGTTACATAATGAAGGTTGAACGAGAATATACATTGGTTAAAGAACAATTTCCGGTATTAGAAATATATCATGCTTACACCTACGAATGTCTATTGCGTAAAAAAAAAGAAAAAAAAAAGAAAGGAAGTCATCATGATCAAAGGAGGAATTGTTCATTATGAGCAGTTTCTCTTCTGTCCACGGTAATTGTTCTTTCTTTTATCCTTTTTTTTTTCAATCTTTTTGTTACATAACAGTTTTATTGATGAAATATGAAAGAGCAGATTTCATTTTATAAACAAGACATAGAGATATCACAAATATGAGTCAATTATTATTATCGTTATATCATGAAATTGTCTTCATGAAAAAGAAAAGTAACATATTAGATAAAATTATTATAAATATCAAATTGTGCCATCCTTATTAGTTGTGGTTTTTCGTTTGTTTGTTTTGTTTTAGGCGAGTAGAGGAGATATTGAGTTGATTATAAATGAGTTGGTGCAGTGGGAGTGTGTATGTGTATTTTTGGATTTTTGTATGGGGCAGTGTGGTATGTGTATGTGTATTTGTTAATTATTGTATGGGGTAGTGAAGTGGGTGTATGTGTATTTGTTGATTATTGTATGGGGCAGTGAGATGAGTCTTTGTGCGGATGTCGATTTATGTGTGGCCCATTATTTCTCGATCTAAAGCGAAAGCGAAATTTAGAAGGAGAGATGGGATTTTGTTTATGTGCTGAAGAAGGGATTTCAAGGTACCTTGTTAGAGCAAGATGAGCGAAGTCAATCTGTATTATATAAAACGTGTGATAAATAGGAGAACAGCTGGCCGACCGAGAAGTCGGTAAAAAGTTGACGAACGCATATGAATTAGAACTGGTTAACAACTTTTTGAAGCATCTGCTTTGTGACTTGTTTTGTGCCATTTTCCTCTAATATAGATAAAGCAACATTGCATTCTCTTTTAAAGACAGTCATTACATCTATACTTTTAGTTCGTTTTTCTGACATATAATATGTTTTATACAGTGTAAATGACATTATATTTAACAAGAAATTGGTACTTTCATGTTGTTTAAAATTTGTTTTGTAACCTAGTATGAATGACTGAAGGTTGATGATATTGTGTCCGTATCGCATTGATATAAATATGTTTTTAAAGATTTGAATAATATTTGCGATGCTTTTACATGTGATAAAGAAATGCTCATATGTTTCAGTGCAATTACAGACATTGCATTGGTCTGAATTGTCTATTTTCCATTTCTTAAGATTTTCTTTTGTTGCGATTATATTGTGTATAAGTTTATACCTAAATTGTATGATTTTGTTATGAGGACTATTGTTATGGATTGATTCATACACACATGACCAGGGGATGTTTGTATTAAACCTAGTTTTCCAAAAGGAGTGAATAAATGGTTTTTCGAAGGATTTCTTCATGTACGTGTTATATATCTGCTTGTTTGAAAGTTTATTTATGTTGAAAGTACTTGATCCCAGTAGTTTAAGTTCAGTTTTTACTTTTGATTTTAAAGGGGCATTATTCTTGATAATTTCTTTCCATGAGCGTGGAATTGATGATACTATGATATTGAATTCGCTCAACCAGTTTCTCTTGTCTTTTAAATTTTGTAGGACTTTTGTTTCGCAGAAAGTGCCATTTTCAGATAGGATGTTATCTAGAAATAGAATATCTGAATCTATCCATCTGTGAAATAACAGAGTTTTATTTGAAGAATTTTTTATGAATTTATTCCCCCAGATGACTTGTTTTCGGAGATCAAACAAAGTGTTACATTTCTTATTGTTTAATATGGTTCTGTTAAATTCTAGCCATGTTTTTAATAGTTGATGATAAAAGGATGGCAGCTTGTATTTAGTTTTTGGAAGGTTATTGATAGATTCGCAATCACTATAAAATATCAAGAGATTTTTGCCGAATTGGTCATAATAAAACCTTGGAATTTCTTGCCAACTTGAGTTTGAATGGTTTGATAAGAGTCTTTTGATCCAGTTGAATTTAAGTGTTTTAACAAAAGCTCTAATGTCAATCATGTCTATTCCGCCTTCATATTTGTGGCCTATCAGTGTCGTGCGTTTAATTTTTTCTCTTGAGCCATTCCAAAGAAATTCAAAAAACATTTTATTTATAGAGTTTATAATTTGATCCGTTACATATAGAGAGTGGAAGAGATATGTAAATTGGGGAAGAAGTAACATTTTTATTATTTTAATTTTGCCTAGGAAGGAGAGATTTCTTAGTTTCCATTTGTTTATAAGCTGTCTGCATTTTTCAAATTTTGATTCCCAATTCTTTTCTTGGCATATTGTTTTATTTATTCCAAAGTAAACACCTAGCGCTTTAATTTCTGTAGTCCATGTTATTATATTTAAATCATGTTGTTTCGACTTTTTGATCTTCCTATTAGCATAGCCTCGGTTTTGGATTTATTAAGTTTGAGGCCAGAGTAGGTTCCATATTCATCAATGATATCTAGTGCGATTCCAATTTCGTTTTCATTTTTGAGGAAGAGAGTTGTATCATCAGCTAACTGGGTGATTTTCATTTGTTTTATGTTTCCGTTATTGATTCCAATGCCTTTAATTTCATTACATGTTCTTATTTTTGTTGACATAATTTCTGCTACAAGAATGAATAGTAGAGATGACAAAGGACAGCCCTGTCTAATTGAGCGACTTAACATAAATTTTTGTGACATAAAACCATTGTTAAGAACATTAGCCGTAATATTATTATAAATGGTTTTAACCCATTGAATGAAAGAATTTCCGAAACCAAAATGGTGTAATACTTTAAAGATAAAGTTCCATTCCACTGTATCAAAAGCTTTTCTAAAATCTAAAAATAGTAGAGCACCTTCTATATTTAGTTCATCGGTGTAGTCAATTATATCCTGTATGTGTCTTATATTATAACCTATGAATCTGTTTTTTAAATAACCTTGCTGATCGGTGTTAATTAATTTGGGAAGAACTGTTTGTAAACGTTTTGCTAAGGCACGCGCTGCTATCTTATAATCGACGTTTAATAAGGAGATCGGGCGCCAGTTTTCTATATTTTCTGGGTCGCCTTTCTTGAATATTAGTGATAAAATGCTGTGTTTTTGAGTATTAGATAAGTAACCGTGTCTATAACCATAATTCAATGATTCCGTAAAAGGTGTCTCAAGGTGTGACCAGAAGACTTTATAAAATTCAACAGAGAGGCCATCACTACCTGGACTCTTATTGTGTTTCATGTCAGAAACTGCTTCCCTAAGTTCATTTGATGTCAGAACACCTTCGCATAATTTTGAAGAATAGTCGTCTAATTTAGCTTCCAAATAAATGTTTGATAAGTATGTGTCAATATCTTCTTCTTTTATACCGTTTGATTTATAAAGAGTTTTGAAAAAATTGACTTCTTCCTTTAAAATTTCTGGTAGAGTGACCAACCGTTTGTTGTTTACAGTAAGGGAGTTAATTACTTTTCGAGATTGTCTTGACTTTTCTAGGTTTAAAAAATATTTTAGATTGGTTTCACCCTCATCAACGATTTGTATACGTGATCTGATCTGTGCACCTTTGGCTTTTATTTCGTATATATCTTGTATTTCATCTTCTAATCTTTTTATTTCATCTGTGTTATTGCTATTGTTATCAAGTAGTGTTTTAAGGTTTTGCTCAAGATTTTTGAGTCTATTTTTTGTGTTTCTAGATTTCTTTACTGAGTAGTTTATGGTTGTTTGTTTGATGTGGCATTTCAAAAATTCCCACCAAACTTGGGGGTCGTATTTATTGTTAAGATTTTGCTGTGACGAAAGACTGGCAATCAAGTTGTTTATCTCTTTAATGTAAGTTTTGTCTTTTAATAGAGAATTATTTATTTTCCAGTATCCATTACCCTTGTTATTGAACATTTTTAATTTGAGAGAGATTGCTAAATGATCTGTGCTTTTAATTTGTGCTGGTCTGATGTCGCAACTGTATACTGAAGGCATAAGATTTTCTTGGATAAGCCAGAAGTCTATTCTGCTTTTTTCTGTTGAATTTTGACGTTTCCATGTAAACTGATATTTGTTCGGGTTTCTTATTTTCCATATATCTTTTAGTTTTTGTGATTGCATGATTTTTGACAAGTTTGATACAGGCACTTTTTTTGCATTGGAGCTTATGGTTATTCTGTCGTTAAGATTAAGTATATCATTGAAATCTCCGCCTATTATGAGGAGACTTTGTGTTAATTCTTTCACATTGTTGTTAATGAGGTTAAAGAAGTCGTTTCTTCGATTTGCCATATTAGGGGCATATATGTTAACAAGTGTATACTCTTCATTGTTTAAATTGATATTTAAGATAATAAATCTCCCTCTTGAATCTAATGCTTGGAGTTTACATTTAAAATGCAATTTCTTTGATAATAAGATTGTACATCCACAGCTGTAGTTTGTACCAATAAATGGTATGTGTTCCATTCACTGAATTGCTTGTTGACTTTCGTTATTATGTCGTTGGTAAAGTGCGTTTCTTGTATGAAGACTATGTCAATCTTCTGTTGTTTGATCCATATTTTAAGCCTTTCCCTTTTCAAATTTTCTCTTAATCCATTAACATTAAGAGAAGCTAGGTGGATGATGTCATACGTTGTCATGTTTGCTAGTGGGAAGACCTGCATTGTTTGAGTTTTTATACCTTAGTAAAGAAGACGAGTTCGTGCGATTTGTACAGTGTTTGTTTGTGTGTTTGCATGATGAAGAGACATGTGTGTCTTGATGTTTTTGCATGTTGTATGTATTCATCCTATAATATCTAATAGTGATAATATTAAGACATTGGTAATATAATATACAGAACATACATAAGTATTTTGTTAATTTCACGACTTTTGAACAGCCACAGTAATTTATGAAGCAATAGTAGCGAACAAATTTTACATGATAAATACACAGCAGTAGAAGCAATGCTACATGGGACAATACAGTTTTTAGACCATTTGCAAAGCTGCTACAGCTGTATTCTTTATTTGTTGTAGTTTCATGTAATTCACGTGGCGTTTGATTCAATTGTCCGATACATTCAATAAATAAAAAACTTACAGTGACTCTATCATTTATCCAATAAAAAAGCATCTTAAAATATAATGACCATAAACATTTGGTAAGCATTACGTAAAGCGGAAATAACTTAACGGCTTTAGGTTCAGAGCTGTAATAAACATTTGAATCTAAGATTAACTGCAAATAGCAGAATGTCAACTCCGAATATAATGTCATAAAGGGTTGATCGTCAAAGAGGCCTTTTAACAAGTAAATAGTATTGTGAGATATAATTGAGTTAAGGCTTGCACGAGCATGTCGTGCAAAATGGACACAGTTTATAAACAGGTAAGACATATCATACAGCAAGTTCAAACAATAATAGCATGTGACAAACATATCAATAATTACATCCTGTACACTAGACCATGTCGGTTTCAAATAAATGAACTTATTGAATGAATAATGGTTAACACTATAAAAAGAAGTTACGCTATAGAACAACAATAATTGGTTTTCCGATAGTACCAATCGAATGAATTTCGTACCTTTTTCTGAAAGAGTTTTACTTAGGAAACCCCAACTTACTATAAGTGACAGGGCTCTCACAAGTAAAATTATTTCAAACACATATGTGAAATATAGTCTTATAATGGAAGGTATTGTTTGTTTCCACTCGACACAAGCTTTGTATGAGACTGTAGAAAGGATTCCATTGGTAAGTCTCATTGCTGAAGCAAGACAGTTTGAATTGACTTTAAAAATATTTGCATGGTTGTTCGATTGGGTGAATGAAAGATACATGTATGTTGCCATAATGTATAAAAGCAAATAAAAGTAATGTGCAAACTTCCTGATATTTAAATAGCTATCGCAATTCATAAGTAAACAATAAAATGTATTTTTAACCAGACGGAAGTACATTGGTAGAAACAATGTTAATTGTGAGAGTACATTGTGTAAATCATATGCATAACTGGGGTAGCTGTGCTCTCTTGTTTTATTTTCGTGTGATTCACGGGGTTTTGTATCGCATATTTGTTATTTAACATAATGTGTGAGATAGTACCTTTAAATTGACTCTTTACGAAACGAAATTATTTCGACTGTCCCAAATTGAAAGAGTTTGCAGACGTTAATTCAAAATGTGATGAAATTGAAAAGTAATCTTCTGATAGGACAGAAAACATTGTGGGAAAAGGAGAAATTGCTCGTTAAGAGCAATTTCTCCTTTCCCCACAATGTTTCCAGAGCCGTCTGCAACAAACTTGTCAGATTTCCTAATTGTTTGGTAATGGGTCAGGTCCTCTTATTCGGGAATGGGTTTAACACTTTCTAATTTAATTAACTCGCCCGTTTATTTACGGAACACAGCATGACTTCCCGATCGCTATTCAATTCGTGTTTACCATGCGGATCATGAGTTCATTTTTCTTTGTGAAACTGTTTCATTGAGCGTGTTTTTCTTTTTGAAGCTGTTTTATTAGATGTGTTATCCTTTGTATGGCTTATGGTTTATAGTTTTGGATCTATGACCTTGATCGATTGAGAATCGATTAATTATCGATCCGCGCCATATAAAACATAGACAACTTTAAACAACTTTGGCAAGGACAAAGACTTGTCATTTTATCTTTGAAGAAATGCACAAAACTGTAGTTTCATTCGATATGTGTTTTAAAACGGGAATCTTGGTGGACTTTGGGATGTATTAAAGGTATAAGAATATCTATAGTTTTATCATGTTTTATGGTGTATTATCCATTTTTCTCCGTACATATTAAGGACTGGTACAAATGGCGAATCATCATTCATTATCCTTTGAGTTATTGTCACCGAAATGCGAAATTTTTGAAGGCTTATTTTCTTTCTTATACATTATTCAACTGTCAAACATCCACTTCTATACGTAACTTGTTTGATCTCTCTCCCTCCTTTACAAGGATTTAACAGCGATTCTAAAGTGTTTGATAAGTAGTGTTTCTTTAAGCCTAAATAGTTATGTCCACCTTTAAACAAAATAACCTTAATAACCTAATAGCATGGTCAATACGACATAAAGAACAAGCATGCGCAACCTACCAATTATGTCACTTAATGGCACAAATGCTTACCCCACAAAAATCAACTTAGGTAAAGATATTGATCATCGAAGTGTCATTGTCAAATGATTTTCTGTACAGATTAATCGCTTACCTTGTGCCAGAGATACCAGTCAGATCATTGTCACCATAGGGTACGTGGAGTCAATGAAGTGATTGTTATAATGTTAGCACTTAACATATATTCTTTATTAAAGTCTCACCCTTATACATATACATTTCTTTACATATAAAAACATATAAATAGCCTAAGAACATTCGTAAGAACTGAAATTGATAGCTTATCAAGAGACAAACAGTTATTCTATTAACTCCATGCAAATTTAGTTCAATCATATTAGATTTCGAGAAAGGCGCGAACGGGATTTGTAAGAAGATTATTATATTTGAAATTATGTCACTTACTGTAAACTCTTCAGATGTGCTCTGTCAAATAGTCTTAGATTAAGGACTCGTATGGCTTAACCATTTACCATTACTCACTACTGCCTTGCCTTAGGAAGGACGTTAGCATGGCAGTATATCAGGGCGCTTATTCATTATTAACATGGTTTATTATTTCAAATATGTTTCATACCACGACGAATAAGCTATGAAGGAAGATCCCGAGCTTATGTTTCCATTATCTTTAGTCAAACTATGTAGAACCAGTGGCTTGTGTTAGTCAACCGTCAGTCAACCGTTCATGATAATTGCAACATAACAACCCCGGGATTTTTACCCGTACAGGGGTGACGGTCAGAAAGAAAGGACGAACTAGACAGTCCAGTGTCTGTAGGCTGTAAGACTAATACGCGCGCATTCCAAGTTGCATGTGTACTTGTAAGAATACCAACTTTATCAAGCCAATCAGGTTCTTCATTATTATGCAATCTAACCGAGTTTCCGAAATCTCACAAAGTCTCGCGGTTGATATTTCGCACTCTTACCACAAGGTCATCGAAACGCAATGTTCGCTTTGTTGTGAGTGCCAGAATGCAACTGAGCGTTTTTGGAATGTAATGTGTTCTCGAGTATGCATAGGTTGTGACGCCTTGTAAAATGCAATCATTTTCATTCCAGACATGTCACTTAAATAGTATTATTCTAGCGGCATTAATCAAAAGATGTTCAATAAATATGTAAACTATGTTTAACACGTTATCTCGCCAATTTTTGCTTCCAGGACTTTGTCGAGATATTCATGGCCGGCGGAATAAAGAGCCTCACAGACGCGGAAAATAATCCCTTTATCAAGTAAGTTCGATTTCCCACAGTTTGAGTGGCACTGTTTCCATTACATTTAATACTTCCGTGTCCCGAGGAATTTGTCCCAGGTACTTTGTATCTAACGAAAATAAAACAAACAATATCGAAAGATGTTTATCAAAGACCGTACATATAATTTGGATATACTCCTACAATGGAACAATATGAAACGAAATTTTATTCACCCAACCAGCAAATTAATTGTGACGTCGACAAATGATTTAAAATACCAGAAGTTCCAAAACGATTTAATTGGCTGTTAATCAACTATTCTCAGTGAAAGTCGCTCTTTTTAACCCGACAAGACAGAGACAAAACAACTTTTTTATAACAAACATAACCTAGTATTGAGAAGGATCTCATTATGACAAAGTCGTTCTTCCCAATTTCAAAAGGAAGTTACTCCTTGTCTGCCTTTGTCAATTAAAGATGTTCTGCCTTTTTTGTTTTGAAGTAAACAAAAGTGGTAAGGGAACTGCGCAAATTACCATACAATAATTGGGAAGAATATAACAATCTAAGAGTCGATTGTATGGCTAAGCATGTATGATTTTTGATAGGATTAATTGGTGTGTTAGCGCCGTTTTCAACTGTATTCGATTACATCCCGAGCGTTCAATACAAATATATAAAATTTATATATTTTCTATCCAGCGCTGTACTACATTTCTTATAAACAACTTGTTGCTTCCGTACATGAATCAAATACCTCGTTAAATTGTGAAAATTGTGAGAATCAATTAAATCACGTAAAATTCGTCAATCGTCGAAAGAAATTAATTCTAGGAAAAGGTTTCGAAAAGAAAGGGCCCTATATTCCAATACGGATTGAGCTTGCTTGGTTTTGGGATCTACCTTCTATAGAAGCTACAGTTCTAGGGCCCAGAAAACAGCCAGCGATCAGTAAAGCACATATTCCCAAAGCCTTTCTTCATCCCCTGTTTGAACAGGAGGATCAAAAAGCACTCGATAACTGCTGCCAATGTCATGTTTGAAAGCGCAACCAGTTTCGACGACATGATACAATAGCAACTATTGATTGCGTAACGTTTCTATTACACTTGGCCGTGACAAACAGACGTATGATCCAAGGCATTATAGATCAAATCAATTGAATCTTCGATACACTATATTGATATCTTTCTTAAAAAAACGGGCGCCATATCAATTTAAGAAGAAACGAGAGATATGGCAATTTATGAATTCTACATGACTAAGAATATGCATACGATTTAACATTAGTGTGACATCATTTTAAAGATCTTAAATCAACTTAGTTTCCAAATGACACGATCACATCCGATCATTGAGGAATCATTGTTTTCCAGTGGTCGGTTGTGTTGTCTATTTACTTACCCGCATGTTCTCTATCACAATACATAATGTTCCCTATTTTGCATAAACGTTCTCGGAACGTCACAATATGGCCTAACATCAAACAAGATCCCATTGACTTGTCTGATGAAGTCGTTGTTTAATAATATTTACCCCCTCCACTTCCTAGTGGTTGATATGAATCAAAGTACAAAAAACGCGAGTAAATCTACGAAGAGCCTCTGTTGAGCGCTGTTATACTTCCACAAACAACGGAATCGGAAGCAAACTCAATATGTTGCACATTGTGTCACCCATTGAAATTTCAAAACACAAAGGAAAGAAAAAGCAAACGAAAAAAAGAAGACCCCGGCTGTGTAAGTAAAATATATAAAGCTTAGCTAGCATCGCTAGCCTAGCTAGACGGAACGATTCCTTAAACCATAAAACATTATTTGATATATCTAGTGCAAAAGCACTGTGGTGAAGGGATAATTAAACCCTAATGTGTTCAGGTTTCTATTTAGTTTGTTTAAGTGCAGCTCAGCGGGCGTAAAACGTCGTCCTGAAATAGCTTTACACTACAATTCGTTAATCCGATTACAAAGTCATCGACAGAACGGTTATTAGTCTGTCTAGGGCGAATGGGTTGTGGGTGGGTGTTGGGCTGTTCGAATGGAAGGACAGGCGTTCGCTCATAGGCGCTAGTAACTAGGATGATCCAAGATGTACCTGCGTTTAATCAAAGACCTTATTAGCATGTTTATTAGGTTTTTCCGTTTTAATGGAATATCTTCGTCGTCTGAATCGCAAGGGACATATAGCAGTCCTATAACGAGCAATTGGATCAAACGGCATGTTGGTGAGGTGTTAAGAGTTGGTTTTCTTTCGATTGAGCTTCTCGATTGTTACATATAATAACACTCATTGATACAGAGTAATATTGATACTGTGATATCATTCGATCTTTTTCATTGTTTACTGCTTTAAGAGATGTGATTTGAAAACTCGATCGGTACCAAATCTTTCAATAATAAACGGGTCCCGTTTTCGAAAACCTTAGCTTTGGCAATAAGAAATACACGCTATAACGTATAATGGAATCACTTGTGAAACCATGTGTTCTCCTTTTTTGCTATGGATCATTGATGAAAAAAAAAAACGTTTACCAAAAGCTGTGGGCGACACTGGTGCGGAGGTAAATCGTCGGCTTCTTGTGCAAAAGGTTCTGGGTTCGATCCCCGTTAGGCGGGTTGAAAACTACCGGGACACTCACATCGGCGCTAGCGCTGGTTTAGCATACATGAAGCAGTCATCGAGAGTGAATTCAGGCTTCTGTCGCAATCGTTGTTCAATTAATTAAGAAACATGTATAGATGATTCATAGCCGTAATATGACTAACGATAAACCGATCGGGCGTAAAACTTTACACCAGTTTCAAGTACAGGAAGTTCGCTGACTAGGCTGTATCGACCAGAAATGTATATATTTGATATGCAATTAACCAAATACCTCATAATGGGTTACTAATTAAGCTTGCAGGTCATATCAGACGGCAATTATAACTTACCGAAAAGTCTAACAATAGGTTTGAAGTAAAAATCATTGTGTCATAAGAAAAATTGTCTTCTTTCATCACAATGGTTCTTTATTTTCTTCGCTGGGTTAACGTATTTATATTTGGATCAATGGTTAACTTTTAGTATCATGTGCACATATCTATTGCACTCAAAGCAGACGTCCGGAAACCATTGTGAGAAAAGCAATATTTGCTCTTAAACAGCAAAATATACAATTATGACACAAGGATTTTTACCCAATGTCATAATCTTGGTATATTACTAATTTTTGCCAATCTTGCCCTCAATGTTTGACGGCTTGAAAAAAAACGCATAAGAAGAAATAGGATTCATACATGGCCCGGCGAATAAAGGCTTCTCATAGCGTCCTGTATAAAGTGTTGATTTGTCGTTGAATGGGGGTTGGTTCTTTACCAATTGTCTAAATGTGTATTAAATCAATAGGGGCTTTATAAACAGGCAAGCATTGAAAAGATCGAATCTTTCGCAGTTGATCATACTATCGCGGGGTTTAATGTAGGTAAAACTAAACTCGATACCTACCAGTTAAAACATTCTGTATGTCGTTGAAACATGTTGCAATCTTTGTTAAAATGTGATTGTGAATTCTGAATTATTAGTGTGGTAAAAGGATGTGTTTTTCTCTGTGAATGTGAGTGCTGGAAATAGTTTTAAATAGCGAATTCTCGGATTGTGGCAATATTTTACGAGTCGTTATTGTCTTTTTGATGACAGAAAGAATCTTGTTTTCCGCTTGGTTTTCTAAACAATTACAAACACATGTAAATCTTCGACGTTGCTTAAAAGCTTTATCTCTATCCCTTAAATTGGCTTTAATAATTTGTTTAACTACAATCTACAAAACTGAAAAGTGTGTAAAGTAAAGAAATCTACAAGACATTTAACATAAATCATTGTAACGAATGTAGAGATTTTTATGTCACGAGAATTGTTTTCCACATATGTACTACTTCAATACTTGATTGCTTGTTAAACAAGACCATATGAGGTAAAGTTTTAATGTTATGATTAGCTAAACGCCGAAACAGATTAGGTACCGCATACTGCACGAGCTTATCTCGGATATACAGATTAACTTCATTTCGGAGTGCAATAACGTGTGCATGTAAATCCGCGTCCATTGGACAAAACGGGCGGTAAAACCAAACACTGAATTGAACGAAGATTTTTAAAGATATCTATTTGCACTCTCTCTCCATCCTTTAGTATCTCTGTCTCTCTCTCTCTCTGTCTCACTCTGTCTCTCTGAATCTACCTCTGTCTTTTTTCTTCTTCTTTCCCTCATTCTCTGTTTCTCCGTTTACATTTTCTCTTTTTCTCTCTCCATGTTTCCCTCTCTGTCTCTGTGTTTCTGTCTGTCTGCCTTTCTCTTTGTCTCTCGCTATGTCACTCTCTCTATCTCTCTATGTCTGTTTCTGATTCTGTGTTTGTCAGTCTGTCTGTTTCTTACTCTTATTGGGGTCGTGGGTCGAATCCCGTGCGAAGTTTCATCCTTATACTATTGGCGCGAGTACATGTTAATCGACTAGGAAGCAGAATAGAGAGTGATTGATTAAATAAGTTGTATGGCCTTGTTTCACAATCGATGTAAAAAGATAACGTATATCTCAGACTTAATAGTTATCGTGAGGTACAATCTTGGTCATGGATTCGCGATGGTGATTTGGAAAGCGTTGTGAATTTTAGATGGGGCAAATACTTTCATTGTAGTTTTTACCTTTTGAAAAATTACTGTTCTTTCACATAGTGTACTGGTAGATTTACCATAACACACGAACAAAGTGAATTGATGCTGAGTTCTGACCAAAGAATGATTGAAAACGGCCTTAAACCACAATGAACAGAATTCCGATTGTTCTTGGCCACGCGAGTGTTGATTTGAATGTTTATTCTGAAAATTATTCTCTAATTCATCGTTTGCATTTACATTGAGAAACCAAATCTTGTATAAATAACGAATGATTAGTTCTTTGTATTCGGTCTACCTGATTAATCCGTATCATGGGATAGGCCAGCCGGCTTGCTTTGTACATATATAAACATTGGATAACCCTACCGCACCAATACCATAATTTATTTAGAATGAAATCATTGGAATGACTTGTCGAATAAGTTCTATTTAATCAAGATTTAGTTTGTTGGATTATTCTATGATTAACCAAATGTCCCTTTCAATTTATTCGAGCGTCTCTGTGTATGATATGTTGCTCTATAAGGGGCTTCATATACCTTTTGCTAGCTTACAGTTTTATCGTTTGATAAATTTCTTTTCTTGTTTTTATCAAATACATCCACTGCTTGTTTAATTGATATAGTCTTTTCGTGATTTATCAACCGGTTCCAAATATAAGGAAATCCATCAACATGTACTGACTTTCTCAACATTTGAAACTGATTCTGTATTCTGGTTTTAAAACTGGCTTGTTAGATACTTTAGGCGAAATAAACACATGGTCTCCTTTTTCATTTTATTATGGTTCATATGTTTTCTGATCTTAAATGAGTTATTGTAAAGGATGTCTCTAATTCACTCATTCCTTATTTCATAAAATCTGTTGACAACAGCATTATATTTCTTCTTATGGCATGAACCCCTTTTCTATATGGAGAGTTATGCAGGTAGAGAAATACTAACGAGTTAGTCAGTTCCTCAAAAAGAATCTTTGTAGAGCGTCTTATATGAAAAAAAAAACCCACACATTTAACTCATTGCAACGAAAAGAAATTGTCCATCTTGAGCAGATATGCTTTTTGTCTAAAGATTTCAAATTCCACATTTTGCAAATGAATTGAATGTTGTCTGTTATTTAAAGACAACTCAAACGTCTGTAATTGTGGACATTCACATTTACCCTAGCATTGTACAAACGAAACACAATTTCAAGCAAATGTAGAAGAAGAATAATGATCAGTATTGCCATTGTCACAATGTCTCTGAGTCACTCATTGCGAGATGCGAAGTGTCGTCCAAAGTTAACACTCGAATAAAACATTTACAATTCTAATCTATCCCCATTTATCTTCCTATTCACAACTAAGCTCATTCAATTATTCACCTGTTCAACCCATGATATATATCATGACATTGTAAAAACGCATTGACTTTAAAAGAACACATTACGTATTGAAATATGATATAAATTACTCTAATTATCGCTGGGAATACTCCTTATCTAGGTTGTCATGAGGGGGTATCTTTGGCCGTGCACTTAGAAACTGGTCTTATGGTAGAATACCAAAAATCAACCATTTTGAAACGAATTCTTTCGTCGGATTACTTCGGTCGTCCTCGGTATACATCGGTCGTGGCCGGAACTAATGTTCCGGCACCGACCGGTGTATACCGAGAACAACAGAAATAATCCGACGAAAGAACTCGTTTCAAAATGGCGGATTATGGGTATTCTACCTTCAAAGCCACTTTGTCATGTGTGTTTGAATTCCTATAGCCTGTTCTGTTTTTAGGGGTTCAGATAAAAGACGAATTTTCGATTTCGAAGCTTAATGCTGTATTTCTTTTTTAAGCCCTAAATTGTGCACATAGACATAGGGATCGTCTTCCCCCCGAAAGAGATTGAATTGGTACTCGATATATTACGCCCGTCTAAACAGCACACTTAAGCAGATTACCAATGCTATTTGTTTCGACCAGAAGTAAGACAGTTTACGGACAGAATGCTCTGTCATTATCCTGGATAGAGTAAACAACGACTGAAAGGCTATCAATACTGTGTAAATAGCGTGGGACTCGAGTTTGTTTTCGCTCGATTGTGATAATTATATTCGAAAGCAACTGTGTCAAAAACGATTTTTGTTTCGTACTTCTTACTCGCAATTTGACCTCACAGGGTATTACGTATTTCTATTCATAGGGGTTGAAATAGCACGCAAAATAACGGAAATGGTGTCTGGCAATTGGAAATACTGTCCGCTGTTGGGTTACCCACATTGAAAGCGAAGAATCTGCATCGAAAGGTTTCAAAATCACCGTTTGTCGTACATATAAAGCAAAAATAAAGATTTACAGTTCTCGAACGGTTGCTAAATTTTACAAAACATATTGGGCATATCACAACTAAGCTTCATTATGCACCATTTTTCTCTATTAGTAGGCTTCATACAATATTAATATAATAAAGTGATCTACTTACAATAAAGTGATCTTCTTTCAATAATACAATAGACATACATATGATTTATACAGATATTCGATGAGTAAAGTCTAACGAAACAATACATGTGTTAACTATTAGACAACTAATGTGCGGTTTATAAAAGCCAAAACACGCTTTGTGACAGCTTACAAAGGTTCAAATGTGCCGATTTACGATGACGGAGTGAAACTTTGACCCAAACAATGATGGACCGGCGGTCAGAAGTGCCGGATAATTCAACTAAATCTCCGGACAAATACGGACTAGAAAAAGTGCATATACGGTTTTTGATTTCCAGGTCCATACCGTTCCTAAAGCATTGGCCTATAGAATGTCTGGCAGAAAATCCGCAAGCCTGCATGTTCCATTTCTTCGGGTAAGTGATCTTTTGTTATCCTAGAACCTTTTTTACGAGTATATCATCGTTAAACTCAAATGTTTTAGTTGAATTAATATTTTATTCCAGACTTGGTTGAAGAAAAAAGGCGAATTTATTTTAAGAAAATGCGAATGCCTTATTTTCCTTTTTTCGAATAAATATAGACGTGTTGTGAGAATAATATACTCATGGTGAACAATCTCTTATTTTGTAGCTAAGAAAAAGTGACATTCCAGACCATTTCAAAACATATCTCATGACAGGATAGATTGCAGGATATACTGCAGGAGAACATTTAAACAACCTCTATCTTCTAACTGTCGAACTTCTCTATACATCGAAGTAAATTTGAGGTCCCGAATTGTATTTCAAAACTTTCTTTTCACTATAAGAATTGTAGTATGGTAACTTAGTCATTATCACCGTGGTTATCATATTATAATAATTAATGATTCAAAGTCAGTTGTCTACAAAGTTGTTATTCGCTAGGTGTTCAAATCACTAACCCAGCTTGCTGCCTTTTAACGTATAGTTTGTATGTAGAGTTTTACAATGACATGACGCAAGTAGGTCTTAACTTCGATCAATGAGTCACCCTACACCTCTTCCTTGCATGACCCCATTCCGTTTTTTAAAGTTTGTTTATAGCAATTCAATAAAGCGAACGCCATTGTTCCGTTTCAATACATTGTAGGTAATTCAAACCAAATTTCGATCACTTCACAAACAATTAAGCTGTTTAAATTGATAGCTTTTAAGGACATGTTATTGTATATCGATTGCACGCGAAGTCTTTGAGTACGGAGTTTAGACTAATTTGATCTGGTCAACACTGCACAAAACTATCCAAAGGTTTAACATGCCAGCTATGTCTGAATTCCAAATATTTGTAGGAAAGGAAGACGTTGCTTGTAACTCTTTAAGAAAACGACATAAGCCGTAGGTTTAACAGGGCCTTTTACAAATTCAGTAACTAATGCAACTAATTTTGACACATTCATGATACGCGTAAATAGCGCCGATAGGCGAACGTGACATATCTCCCTAGCATATACATCGTTTTTATCTCTAACCTATGTTGTTGGGACTCATAAGTATAGTCTCCTCATACAAATTCTAATGACCGCCTAAATAAAAGATTTAAACAAGCAGGATTTGAAATAACTCTTACAAAGGATAAATATACCACATATCTGGAAATATATCATACAAAACTGTATTTGCGGCCGTGGTGCAACTGTTTAGTGTACAATTCGTAAGTTGAATGTTGTATTTTCGATATCCGGAACTGGTAACTCCAAAAAGCAATGGCAGTAATTTCCTTCTTGAGACGCTGGGTAACACAGATATTATACCAACTCGAAAAGGGGTATTTCTGGGTTTGGTTCAGGAATCGTTGCTGTATCAATACCCATACAAACGGCATCAGTTTAGTCCAATTTCGTCAACTTCAATGTTATCAGCTGTTTTTAAGCATCTATACCCATTTCGTCTAGTCCAGTTTTTTATAAACATTCCCAATTCGTCTAAAGTTTGAATACTCATGCTTCGTTATATAAAATGTGTCTTTTTATCAATTTGTTGGTAATCCCAGTTGAATTACATGTATTTTATTAAGCGTACAGGGAAACAGATATAAATCAAAGCGCTGATAGCGCTGAAGGACTAAGGTGCGTTTAAAGCAAGATGATTGAGGATACATTTGAAAATTTCTTTGGGCACCATTTCGAGTAAAACAGCTGCTCCTTTTACCATCATTACTGTAATTATTATTTCTGTGAACAGAGAATGAACGATAGTCTACTTTTCGAACATCTGATCATTCTACGATTTCCCATGAGGCACCCTTAGTCCAAAAACAACAACAGCTTCACCTGTATTAAAATGTATGTATTGAAGCAGAGACTAAATCGGGTTTGGTCAAAAGAGTAGTAGGTGAAATGGGAAAAAACTTAAAAATCGTAGACAAAATGGGAGTAGTGGAAAGGGGAGTGGGCAATGAAATGAGTCGCAGAAATGGTAGTAGACGAAATGGATGTACACGAAACGGGAGTCGACGAAATGAGTGTAGACCAACTGGGAAGTAATTATACCTTGGGGTCCTGACCCGTCCGTCTACCCCGCACCGGTGTTGGGTAGACGGACGGGTCGGGACCCTAAGCTAGAGTTAGCACGCCATAGGCACCACAACCAAACACATCAGACACTTACCTTGTGAAGGGTGCATGTACTTTCCATATGGACAAGACAATTGGATTGTGATTTGTAAAGGTTGAGTCGTCTCAACACTTCTATTGTTATTCGAAACCATTAATAGAAAATATATAGGCAATAAAGTCGTGAACCAATTTTGACAATAATAGGCCCCGAGATTAATGACAGTATTGTATGGACGTATGCGAAACGCATTATTGTTTGAAATGATCCCCTATATCGACCTTTAATTGGTATTTCAATGAGATTTCGTATCCGAATTTCAAAACGAAATTGACAGACCCAAGAATATATATGTCATTTCGACTCAATTGAAATTATTAAAATCTTTTTAAAGATACTTGAATACTATTTGTGTTCTTTGAAAGACTTCATTTTTAGTCTTAATTTTTAAGTCAAAGTTTTTCATATTCATTCCTTTGTTTCTTCTTTTGAAAGAACTTTTAAAACAGCAAAGCTTTAAGTTAGTTTTTCATTTTCATTCCATTAGAAATTTTATTTTGAATATTGGGTCAAAGTAAAAGTGGAAAATGAAAAGGTAGCTCGTGACGATGAATAACTTATTCTTTTGTCGTAAAGGTCTCGGGTTTCTGCGGCTGAATTCTAATTAAGCGACACACAATGTAAATGTTGTGCATATCTTCCAACTTCTGGAAAACTGTCCATACTTCAAAAACGCCGTTTGCTTTCGGTTCAGGCCAAATCGTTAAATAGAGTATGCACTTCTTTTGTTGAATGATCTCAGTTCGATACCTTTATTGGGTCTTACCAAAGAAAGATTGTACAATTGGGGTTACAACAAGTGTTTACCTTTCCAACAACCTGAGTATTAATGTTATGTCTAAAGCTTCGAGCATCAGTTCGAGATATCACAAGAATATAATTGATTTGGAAAATCATGACAGCGTTACAGATATAGAAGGTCCTGTGGGGCCCAATGATTAAGGTGGCGGACTTAAAACTCGGGGTTCCGGGTTCAAACCCCAACGACACCTTTGTTTTCGTGGTAGTGTCATTTGGCAAGTCACTTCAGCGCTATAACCTAGTACTGGTGAATCCAGGAAAGCCGTTACATAACTGAAAGATGGTTGATACGGTGTTAAACACAATACACACAAAGTTATAGATATAGAGTGTCAGCTCTGTATGTTTGGTGTTTTTAGATTTGTTTCATGCAATAAACAGTTATACTAGTCTTCCTACAGTGACCGGTATGTAAATCCAGAAAGAAAGGGGGCTATTTCCTTTTTGGTCAACGGATCACTGCAAGGCAAATAAAAACAATGACGAAGAAAGGTTTTAAAACCGAAAACTAAATATCATTACCCCAGGTGATAAATGGGTTAAGTCATGAAGTTACTAACCCCTTGAAAGCACCATATGTTAATCCCCCAAAGGAGGTGTTATAGAAAAATTACGAGAAATTCAAACAATGTTGAGTGTTTTAATAAAGCATTATCTCATTTATACTAGTTCGGACGTTGTTTAACAGTGACAGGCAACTTAAGAAAGAAATCGTGACAAAAGCAGAAATTGCTCGCCTCGAGCAATTTCTACTTTTGCCACGATGCTTTTTCAGTTTACATAAGGATATGAGAAATACGTCTTTTCATTCTTTTTCTGTGTCATCTGCTTATGCTATCAGTTTTGGTCAGTTTATTAACATTGTGGAAGTGTAAATATAGAATAAGAACTCATAAATACCGGGTAAACTATTACAACCCCATTTAAGCTTTATCATAATACTAGATAATACTGGTTAATAGGCATTGAACTACTTATATCCTATTTGATTAATAGAAAGTAACCCATTACACACCCTTGCACAACAAGCACAAGTATATACTTATCATAGAGTACTTGATTGAATTGAATTGAATTAAATTGAACACTCGAATACTATGCGTATAAAGCTTGTAACAAAGGTATGTAATGTATTTAGCTCTTGTCCTTGCAGTTACGACTTTAAAGCTGCTTGTACAAACGTAAGAAAAGTAACAATAAAAGGTCTCTGAAACATTACGGTATTAGGGTATTATCACTTAAGGAAAAATAGCTACTGAACGCAAAATTGGTTCAGTGTATGTCATTATATCCGAGTATGTACAGACGGTATGTGATGGGTTTCAAAACCGTTACAACGCTTTTGGAACTGAAAACATTATTCATTCATTTGTTTCCAGGCTCTAAATACTTAGATACAAACTAATTTAAAGTCATTGGCTATTCTCAAGTGCGTCTCAAGCAACAGTACAGCTACTATGCAGTTTTAAAGAACAACACTTTTAATATCCAGGTTTCCTCTCATCTGTGATCAAGTTGCTTTAAGTGCCATACAAGCAGACAAAATATAAAAAATGTGCGCTCAGATAGGTAATTCGTAAGATGGATATGCGTTCTGTTTAACATTTACGAGTATTCTTACGATGAAATATATACAATAAGTGAATTTCTTTGTGAATTACCTCTTCTTTGAAATTTTGATTCATCGATTCAAAGTTGTCTGCTAATATTCTTGAGAGGGGATTTTCAAACCAAAACATATTAAAAGAAGAGACTTTCTTACTTTTGTCTGCTATTGTTGATGTATTGAATTAAAAGTGTCACAAAACCCCTCTTGATGGAAATGGATAAGGATAGAACTCGGTTTGACACCTGTGAAAACCAGACTAATCCCGGACATAAACATTCCCATTTACAGATAGGATATCACGCATATACTACAGATTTTCGGTATCAACCCGTTCTCTCGTAGGCCATTGTATACCCCAGTTTCATGAAAGTCTCCTAGATTAGATAAGTTTTGATACTTTTTAACGTAGGCTGGTGCTTTCACATTTCTGCGAGCGATTTACATGTTTACAAATTGACGTATAAATACGGAAAGGATTTGATATAAGAAGATTAAAAAGTCACAAAAGATCACTCTTTATGGCCAATAAGCCAATCATAGATTGCTCTCTGTACGAAATTACCGCAATTAAACCCTTTCCTTTAATTGTGTTCTAGTGACTGGCCCAAATTGAAATCAACAGCAGACGATAAATATTAGCACAAAAATGATATAATGCTTCTAGGATGTAGACCAGAAACCACTGTGACAAAAGGATAAATTATTCCTTAGGAGCAATTTATCCTTTTGTCACAGTCGTTTCTAAGGACTTATGCAGTGGAAACGTCAAGGTGTGTCACATAGACTAAGGGGTTATGGCGATAATATGACTCGACCACTTATATATTCCTTAACTTAATTAGAAATATTGGGCGTATTCTGTAATTGAGGTGACTTTCGATATTATCATTACTTACAGAGATTTCGCTGTGTTCGACATATGATATCATAATTGACCAATATTGGACGAAATGTACCGTTGGGTACTCAAACTAAAATTTATCCAAGATCAGCCTATAACTGTTGGATAATCTGATCATCGACCATACAGTGGTGCAATGGCATAGAATCGGCCATTGAAACCAGCGGTCCTGGATTCGATCCCTGTTAGCGGCGAGGTGAACATATCGGGACTAACCCACAAATCGGCGCGAGTACTGGTCTTGTATCCAGGAAGCAATCATCGACAGTGAATTTAATATGCTTCAAGATTCCTTTACAATCGATGTAAACTGAATAAGTTTGAAATAAAGGACTATACATGTCGTTTTTCATGATAAAATGTTGAAGGATAATGGTTCGTGAACCATGACATACAAACTCCACGAAGTCCGGTAGCAACGCTCTAAATAGAGATAAGGTCATTTATTCAAACAACATTTGTACATACACTTATAAAACTGATTGTTATTGGTCGTTGCTGATGAATTAAATGATATTTACGCCGTTGTCATCTGTAATTCAATCATTTCACTTCTGTTATCGCATTTAGTTATACTCCTTGTAATTCATCACCGTTCACTCCTAGACGCTGACTGAATTCCTTCAAGAAGACGAATTATCAGTGGTTAGAGAGGACTAAATCTTGCTGCACTGATCTCATGATACGTCTGAAAGTACATCGGCCGACCCAGATCTTGAATTAAAGACCCACACATTCTACGTCGGACAAGTTAGAGATTGAGCTAATGAATTAACTAACATGTTTTTAAGCTGGCTCCTGGTCTTGTTAGCAACTAGCTTATAACACAGTTCTCACAAATTATCATGATCGGGACCCTTCAATCCGATTTCAAACATTAAAAAAAAAAATCTTCATGATATCGGGAAGGAACTTATCCGTGTATTACATCTGTTGCTTACGAATGTGCATCAAATATATGTATAACAGAGGAACTTGCTAGAAAATCGGTCCAAGTTAATATGGCTGAAGATCCGAAAAACAACCCAACTAACTCATAAGACGGATACAATTTCAGTAGTTTTTAAATCTTATCTTTTTCAAATTCTATTTCACGTGCCACCATACAGACGTGGACAGGTGCTTGTACGAGACAGTAACCATTCGGACTGGATATACGTCGTCAAGTCGGTAAGAACAATGTGTACTTTATGGTGTGTTCCTTTTAAGACAATGTCTACCTCTCCAGCCAATTTTCTTTCATTTATGATCGTTTCAACATACATGTATAAGTGGTATCAAAGAAACGTTGTGATAAAGAGACACAATCTGAGTAATTAAAAAATGTCTTGTGTCATCATGAATCTACGCAATGTCGAATAATTGACTCGTTATGTTTGCTACTACAATTTGTCCGCCATTCGGTTTTTTATGTATAGGTTGGATAGAATATCCCTTTGAGTATTTGTTGAGTTAATGACCGTAACATTTCTTTAGATGAAGTATTAATGAGATAAAAAGCGTTATTTGCGATGTTCTTTATCGAGATAAATCTAAGCCACATTCTTATTCAAGAGCAGGTATGTCTACGCTAGCCGACCACTTTTAATTTCGCCAGAGAAACAAAACAAAATACACGCTATCCCGTGTCTTTAGAATCATCTTTCGAAAAAAAAACCATAGTTGAAGTCTACTCACCTCTGTTTGAACAAGTTTTTTGCATTGAATTTATCAACCATAAAAAAGTTCCCGCAATTTTGCAGAATAATCAAATAATCAAGAAACCACTCTTGCAAAAGGATAAATTATCCATAAAATGCTTAATACCATTTCATCGCAATAGTTTCTACCCGATTCCATATGTTTCTTATGTTATATTTGTCGTATGCTGTTTGGATCAGTCGCGATTTCCGGTATCGCGAATGCCTAAAAGAAAATACCCCCATAATAGTGTAAAGGCTTATATATTCGTCTTCTAATTTTATTTTATTTGTCATTTTAGGGAAGTTTATCGGTGCTAAAGAAGCTTGTGGAAGTACATCCTCGAGCACAAAGACGCAATAATGTAGACACAGACTCAGAGGGTATGTATGGTAACCTATAACAAATTTGGTGAAAGCAAGTGAGATGCAATCGCTTGGCGCCCAAACATTCGTCATTCCCTTTTTCATTGTATACAAATAAACTGCATCGGAAGATTCAGTATGATATTTAACAATATCTTCTTCGTCACTTTTATTGTTTTGATCCATAACCACGGAGGCCATGGTTTTTGTGCTAATTGGCGTCAGATGTTGTTTCGATTTAAAAATACATGTACATTGTATGCTTATAAATTGTTTGAATCATAAGATTGAAGGTGTCTGTTTACAGAATAAGGGGAGTTTCGCTTTTTTTACTTTGCACAACAGCTGTACTGTAATTTGATACGCACAAAAGATTAATCATTGAAAGCAAAATAAGATCTTTTTTTCTTTTTACAATTCTTAAAAGTGTATACAATGGGAAATAATATGTGTTTAAATCGAAAAGCGTGACATCTCTTTTGAGATCTAACGCATATAAACTGTAATACTTAGATTAATTGACGCTTCCTGAATTAATCATGTTTTCAATAGCTACTTTTCACTGTATATCGAACAGTATTACATCGACATTTTATTTTGAATTTCAATTTTTTCCATCGGCGAACAAGCACCTTTAAACCAGTTACAGAATCCCTTATACAAGGTCGGGTGTTTTGGTAGTGACTTTTTTATTTTCTGCCTTACGAACCAACAACTACTCAAAAATGGAACGTAAATAGCGATGCGATTTCCTTTTTGCATAATATATCATATATTTTTATATATATATATATATATATATATATATATATATATATATATATAAGTGCTATCGTTATAGATTGGGAGAACTCACCACGTTCCAAGTCTTCGTTTGGTACATGGGATTATCACTTTAAGAATAAAAGACGGACAAGTACCGAGGAAAAGGAGGTGTTCAAAAACAACATAGAGGCCGACAAACGACTGGTACGTCTATCGGAACATATCTTTCTCTATTGATGTATTAATTCATATAATAACTCATTCCTTCATTTACTCATTTATTTACTCATTCAATTCCACGAATTATTCAATTGGTAACATATTAATCTAGGATAATGTTAGAAACACGTGTTCATTCACAAATCAAAAGCCAGGCTGGTATGCCTATCAGAACACATCTTTTTCTATTCATATATTAGTTCATACATTAATTTGTTCGTTTATATACTAATGCATTCGTTTTTCATTTAACCTTAAAATTCAAAAATCACTTGTGTACATGTTTATCTATTATTATCTAAGTGACACGTTTTCATTCAAAACGCAACACATGTTTCATAGAAGGGCAATATTAAGTGAAATACGACCTCGTGTAGAATACATATGATACCTTTTATCTTTACATTATCAATGTAGAATCTTCTGGTAGGATCTCGTTCAGTATCAAAGAAAATTATTTCGTATAGTACATAATACGATCTGTTAAGGCCGTCGTTTTAAAAGGACTACAAACAAATCTTTCTAAAATAAGTTTCTTATTCTGATAAAATGACATCACATATTTATATAGAGTTGCAAAAAGTTCCTACTAGTGATACATTTATCTCTCCAAATCATACTCGTGTGGTGGAGATAATTTAATGCTTAAATAGTTAACTGCTTACACGGTTTATTTTGTAAACAATGATCCTAATTAGAATTACTCATTGGTAAGAGGTTGTATTTCATGTGGGTCACACAATTGTTTGACTGTGCATGTGTAAACCTTATTTCCGTCATGCGCAATCAGTCAGATATACAAACGTTTGCCAAAAGAGTTCTCAAAGACATGAAACCCCGTTTTACATCGTATTTCACAAAGCAGATGTTGATATGAATTTTAATAAAGAAATCAAAATGTGTTTTTTCTTATTTTTTTCATTTTTTTTAATAGTGACGATGCTCGATTAGATTCCCACTTATACATACAGAACCCTATATGATAGTCACAATGAGATAGTCACCTTAAAACACTGATATTTATCTTACAGGAGCAAACCTTACCCGGATACTACAACAACAGAGACCGTCTCGGGGTGATAGACTATGATCACATCATTAACGACCACAAATCTCGGGTCTTGAACCCCAACAGGCGGACTTCTACGGCGGTGGAACAAGGACCACCACCAAAACTCAACTTGCCTGTACCAGGTACGTGTAACATACTCGCATCTTTATATGTTTTTCCCTTTACCAAACGCCAAATTTTCGACTATCCCAAATTAAAAGAGTTTAAAGACGCCATTTCAAAATGTGAAGAAATTGAAAAATCTTCTGATTGGGCAGAAAACATTGTTGGAAAAGGAGAAATTGCTCGTTAAGAGCAATTTCTCCGTTTCCTTCAATGTTTCCAGAGTCTTCTGCAACAATGTAGTTAAATGTCGTTAGTGTTTGGTAATGGGTTAAAAAGCCTGTTATGTTACAAGCACAGGTAAGGGGCGTCTATTGGTAATTTTTGAACTGCTTATGCCGCCTTCGACAACTTACAAGTTATGTAGAATCTTTTGTACTTGGGCTAGCTACGATATTTACACCGACCATGATTTTCATCATTGTGGAATATAAGTTGCAATGGTTCCCTATTCTCAATTCAAGCTGCTAGCCAGCTGCATTTAGCTCTGTTATGAGCCCTACATGAAGCTTTAGCCTCGCTATATATATAGATAATCTTTTATTCAGTAACGTAAACTTTACAAAGTTTCTAGTTACATACAGAAATGAACATATTTACAATTCTTAAGGTCAGATATCATGTATATAAGTAGTTACAATTATTAACACATATACATTGTGTTTTCATTGATTTTGTACTTATGAATTTTCCACGGCGACATCATGTGAAAAGGGCTACCTTAAAAGAAGACTTACAGTAGACTATTTTCAATGAGTTTAGACCCAACGGGTCGCTTAAGAGGTACTCGTATGGTTATCTCGCAATATCTTAATAGAAGGCAATTTTACCTGTCCGTTCTTTTATACTCCATCAGAGGATTTTCAAAATACTTGAGCCTTGAACGTAACAAGCGACATACAAACCGAATACATAAGTACCAACCAAACAAAAACACATTACACCATCAGAAAAGTTGAAATGGTGACGTCATAAAGAAAGTCATGAAATGGATGAAACATATATCTTTTATATGGTGCTTCTGTATGTTTTACATGAGTATATCCACAATACATATACAAACGTTATTCTTAATTAAGTACGTTGATCACAGCGATGTATACTATCGTTTTAGACCAGGAGAGTATAGCGGAAGTCCCACAAGAATCGGAAGGAGATATCAGTGAAGCGGAAGATGATAAATTAGTCAAACTACCCAAAATCAGACGAACCTCAAAGGTATGTAAATGGTTATCTGCGTGGTATTATATATACAATACATAGAGAATAGATGGTTGGTGTCGTGAATCGGAAATGTTATCGGGCAAGGCTTAGGAATATTATCCGGTGAGCCGAAGGCGAAACGGATAATAATCCGAAGCCGAGCCCGATAACTTTTCCCATTCAAAGACACCAACTTTCTATTATATTTATCCTGTTATCTTTAAGTATTCTTTCAAACAAACAAGATGTAAATAAAACACGAGAAAAAAGGGGAAAAAAAAGTCGAAAATGATGTAAACATGACGTCATGTCGTTCTTATGACGTCATGGTTGGTCATGTGCATGTGTTATATGGTTAGTGCCGGATATCACAAATGTTATACGGCACCTAGTTATCGGTCCCAAAATGGCACTAATGCCAGGATAAATTGTTGTACTATACTTTACAATAATTCTATTTGAAATACAGCATACAGACATTTGCATTTTTCAAAAGAACATAAGTAATTTCCGAAAGTTGCATAATTGTATTAATTGGAAAGTCTAGGCTTCGATTAAATGTATACATAAACACTGAACCCGGTTATATTTCAAACACATTGTTAAATATGTATATCATGTTTCCGCAGATTGAGACATTGTATTAAAGTTAACTTTAGAACATTCACTTCAAAAGAAATGTCTCGTAGTCTCAATAAGACTAAATGAATGAAATGATATGAAGCAAGTCGCACAAAAATAACTACAGTGAAGCCTTGTTTATCCGGACCCCGAATATCCGGATGAATCGCAATCCGAACGAAATTGTAAGGGAACTGAATTATTGTGCAGCAATTTGCTTAACCAATTACCATACAATAACGACATTTGACCAGTTTTTGCAGACGACTCTCAAAAACATTGTGGGTCAAGGAGAAATTGCTCGTGACGAGCAATTTCTCCTTGACCCACAATGTTTTCCGCCATATCAGAAGATTAATTTTAAATTTCAATTCGGGGAGGTAATTGTAAGAGTCGCCTGAATATGCCTATAACCTTTACTTTTACTTTACCTACCTTTATTTATTCTAAAGGTATCCAGAGATCTAGTCTCTGAGGTATCTTAATACAGGACGCAGGTCATTCAGAACAAGTCGTCTTGAGCTTTCTGAAAGACTGATCTCCGTATGATATTCATTTGTCATATATCATTATTTTGTCTCTTTTTACTACAGTCACTTAAAGCAATATCAACTTACCTCAAAACACAATGCGCTAGGCATTAATTAATATCGTCTTATCGAGATATTTCGTATGTTTATCGACGCTGTGGAATTTGTCGATGTGTTTTCTGTACCTCTTTTTCGGACAATATGTATCAATCCAATCTAGTTTGTAACACTCTAGGCATACTTGACAAGACCTGGACCCTATAAAAGCTGCTTATGACTGGTCATTACCAAAATGGCACAAGCAGGAGTTACAAGGATAAACTGCCATCAGGCTCAGGTTGATTTTAAAATAAATTAACACCACGTTTAGAAAACTGACAAAATAAAACAGAGAATAATGCACAGAAATGCAATTGGAAAATAACCACCTAAATTTATGTATAAGGAAAATCAGGCTTTTGATACTCCTGTGTTCACACTTTTGGATTTATTTCTTGGTGTTTTTTTTTTTGATATTTACTTGCTGATTCAGGAAACAGACATATAACTTCATATTGAGATATAATGTAAAACCCAGTTATACTTTGGAATTTCAAATAAGTGTCGCAATAGAGTGCATGTATTTTACATGCATTACCACAATGAAAGTCACCCATTTCTTCATTGGGGTTTCATCGAAAGATTTTTGTAAGAAGTACCTACAATATAGGTTTCGAAAAGAGACAACCGGCTTAGCATGGGAAATTTATCTCTTATCTGGACCCCTGAGCCTTCAGGTAGAATACCCATAATCCATCATTTCGAAACATTTTCCGTCGGATTACTTCGGTCGTTATCGGTATACATCGATCTGAGCCGGAACTATTCGTATCAAACCGAATAGTTCCGGTCCCGACCGTCATATGCCGAGAACGACCGAAGTAATTCGACGAAAGAAATTGTTTCAAAGTTATGGATTACGGGTATTCTACCTTAAATAACCAAATTATGTAGGTTTGTCTACAACATACTCCACGGTGCATTGTTAAACGGTAGTTAAAGTAAGCCCTCGGTCCGAATGTGTTAAATCTCTGTTTTATCACAAAACCCTCGATGATTAACTTAGGCGATTCAAGTGGGCAACTTAAAACTCTATCGAACCTGCGAAACGTGACAGGTGAAAATCGCTCTCAAACATCTACGTTAAAATATACCCTACACTATATAAAATCGGGACATTTTTAACCTATTAGTTAGAGAACATAACTTTAATTCACATGTTCTCTCTCTGTGCAGATTCAAATCCCGACGAGGGATATGGCTTTTCATGTGAGGCTGTCTCCATACAGACAGACTTTTGGAATGTCAATGGTTCAACCCGACTTAACATTATTCAGAGCCGAGCATCACAACGTAATTGAAATAATGTTGACGCGATTTAAAACCCATATACTTGTATTGATAAATAACTATTCAATATTGCCTACACATGTTCATTAAATCATCTTTCCAATTTTTAAAACAACTTTATTTTCGTACAGAATTAACTTTGTATCGTGTACATCTCTTTGAAAATATGATACATTTGAAAGTAGCTGGGTAATGATGCCTTATTCTTAGTCAAGAGATTTCAATACTCACAAAGTCTTTTCATTCAATTGTGCATCTGATCCCGCCCTTTATTATGTATAGCAGTGTGTTTTGGGATGAATTTTTTATAGTCATTTGTTTGAAATGATAAATGGCCAGACCTCATTTTGTTATATGTTTTAGTTTTTCTTTTCCCAGATGCAAAAACAGAGCTTGGTAAAGTCAGAAAGAATGTTCTCAGAGTTTATATTGGTTCAATTTTGAAGACAAAAATATTTGCCCCGTATCAGTATATGTGAGTTGTATAAGTTATTGTAAAGAGACTTGTTAATGAGGTGTTCTTAAGGCCCCTTTTCTCCTGTGATTCATATCTCGCCTTTGCGTTCTTCACCACTTAAACTTTGCTAGGTGTTGGAACTATGTATCGATTCAAACATATTTGTTTTTTAAATGGATCACTTCGCGGTGCATTATTATCGTAAACTTCTCTATCGCACAGGCTTATCGTTACATCTTTCAGTGATACCTGGCCCAGTGAGTCGGAGTAGATATATGTCTTACCCGTTCCTCGTGCATTTATGTATGATTATGATTTTTGAAGTAAGTTCAGATACCTAATATTAGGTCTTTGGTAAGTTGGAGTATCAGTTTGAGTGTCAGCGCTGAAGCATCGACAAGTCTTTAATCTGATACACTCACAGAAAACTGCATTCGAGTTTTCAACAGTGTTTCAGTTAAAACCCGGCGGTTTGTATACAATTAAGCGACTGTGTATAGTTTTCTATCATAACTACACCACATTATTTCTAATTTACCGGTTGCTCCCAATCATGAATAACACTGTTAAGTAATGAGCGGCCAATAAGCCGTATTGGAATGACTTCATGAAGCAGCTGAAAAAAAAAGGCCGAATATTGTTCTTAGGACTCGGGTATTCAACGTAGGATTCTCTTAATGCCGGAAACCGAGGGCACATGACCCGTTACTGCATGGTGCCCCATGTTACCAGACCAGTTGCATGAAACAACACAAACCACTGTGACAAAAGGAGAAATTGCTCCTGATTAGTAATTCATCAATTTGTCACAATCGTTTATCCAATATCAAAAAGAAAATGTTTTAATTTCTTGCTTTCTTTTTCGTCTGCTGCATTCAATTTTTGACCAGTTGCATGATTCATATATCTGAGAGATCCTGAGTTAGCCTTTTTTTGTAGAAAAATATTCGATAATTAATAAACGATTTGGTTGATGCTATATGTGTGGCCTAAGGACGACGAACGGAACAAATGTTTTTAATATAAAATCTGCATAAAAAGAGGACATACGTGCATACCTTTTTCACATACTTGTGAACTAAAACACATTGGGTTACTATCTAAATCAAGAGGGTCTTCATACAAGTTTGTTTTTACAGCATGTTGAATGGGGTCAGGCACAGATCCGACAATTTGACAAGAACACCCTACAAATACCAAAATTAGTAAGACCAGCGTGATGAAGTGGTTTTTGTTACTAAACCACACCACATTGTCACTACCAGTTGTGTTTTTCGTTTGTATGTATGTATGTATGGTCCGATTGATTACTAACATGTGACTTATCTGTGTTGCAACAGTGGCTTACTTAATGAGACGTTATCGGTCGTTCCCGGATTTGAATAGGGTTATTACTGCTTGTTATGTGAGGTCATTTGGAATTAAAGTTTTACTTAATTAAAATTGTACAACGCCTATACTTTTGTATGTTATTTACCAGAGAATAATAATAATAATAATAATAATAATAATAATAATAATAATAATAATAATAATAATAATAATAATAATAAAGAGACTTTATTTAACGAGGAAACCTATTTGACAATTTAAACTGACAATATTCCATAAGATTCTCAACAATGAACAGGTGAACAATAAAACTTAAAGACTAAGGACAATTAAGGTATTTTGGCCCATATGTCGTCTCACAGTGAGGTATCAATATGTCCGAGAAATGTATAAGGAGCAGTGGGATATAGCCATTGGAATCAAATGTTGAATCCAAAATATAATATCCGACTCAATGCAGTATCTCCATTGATTATTAATACCGCTGTGTGTTGTTATATTTTGTTTTACCTGATAATGCCCATGTATGTTGTTTGTTGATTTTGTCCCATATACTCGTTTGTAGCTTCAACTTATAGGTAACTAACAAATTACAAGTGATTCTTAAAAACGTTAGTTCGGAAATCCGAAGTATTGGTCTGATCAAATGCAGCGTTCGGAATTATAGAACTTTGATACGCCGTTAAAGTAGAACCCGTGTTACTGTGCAGTGTGGACGTATCATATTTCACGAAATTTGCAGAGGTGTCCGTATTGTATTAAACGAAACGAACATAGCGTGGCACGATCCATTTTGAAAGCCAGAACCAGTTACAGTATCTTTTCTCTTTTTGATACTTAGGTTTCTAAACAATAACACAAACAAATAGTAGGAATTATATCTTGTATATGTCGCCATGTGTTGACTTCTAACAAGACCAGTCAAACATTTTTAGCATTGTGTCAATGGACAGTGGTGTTGACGTCATTGTTATCTTGGCTTGTTTTAATGTCATTGTTCCTTGTGTTGTTAGCTTTGTTCCTAACGATTCTCCATTTTTACAGTATGTACAGTAAAATAGTAAGACTAAGGAAAGACTTCTTGTGTAAAGGTTTCATACCTAAGTCGCAAGGAAATTATTATATCCTAAAACAGCATGGTTGCCAAACCAACTGCTCTTGCATTCAATGTGGACAATTCACGTCTATTTGCCCTCTTGGGGGAATGGTCAAGCCCTATCTATCTCCCAAAATTGCCTGTTTAAATCATGTGTATGATACGAAGGATGAATAAAAATAATGCGGACAAAAACGAAAAGCGATTTTTAAAAGGTCGCAATAGCAGATCCGTTTTTAAACTTAAAGTACTTAAAACAATATGAGGCAAATGTGTAGACATTACAAACCGTATCTAATTCTAATTCAGCAGGTAATTATTCCTCGTGCATTATAGAGAATGATGTTATACAGCAATTGGGATTTCCCTTTCATTCCAAAGACAGCACGGAATTACCACAAAAAACTTTCAAATAAGAAATTGCTGTGGTTTGTTTTTGTGTTCTAACGATCTTTATAAACCATTTCAAGATACAATTTGGTTTAACGTGGAGATCTAAAGATCAAAGCTGCCGCATGAGTAATGTATTATTACCGTAAATGTGTAATTCTTTTTCAGGGAGCCTATCTAGCAACAACTAAGAGTACCCGACGGAAAACCAGCAAGAAAGAGGCCATACAGGAGGAGCTATACCAGAAACAATTAGGTAAGAACAAACACGGGAAATTGAACAGTCAAGTCCAAATACGAGATTTTAAAACTGGTAAAAATACGAGATTTTAAGATTGGTAAAAACACTAGATTTTAAGACTGGTAGAAATACGAGATTTTAAAACTGATAACAAAACGAGATTTTAAAACTGAAAACAAAACGAGATTTTAAAACTGATAACAAAATGAGGTTTTAAGACAGGTAACAAAACAACTTAATGTTTACAATTGAATAAATATATGTAACTTTATCTTATGTTATGCGTCGCATTAAGTGATAAATCTAGTTGTTTTTTGTTTAACACATGTTCTTTTTATTTTAGAATACGACAAGAAGTTATTGGAAAAGCAGCCCACGGGTCGTAAAACGATCGTTAACGAGCTGGACAATAAACCTATTAAAGACTTAACCTTGACGGAGAAAGATATCCGGCCTATGTTCGTGCAAGTTCAGGTTCTGGAAAGGGGGCAACACTTTGTAAGTGTATTGACTTATCTATCTTTTTATGTGTTGATATCAAGGAAACGAACACATAAGATCGTTAGAAAAGGACAATAAGTTTTAACTTCTTGAAAAGGGTTCTTATGTAAATGTGCTAAGTGCGTCTTTGATTTCTGATGTATGAATATTTTTGAGACGTGTCAAATATTATGTTTACGAAAAGAGTCACTAGATGATTCTCCATATTTAACTTGGAGGTCACATTTTTGTTTAATTGAAGAATTAAACTCAAACTGAATCATATACAGTTTATGGTTGATATCGGAGCAGAACGCTGCCATTTCTCAATTTAGAACCTGTGTTTTGTACATACATGAAAGCTTTTTTGGCGAACTGCATTTAATCACATCTGCAAACATCGAGAGAAATCGTACGTCTGAAATACTGCATTTTCAATACACGGATACTACCTTAATTATAGGTTATGACCATGTTTGTTCTTTCTTCTTTTCAGGGTTTAACCAAGACCGTGTTTCCGGAACAAGCCGAGAGTTTTAGTGTAGTGTCTAATGGTGCTGAGTGCATCATGATCTCGAAGAAATTCTTTTTAGAGAAGGCTACGGAGGCCACTATGCACCATCTACGTCAAGTGGTAAGTATCAATAGGACATTAACTCATTTATTGTCAATATGAAAGGCCCTCTCTCCTTCATTTAAGAGAAGGCTACGGAGGCCACTATGCACCATCTACGTCAAGTGGTAAGTATCGTTAGGACCTTTACTTATTTATTGTCAATATGAAAGGCCCTCTCTCCTTCATTTTAGAGAAGGCTACGGAGGCCACTATGCACCATCTACGTCAAGTGGTAAGTATCGTTAGGACCTTTACTTATTTATTGTCAATATGAAAGGCCCTCTCTCCTTCATTTTAGAGAAGGCTACGGAGGCCACTATGCACCATCTACGCCAAGTGGTAAGTATCGTTAGGACCTTTACTTATTTATTGTCAATATGAAAGGCCCTCTCTCCTTCATTTTAGAGAAGGCTACGGAGGCCACTATGCACCATCTACGTCAAGTGGTAAGTATCGTTAGGACCTTTAATTCTTTATCGTCAATATGAAAGGCCCTATCTCCTTCATTTAAGAGAAGGCTACGGATGCCACTGTGCACCATCTACGCCAAGTGGTAAATACGGCCTTGACCTTTTATTCTTTTGTCAATATGAAAAGCCAAATTGCTTTCGTTGCACGAAATACTGAGTTATTGATAAACAGTATGAATCGCTTTTCTTTCTTTCTTGTAAATTCTTTTATATGGACCAGCCGATGTGATTTCAGTAGATGAAGTAAACCTTTTTGTAAATCTTTCAAAACGTCGCACACTTAATGAGAGTTTGGCGAGTATATAATCGGACAGATGGTATAAGTTAAACTCACAACAAATACTTCAACGGACGGATTTTCTTCCAAACTGCTTTGTTTCTGTCATGCTGGAGTGTTCCTCCTGGAGAACAGTCAAAAATAAAAACTCAGACGACTGCTCTGCTTCACTATCCGGCTGGTGTGTTTATTCGAGCAGAGCAGTCAACATAAACTTTCTTTGACCAGTCTGTTACTGTCCTGCTGGGACGGTCTTCTAATAGATCATTTACTACTGTGCTTTTCCTAAATACTCCGCGTGATCTCAACTACTTTGCCGAATGACATGCGCATAGCGCTTCGAATTTAGTTTCTATCAAAATGGTTTATATTCCTGTTCATTCAAACGTTTTATGTTAAATTGTCTTATGTGTTCCAGGAAACATTGTTACCACCAGAGGAAGAACTACAAAGCAACCTTCAAGATTTCGTCGATTGGAAGGCCCATAGGGCGCGTGTGTATAAACGTCTTGTGCAGAACAAGATCAGCCGGACAGTTCGATCGAATCAGTATCCCCCGTCGTACGGTGGACAGTACAACTTTAGAACAGGGCCTATAGTCAGAAATTAGCCTCTCCAAGAGAATATCAACGATACACATTACAATGATACACACTGAGAAAATTAAGGTTATCAAAAGGTTTACAGGTCGATCATAAGAGTATTCATTCGTGAGTCAAGTGACTTCCTGGAATTTGGCGGAACCATTCCAAACGGTTATTGGATTGTTTTTTTAAAAACAGATATACGTTGATAGTAGTTCGTATAAACTCGAACAGACCCGCTGCTGCCGTTCCACAAATGACAATAGATTTATGGAAATGTATCTTTACTAACTTATCAAGCCTTTCTGTGATATTTTTGTTTCCTGTACATATAACAAATAGTACCGCAATATGCTGTATGGGTCCTGTTTTCCTTCGACAAATGGGCCACGTCACGCGAAAAGGGGCACTCGGACGTAGCAAACAGTGTAGCCCCAGACCAGCCGCCACGTCACTGACGTGGCGGCTGGTCTGGGGCTACACTGTTTGCCATCTAAGAGGACATCCAGTTATACCTTTAAATAAATACAAATGATAACTTTCGTGACTAGATGCTGGAATAATAGCGCTAAGATAGAGCTGAGTCAGCGGTTTTTTTATATGTCCGAGTGCCCCTTTTCGCGTGACGCGGCCCAAATGTCTTTTCACACCAGCAACCATTACATACACTGCAACAAAATAGAGTTTCTCCTGACGAGTTATTTGTATTCCAATACTTACTTCACTTTGAAATAGATGGCCAATACGGGATTGTAAGGTGAATTTGTCGTTTGATGACTTCGTTAATTCTTCTTCATATCATATAGATCGAATGTTCTCGTTAAGCCGTTTCTGAAAAGGGTTAATTTTGATAAGAATTAGACATTTTTTTTGTTTTGAAATAGCGCGCAAAAGGCTATGCTAGGCTTTGTAATGCCGATCTCTGAGAGTATATATCTAGACGGAACCTTTATCTGCTAGTACTGCCAATTTGATAAGACAACCTATGATTAACAAAGTAACAGGTTAATTAAAAATGAGCCTTTTCAATCTAAATGGTCGTAAACATGGCGACTCTACGCAACAATGCTATGTTGTACGTTTTCACAACGACCATACGTAAGTTAAAGTATACATCTGTAACTCCCTTGTTATTGCTTCGCAATACTTCGTATAATAAGCCTTTCACTACGTTTGCAGATGTGTTCGATGCAATTTGGAATTCTCTACAATGTTCCTAATTCTAATTCGCCACATCTGCTTCAATACATGTACCATTACATTGGTATATTCATCGATATCGTATAGTATAGCGTCGCTCAATGCAGTTTTAAGAGCATAAAAACTTGGCGCTGTTGCAATGTTCTCAATTGTGAAAACATTTTTAATGATAGAACTGTGATAACTGTCACGTGTGAATCGTGCAGGTACTTTTTTATTGACACGTTTTGTATATGTGTGACACATGTGTTGTGTGCATGGGTCGCTGACTATGTGATAAAGAAAACATATGACTAAGGACGGTGTAACTTGTTATTTATTATATTCCTATCAGTGAAATACTGGGATTTCTCAGTGTATTTATTTTCAATTTGTCACAGTGAATATCGTCATCAGCGATGATATCAAAAAGAGATATCATCACTAGTGATAATATCAGTTTTGACGGAACTACTTTTTCATAATTCCTTTGCATGAAAAAGTCATTGCTGCACTTTTGCACACGGCACTAAAATGTTTGTATTCTAAAATGTATCCATACGCGTGAATGATGTCATAGGACGCAAAAATGACGCCATGGGCGTTGTTTACTGCTTTTGCTCCTCCCATTTTATATATTCCGTTTGGCGTTTATGAAGGTATTTTGGCAAATATATTCTATATAGTGGAATAAAATAAATAGAATAATCAACTCCATTCGATTGATATCCAAAATATGTCACTTGAATGTGTTGTTATCATGTAGAAAAATAACACTTTTCTTCGAACTCGTTTTTTCAACCTGATAACAACCCGTTCTCGTGACATATTTTTGATATCAATCGAAAGGAGTTGATTATCCTCTATTTGTCGATATCGACGTCTCCATAATAAGCCGATGAGGCTCTAGTGTAGTTTCTTCTGTATGTAAGCTTGAACACAATCATTATGCGTGATGATTCCATACGATATTCAGCCTTTTTCTAAATTATAAGAATTGCATCATTGACAATGTCGTTATACGAACAAATTCCAGCACTTTACAAATAATTTTGACAATTTAAACCTTGACATAACGACTCGTATTTACACTGTGTCCGCCTTAACATCAGGTTTACTCTTCATAATAACGTTGTATACTACATGTATTTCATTTATTTCATATGGACTCGCTTAAAGACACACTAGAAGATATAGGAAAACTTCGCGACGTTCGAAGAAAAATCATTCTCTGTTCGGTTTTGTAGGAATGGTTTCAAATCTTATCACAAAGAAATGACATGTTTGTGAATTTTCGTCGACATCTGGTGTTACCTTACTTTGGGCCAGTCACAAACACAACTACATTGTAATATTACTGTGAGGTTCTTATTTTAACATGCATTCGTTATATTATACTATTCTAGACATAGATATACAACAAACAAACGAAGAATATTCTAGCAAAAGTATTGCATCAAGGATTCCTCTCCTGAGGAGTTCTTGTTGGTGTCCTAGCAGTGTTTACTGAGTATCTACTTGTGTAAAAGGACATTGGTGTCCACGACTGCTTCACACGTTTGTGTTAACAACCTCAGTTTACTGCCAGATTGGCAAGGGACGTCACTGTGATAACAAATCAACAATGACTGTTACAGTTGCTTCCCTTAGCGGGGTGTTGACGGAGAAAAACCCTCTCAGAAGGTTTATTGTCAAAGAATTGGTTTAAGATTAGAAACCATTTTTACAAAAGGGGAAAATATTGCGCACTCGCAGAAATATCTCTTTCGTAAAAAATGATTTTATTAAACAATATAGGAACGTGAATTTTTAATATACACCACTTTAATCGATTACTATTAAAAACAGTGACAGAAGGGGAAATTGCTCCTGACATGCGTTTTTCTGTGCTCCAAAACGACCTCTACGCAACGTCATGGAGTGCATGTCTTTGCAGATTCTTTTACCTTTATTCTTAGCTCAGCTTGATAGTGTATGAATTCATGATCACAATATTGTATAGAGATTCAGTTTGATTTCAGTTTGATTTCTGTACATTGATAGAATAAAATCACAAAGGAACATTCTTAACAGAAATAAAACAAAAAAGCAATTCGATGTTAACGATAGTTTTATTTGCTTTGTAATACTTTTGGAACAAAGAACAGGCATCGTTTATTTTTTAATGAAACAAACAAATTAGAAAAGCCGCGTAAGACAAAGGGGATTCCTGGGGCCTTATCGTAAATTATCGTAAATGATCAGCACGTTCAATTTCGCAGATGTTGAACTTGTATGACATTTTGCGAATCAAGGTGTTTATTATAAGAAAGATACATTTCTCCGAAAAGCAAAAATACTATAAAACAAGAACTTTTAGTATCCATGATCATATATCGATGGTTCAGTGCAAGACTATAGTGAGTGCTTCATAAACATGAAGAATTTACTATAGTATTGCACTGAACCATCCATATATGCAAGACGTAATGTGAACCACGGAAGCATGCTTCTTGAAAGTGTCAGGTCCCTTGTTTTGTCCAACGCGGCTTGAAACATTGACAAATATTGCATCCTTCCCAGTGTAGTCATTAATAGGTCAGTTATGTAGAATGGTTTCCATAACGACCGCGTTACCATGGAAACATAAAAAAGAACATAGTGCAACATCAATTCATACGAATTAAAAGTGATATTTACGCTTACCCATAAATAGTTATGTTAAAGAAGAGTTTTAGAGAATAAGTTGAAAGATTCACGGTTTAAAAGAAAAGTGCAAAATTGCAGTTGGAGTGAGCGCAAACAGGATGTGTGTTAGAAGTAGATGTTTCATTTTCAGCATCTGTTTAAGCATCGTTCCGAATTGACGCATGCAATCATTAGATGTTATAGTAATCCATGACAATGGATCCATGCTCCTTATGGACAATGAAGTTTCACCCAAAATTTGACGAAATGACCCATTAACCCATACGTAAATAGGCTTATGTTAGGTTAGTAGAGCATATACCGGCTGTAAGGTTAATTTGTATCATGCCGTCTTTGGCTTTGTATTTGTCTTACTTCCTTATATCGACTGATATCGTGTAAATTAGAAACTAACGGACGAATGAACCAATAGAACCTACCTAAATCCACATTCATGATTATCATGTGCAATGACCATTATTGTTGAAAGACATGGCTGCAGTCGGGATGTCATGCAATAGTGTTCACGAGAGGAGAACGTCAAAGTTTCATAAAGAACTTTCAAGTCGGATGCATGTTTGTACAATAGAGAAAACGACCAAGAGAAGTCCGCCATTTGCTTTAATGATTGTGCATTCATTTACAGTTCTTAGACGTCCTGTCCTGATAATGTTAAAGCTTCATGCACTCAGGTAAGATCACCATTAAAACTAGCATCTCGATCTCTTTCACTCCTTACATGGATATGCCATTCACCATCCGAGCGAAATAAACAAAACAAAATGTTACGTAGTTAGATTTAAGATATAATGAACCTAGTTGCTAGAGTAAAATAATAGCGTGTACGTAGCTGTGTTATATAGAGCAACGAACAAAGTAAATATTGATATGTGCTAGCCACTCTATTCTACAACATGAGAAAACAGGCTTTTATAAATTAAACACAAATTAACTGCAATATCCATGGAAATGACCGAGTCGCTAAAGACCAAAATACCAAGTCCAGTAGCATTTAACCAACCAGACACTTGGAACACCATAATTATGCCATCGCTTGATGAAAAATATTTCCATGGAAACAAATCCGTAAGTTGTTCTATGAATGATTTGTTGCAGAAATAGATTCACAACAACGTCTTTTAACTCGTCATCAGTTGCAAAAACTCTGAAACAAGAAAACAAGAACATGTCAAAAATACAGCATCACAACAATGGCTTGGGTTAATCGTAATTATTTACATAGATAAACAGAGCCCAATCTTGAAATATTGGTTAAAAGGTACCAATGAAAGGAAACTTACTTCAATATTTGAGTGTTTAGCAAAAATGGCTTTAGTTTAAACAACATGAATATCTCTACTGGATGCTTTACATAACTAATCGATTAATTGGAAAAAAGGGGCCAAAGTAAACTTGAAACTTGAAACTTAAGTTAAACGCCTATTTCTACGTATAGATACATATCCAATGGCGTTGTACGATGAATAAAGAAGTAAAAACATGTAACTAGCCCTATGCTATAATCTTACTTTGAAATCTCCTAGACAAACGAACCAATATTTCAAGATATGGGCGCTACATATATATATTTGACGAGACACTAGCATTGCGCAGAACGTGCTTCAATGTGCAATAAAGGAACCAAATTAACGCATATCATGTTAATAGAGTGCAACTGCTAGCAAATAGGCCGAAACGGCAAGCAAGGTTAGTGTGCGCATGTCCATGAGTAGGGAATTATGGGAAGACATATGACGTTGACAAGTATCGACCAATGAAATCTACAGCTTTAGGCTCGAACTCCAATTACATTCAGCATGAACACTTAATGGCCACGTCAATCAAAGAAGGGTCTTTAACGTGTCTGCGTAAAGCTTCTTCTCGGATACACATGCGCAGAAACATGCGCATGGAATCCAGAACAAAACATTCCGCTTAGAAAGAGACCACTGACTTCCATACTGTATCTTGTACATTTTAGACACCTCAATTACATGTTAGCGGAAAGTGCCATTGTGAATGCGTACGCAAAGACTTATTCACAATGGCAGTTTACGCAGATGCATTAAACCACCTTCTTTACTTGACGCAGCATAATGGTTTACAATTGCTTTAATGGAAGTGCATCCTGAAGTCCAAATGTTGCTGTATGCGGAAAACTTAACATCTGTTTACGCCTTCGATGAGTGTTGGAAATAACATAAATATTTTGTAGCAAGTTTTTTTTATTTAAAATTCTCAGCCTCCTTTGCGCATTTGCTCAATCGGACATCAAACTTTTGAATTCTGCAAGATAAAAAGAGATTAGATATGATAAAAGAGGGAAGAATAAAAATGTATCTATGACTACGCTTAGCGAGCAAAGTATTTCTGAAAATAGAGATATCACTATCTTAAGAGCGAAATAACTTCATTCGCTACAGTATAGTCATAACTGTACATATATCATACAATGTATATAAGCATATTGTCAACTTGAAAAAGATCTACATTTATACGAGTAGGAAGGTCTTCGCATTGAGCCAAACATTCTTCGAATCTTTTGAATATCCAATGACAAAGGTTGTAACGGACAGAGTACTTATTCTTTTGTTTAAAACTTACATTACTAAAGCACAAAAGGAAACGTAGTACTACATATTTTTCGTTTAGATATGTCAGATAATTCTTTAATTTATGCAAACGTAAATTTGTGATTGTGTTTCTTGTGTTTGCCCCTTTACAGACGCATTATATTCATATTACTGCAAATACACTTTAAAACACACAAGTTGCTTCTTAAAATTCATGTCCTCCCGTTGTTAAAGCGAAATATCATAATCATCATATTCATCTGCCCTTGCAGAGACGTTCGAAAAATCTCACAATTACATAAAGTTAAAACAGTATTCGTGTTTACCAAAATAAGAATATCGCAAGAATCCAACATATACTCCCACACAACAAATATTCGTAAGCCACAACTTAGATTTATTCTATCATTTGTACGGGTTGTACATCGCACCTTTAATATATCAGTTATGTTTCGATGCCCGACTCAGAATGATGTTGGTAGACCTCAAGCTTAACTGGTTGTAAGGGCAGGTCAATGCGGGAAGAGCCATCGACATTCTATAAGTCAATTATGAGACACTTCTCATGAAAATCCAAATGCCGATTTAAACCCACGCAGGGCGTTGATTTCGAGTTCTGTAATCTAACTAACTACTAGGCCAATGTACATAGTTTGGAACGCCTATTGATCACAATGAGAAGAAACCAACATGACAAAAGTAGAAATTGCTCGTCACGGGAAATTTCAACTTTTGCCAAAGTGGTATCTATTTCCTTTATCTTTTGGGTGTCAACTTAAGCTAAAATAACTTAACAATCTTTAAGATTTGGTCGTTTGGGAACGACAATTCCCTTCCTGAAAGAAAATTCGTTTATCATTATAAAGACAAAATACCAATTATGCCTCAGAGTTTCTTACTTAAATTCGATGTTTATTCTTTTAACTCGTTTCTCAATTTGATTTATATATGGTGTGTAATAGTTAGGAAACCACTGAGAGCAAAATGATTATCCCAATATGTTTTATTTAGTATCATAACGACAATTCTTTATTTCACTTACGATCGTTTTCCCGCCAACTTATTGTTTCAGGTTTGACCAGACATATATTCCAATATGAGCGGGAGTGAAAAAGCTAGGCGTAGCTTGAATTTAGTTGGCAAGGTATACGACTCTTAAGACTAAATAACAGTCCGTATCATTACTAGGTAAAGCACTCGGCTCTTTACCTTAAGACTCAATGAAAACTCATGACATTGTCAATCATTTTGATGAATTTCCCTAGGTAAAGTATATCTACCTATCCTGGCGCTGGTTTACAACTAACAGGAGTGGAATCAAGAAATTATGTTATTATATAAAATAAAAAGCCCCCTTGAAATTTGATCAATCTTATGTTTTATCTAGTAAACTATGAGTATAGGGTTGACGTGGGTATGTTATATATACTAAACCTTATCAAATAGACAATAAATGAACATATTGGCTGAACATGAACAAACCGTTGACAATGACAATTAATACAGTCAAATAAAGTTGGAATGTAGAAAAAGAGGGTCGATACATGTATGTTTTAGTCACTATTCAGTAATAACTCAATTGCTGTAACATGGATGCATCGCTGTCGTTGTGATTACAGGAAACCGTTGAATAAATTTTAAATGGTACGACACCTCTTTGAAAATGTACTCTAGTTACAAAATAATCGCGTTCGTTGTATACACTTTACCTTCATAATCCACCGTACCGCTACCATCAGTGTCAGTTTCTGCAATCATGTCTTCAATTTCTTCTTCTGTGATATCGTCACCTGGGATACACATAATCCAAACAAGAATCAACGTTTATTCAACGCAAACAAGGTATTTTACCCAAAATCGGTGGATAAGAAACGCAATTTTCTAACTTTACAATTGGCGTCTTATAACGTTTTTATCAAGAGCAATAACTAAGTCCCAAATATGGTAAACTAAATAAGCAACGCATCGCTTAAAAATACATTATCTTGAATTGTCGTTTCGTCAATGGCTTGAAACTGAATATTATACAGTGCTTGAAAGGGTTTGGAACGTTATGCCGACTGCTAAAAATAATTAAATAGTTGTAATGCTTAATGAAACAGTTATTCAACCTACCCTTATTTGGCCCCATGGCATCTGACTAAACCCTTAATAATTCATTTATTATCGCTGACTGAAATTGCAGCATTCGTATAAGTATCTAACACACAAAACGCCAACAGCAAGACTTTGACCATTTCCCAAACAACAAATTTTCGACTGTGCCAAATTGAAAGAGTTTGCAGACGGCATTTCGAATTTGAATGAAATTGAAAAATATTCTTCAGATAAAGCAGAAAACCTTGTGGGAAAAGGAAAAAATGCTCGTTGCGAGCAATTTCTCATTTTCCCACACTGTTTTCTAAAGTCGTCTGCAAGAAAGTAGTCAAATGTCGTAATTGTTTGGGAAAGGGTTAAATCCATCATGTAGCATCGACGAATTCCGTTCCATCATAGAAAAGTCTTATAAATTCTATATTAAGACTGTTAAGGTGATCGTTCACATAGGAGAACATTTGATAGTCAAAATGAAATGTCGTTAACACAAAATATTGCTTGTTTTGTTATATGATATACAGTCAAAAGTAGGTATTGAAGGCATAACCAGTGCAGGAAGCGTCAAAATATCTAAGCATGTACAGTTTATATGTGGTAGATCTCAAATCCGTTGCAACGCTTTTTGATCCGGATACCCATTCATTTGTTGTATACAGACCGACTCTAAAAACTGAAATACATTTTTGCTTCGAATGGTCATTTGTTAACATTTTGTATCATATATAAGTACAACTATTTCAAAATCTAAAAAAATAATCGGTTCCAACTTCCAGATTTCCTCAGGTCTAAGAACAAACAGATTTAAAATCCATCTTATATCGATAATGAAGAGACATCAAACACATCAAAATATCTGAATACTTACCTAAAGACTTAAGAATCCATCTAATATCGCTGACTGGAATTACTCCTTTTCTATCTCTATCTAACACTCTGAATGCTTCTTTCAATTCCTTTTCCTCTTCATCTTCCTTTAACTTGGCAACTAAGATGGTTTTGAACTGATCCCATGTTAGGAGACCAGTGGCTGAAATAATTAAAAGAGGAAAATGGAGAAATAGTCAACAATTTACTTCAACATAGCTCCGTTTGCCAACTCCGCTGCAGAAGACTGGGAAAATTATCGCGACAAACGGATAGATTGTTTAACCCTTTACCAAACTCCCACTTTTCGACTGTACCAAGTTAAAAGAGTTTGCCGACGACATTTAGAATGTGATGAAATCGATAAAGAAATCTTCTGATAGGGCAGAAAACATTGTGGGCAAAGGAGAAATTGCTCGTTAAGAGCAATTACTCCTTTACCCACAATGTTTTCCAGAATGGTCTGCAACAAACTGGTCGAGTGTCGTTAATGTTTGGTAATGGGTTAACATTAATCAATTCTGTTATTTGCTATATGCAAATGACTTTGTATAACATTGCGAATAAAATTAAAGTATTATAATAGAATTTATATTCTATTGTTGTCCGAACTTGCCAAGCTACTTCTCAAACCATCGACTTAGCCTTGTGTCTTTGTCCGTGCGTATATCCAACCCTAGCTAGTACTGGTAGACGTACAGAACAGAACCACAGGCTAACCATCGATGCTACTACTGCGCCATAACGGGTGGAAAACTCCTCACGGGGATTTCCCTTTATGGAATTGATCACTACCAACACAAATGTCATAAATGAAATATTTTCAATTTAACCGGTCAGAAATCAACATAAGAAGACATTATTACTTAATTAATTACTAAAGAAGAAAAAAACATCCTTATCTGTATGAAAATCTTATGGTGGCAGTGATCGTTACAATCTGAACACATCGGGTTTATCCAATAGTATTTCACAGCTCACGGAAATACCCGAGTAGTTCCGATTGTGATCGTTACAGCGAAGCGATGGGGGATTACTGTAAGGAGGTTGAGCGGGTGGGTCTGTTAGAATTATGCCCCCTGGCTAGACTGATAAGCCCAACTTACCATCTTCGTCTGCGTCGTCGACCCATTCCTTGAGTTTATCGTCGTTGGTCTGAAGTGCGAGACTTTTGAGGACTTTATCCACATCCTTGGTGGCTACGTTATCCGAGCCCTTCTTCTGGAACATGTGGAACACCTGCTTCGCATCTGGAACGGAACATAGGGAGATTGTAAGGGAATTGAAAACAAGGTAATTGACTAGAAGTGTAGGGATCGGTAATCTGTTTTTGCAACAAAGGGTTTTTGCCAATTTTATGCTTGTTCATTGAACTTGGTGAACTTGTTGATGATAGTTGCATTCTTTAAATAAGATGAAAACAGGTTTATGTTTGGGGCTATGCACATTCCAAATCGAAAGCATTTCATAAGAAGACAACATATCATTGCAAATGAAATGAATTGATGGAATCCAGTTTTAGAATTGAGTAGACATTATTGTAGGTGAAGTATGCTCATCTTCATCAAACATTTATTTCCACCAGCTAGTTCTAGTTCTACTTATTAATGTAGAGTGTTCACTCTTGTACAATATGGTACATGTTCCCTGGACGACTCATAAGTACTGGGTAGAAAAATGTGTCTCGCCGAAGGACACTCCGTGGAGAAATAGATGATCGCCATCGAGGATCGAACCCGGTTCCGCGATGCTAATCATTACACCACCGTTTTACCAAGTTCAATGCGGTTACAGGTTAGGGAATGTGTTGACTGGCATAAACTGGTTTTTTCGAGTGCACTCGTGCATATAAAAACTAAAGATATGTGTCTTATAGCATTGAACAACTACAACGTATGTTCAAGTTTGAAACAGTCAAAAATATGAAGCATTGGTGCAAAAATACCAGTAGCCCGGTTAGATAGACCTACAGTACCATCAAACTGAAATACCATGGAAAATAGATGTATGCCCCCATCAACAACACAAACCCATCCCGCATACATAGTTATGTTCAAAAATAAAAATATTGCTAAAATTGAGGCATTAATAAACTGAACAGGCATTTTCTCTTCTTAGTAGAAAAGAAAGCAGCAGAGAAGTTAGGTCTATAACTTGAACACTTCAGGTTCCTCATCATAACAACATATACAAATACATAAGTAATGGATATTTTACGAAATATATACAAACATATGGGCCGCGTCACACGAAAAGGGGCACTCGGACATAAATAAAAACCTCTGACTCAGCGCTATTATTCCAGCATCTAGTCACGACAGTTATCATTTGTATTCATTTAAAGGTATAACTTGATGTCCTCTTAGATGGCAAACAGTGTAACCCCAGACCAGCCGCCACGTCAGTGACGTGGCGGCTGGTCTGGGGCTACACTGTTTGCTATGTCCGAGTGCCCCTTTTCCTGTGACGTTGCCCATATAGTTTTAGAAATACGAAAACAGTTCTTGTTAGGTTAACACAAAGGGCTAGATGTACAAAAACATAGCACAAAGAGGGTTTGTCTTGTTCCATTCTAAATATTTGGTTTTCACCCCCGAATTATGAAGTACGGTAAGTAAAGAGAGAGAGAAGGGGTTTATCATACCTTATCATTGATTTGACCTAGAGAAAAGGGTTGATTTGCAAACATTATCATTGTTGTGATCCATTGCCATCAAGTCGTACCGTTTCAATCTTTGCATTCGTGGTAAAGCAGAATATTTCCAAAATAACATAAATACTTTCTGTACGTAAACAGGGGCAAATATTAGCACAAAGGGGTAGCTTGTCAATTTTCAAGAACACCGATAAACAAAATCGGCACGGTTCCCATGACTACGGTGGTAAAACGGAGTTCCTGCCAGAAGTAATTTTACCCGGGAAGTAATTTGTGCATTTTCCGCTCTTCGTTGCCACTGACTATACCGATACGTACAGGTAGATCGAGGTAAAAGGCTTCATGCAAACATTTATCAATGTACAGAGGAGGCTGGTTGTTTGTTTGGCGTTTAATGCCGTTTTCAAGATTATTTTCCTTTTTATGTACATATGTGCTACAGTAATTCAGTCTTCCTCAAACTCCAACTAGAAGCAACAATTATTTTTCGTTTCATTATTTGGGATCTGCAGTGGTGTAAACGTTAGTGCGGGGTCAAGAGATAGGCTATCCCGTGTTCGGTCCTCGATGGCGGTCATCTATTTTACCGTGGAGTGTCCTCTGGCAAGACCCATTTCCTAGCCTAGTACTGGTAGGTCGTCCAGGAAACATGTACTTTAAAAGAGTCAACGTTGCAAATTAATAAGTAGAAGTAGAAATATCCTTCAGAAACCATTCTGAGAAAAGGATAGGTTGCTCATAGTGAGCAATCAATTAAAATTAAAGAAAAAAGTATATCCCCTAATACAGGGTTTTCTATCAATGGACAACTAATGTTTTATGTTTACAATGGAACTCTATCAAAGGAACTGATTAACCATTGTTTTATCAATAGAAAACAGCAAAGTTTATACATGATTTAATTTCTGACTGCCATAATCATCAGCAGAAGATAGTCACAAAGAATTACAATCAAGTGTTCTCTGTGGTACTGATTTGAATCAGAAACATTGAGAACAAAGGGGCACAATTTAATTCCCCTTTTATGAACAATGGGAGGAACTTTAGTGCAATAATGTTGCAAATATTTTCACAAAAATGGAGGATTCGCTTAATGCAGGTAGGCACTGCACCTTCGATGTGTGATTAAATGGTTTACGGGGATAAGGCGAAATAGATACACTGCTAACCAATAACGATTGTTTAAGTTCTACAGGATTTATTGCAGCACATCTCATATAGAAAAACAGTTTTATCAAATTATCCTTTTAAATTTATCGAACAAAAATGAAGGAAAATGGTTGGATTCTGTTTCTTACTACATTATTCGATATATTTCTGTCGCTAAATCCATTGCTCATCAGTTGTAAATACCGTTACATAGTCCTCTTGTTGATATGGCTATAAAACAACAATAGTTTTTCGACAATAAAACAATTTTGATTTGACTTGACTTTGATACTCTTTATAACTGTATAACCTTTCGATCAATTGATTGATTAAACGTTCGATTTACTTGTTTATTGATAATTTGATCGATTTATTGGTCACTTGGTTGATCGCTTGATCGATAAATTTCTTGATTAACTGATAGATTGATTGATTGATTGATTGATTGATTGATTGATTGATTGATTGATTGATTGATTGATTGATTGATTGATTGATTGATTGATTGATTGATTGATTGATTGTAGATTGATTGTAGATTGATTACTATTTGTTTTCCGAATTGCTGTTTTTTATATGGATGATTGTTTGCTCGATATATATTGATTTATGGATAGATTAATTCTTCCAGCGCTTGGCAGCTGCATTAAGCCTATTGAAAAGACAACCGAACCTTCCCAGGTCAATCGGGGAAAGTATACTTAGCCACTTAACCCTTACCCAAACAACACATTTTCAACTGTCCCAAATTGAAAAAGTTTGCAGACGACATTTCAAAATGTGATGAAATTGAGAAATATTCTTCAGATAGAGCAGAAAACCTTGTGGGAAAAGGAGAAATGAGCAATTTCTCCTTTTCCCATAATGTTTTCCAGAGTCGTCTGCAACAAAGTGGTTAAATGCCGTCATTGTTTGGTAATGGGTTACCACACCAAACAGTTCCAAAAAATTGAACAGTGCCAAGATAGAAACACGATTACGCGGGAAGATAGTGAAATCTCAGAGTAATCAAACGTCGTTGGCTGGGTGCCGAATTCGGATTTGAAAGTACATTGAACAGCCGTCGATATTTCTTCAGGGGTACCAAACGGGGGTTGGAATTCCACCACGCATTTTGCCAAGTAGCGTGAACGCTTTCAATCGTCAAGCGTCTACCTGTATGAAGATCTGACGTCAGACATTGGCGTAAAGTGTCGTCAACACTTTATACCTTGTCTAAGTTTTTCAATTCGATGCATGATTTTTGTTTCGTATTATACTCATAATTTTGGGAAAGGTAGGATCTTTTCCCACAGTATTTTCAAAAGCCGTTCAAGGCTGATAAGCCGTCAGCTGTCCGTATCTTACAGAGTATCTATAAAGCGTACTAACCCCAGATTACGTCAATCAAACCCAACAAAAAATGATCAGCTGAGAAAAGGAAATAACATTTTTTTTAACTCTATTTAAAATTCGGTTATCTCGCAGCAGACAATGTCAGTATTCACTAGGAACCAATTAACGAAAAATAAAACATATGGTCGAAAAAATTCAGAGTACATGTATATTTATAAGATCAATGAAATCTTATTTCCGCGCTTCTTTTAACGATTTTTTGTAAACCTTCAAATGCTTTTGGAATATAGAATACATGAACTCAATGTGGCAAAAAAGAAATGACTAAATAAAAGTCTACAACATAGCTTAGAATATCAACTCATTTTTTTTCGTATCTCACATTAAATTTTTTAGATCAATGCAATTATTTAAAGAGCTATTTTGATTCCATCTATTGTGGGGGTTAAATGTCATGTATTTAAAACTTCATAACTTATTTTTTTCCTTTGAATCGCTAGTACTTAGCCAAGGCTCTGATGTGTCTTGCTACAGGATATACCATTTAAAACAGCAACATCGGAGGGATCGCCCCGGGACCCCCTATGTTATATTAACACCTTGGCCAGGCATGACAACCTTTGTTTCAAATACCATCGGATATTGAAATGCAGCAGGTAGATGCAGCATTTGAGCTTGCAAGTCACAAATATGATTAGCAGGCATATAATATTGTGTTTAAACGAGCACTTCCTCCATACATATTATGAGTGAATGGTCATTGATTTAAGTTTATCCTGTCACTAGTGCCATTTCGGGACAGATAACTAGGTGCCGTATAACATTTGTGATATCCGGCACTAACCATGCACGCGACTAATCATGACGTCATAAGAACGATATGATGTCATGTTAACATCATTCTCTACTTATTTTTTCCGTTTTTCTTGTGTTTTATTTACATTTTGTTTGTTTGAAAGAATAGATAAAGGTAACAGGATAAATAGAATAGATGATTGGTGTCTTTGAATAGGAAAAGTTATCGGGCTCGGCATCGGAATATTATCCGTTTCGCCTTCGGCTCACCGGATAATATTCCTACGCCTTGCCCGATAACATTTCCGATTCACGACACCATTCATCTATTCTCTATATAATTCCATCTATCAAATTACATCTTTTATCATCAATAATCTGGAGCGGAATGACTGGCCTCCGTAGTAAAGTCGCCATTTCTCATGTACACCACGATTTTATCTTCTTAACCATTGTGGTGCTGTAACCAACTTCATGCTTATGCAAACGGTTTGAATCCAGGCCAGCCGCCAAGTAAGTTGATCTAACATTTTGCTACTCAGAGTATCTTTCCCCGAAAAAAAATAAGCAGATATTTAGGGTTTTAGAAAGCAGACGATATAAAAATCTATTTTAAAAAAATTACCCAGCATTCAAATTACCCAGCATTCTAAGGGTTAATATGGTTGCTAAAAACAAGATTGGCTGTTTACTCATACATTTTTAAAGAGGTGAATAAGTTCATTTTAGTTCGATCGACTTTGTTAGAGTTGGTTAGATATCAGTCTATTCATTCGGATAATACATAAAGTCATAAATAATTCTCATATATGTTACAAACATACAATACCGCATAATAACTACGAAAACGAGTTCATTATATACATAATTCATAACGAATTGCGTGATTGCAGAACATATTTCAACCAGTCTCTTCAATTCAGATCTTGATGCGTATACATGTAGTAATTGCATGTGCCAAGGGAGTGTGTCGAAAATTGTGTCGTCTGCTTTCCAAAACCTAAAATATCTGCTATATTATGTTGAGGAAAGATACCCAGAGTAGTACGCAGGATAGGAAACAGGCCAGATGCAAATTTTATTTCGCGGCTGGCCTGGATCCAAACTGTTTGCATAAGCATGAAGTCGGTTCAAGCACTATAAGGGTAAAGAAACCAGGGTCTCAGTTTTGTACATGTGTTTAAAATGTTAGAGATATTGCAGAGGAGATAAGAAACAATATAAATGTGGGGCCGATTAACTCGATACATAACTATTACGTTATGTCAACAGGATGCCTGCATATCAACATGGCATCTGGGTGTAATGTCGTCCATATGGCATTATTTGTAATCCCTTTATTCATTTTAATGATATCTTATAACGACCCCTAATTGATGGCAGCACCAGGAAACAATTGCACAGTGAAAAGCATTACATTTTCATTTTATATTGGTTAAACACTAGTGTGGCAAAAAGAGAAATTGCTCTTTTTGGTTATCTCATATTCCCAAGTGTTTCAAACGATCTATTTAAATTGTCTTTACTTACCTGTTTATATATGATTACCTTATCAAAAGCCCTTCATAGGATCATATGATTTTGGAAGATATTGACACAATTGATTCTCTGTATTTTTTTATAAAATATATGTATAACCAGAGACATATATAATTTAGTTATCTATGTATCTGGTATAACAGAAATACTTAAACAGGGATTCTGACAGAATGTCGCCTTTCCCCCTATTCTATTACGTGTATAGGATACTGTACAATGGGTAAATTGTCGTCCGAACAAATGAACTTTTTCGTTCTTACTTTCACATTCAGTCATGCGAGAGAAAGTACTGTTCAGGAGAGCACCCTGACAAAAGAATGAATTGCTCAAAACACACAGTGTGATCTCTGATGCCAATTAGGTCATAGTTATTTCACCTATGGTCTGTTTCGTACTCGGACAAACCAAATACATTTGTATCTAAAGGTAACTCGGATGGTCCAAGCTATTACTGTGTTACGTCAATGAAAAATATGCGCCCGAATGTATTCCGGACGCATTTGCAAACTTTGCGTGAGAAGATATCTCGTCCAAAAAGCTGCAGAAGTTTTACATGGGTATTTTGCTTCAAGTATCTTGCTTCAAGTAAAGCACCACAAGTACCTGCCCTAGCCATGGTTACAGACTTCAGAATCGCTAAACTATGAGATCCTGTTTAATAGAATTCTCCCAATCGTATCTACTCGGCAATCCCCGTAACAAGTTGGTAGATATACCTCGTAGGCAGTACATGAATACACCAGAAATCCTGGGGTAATTCGCCTTATTTCCGGCGGCTAACGCAAAATGCACACAGGCACTAAATATGTATTTTTAATACACACAAATTGGTTATATATCACAATTGAATGTTTGTTTTTACCCTTTTCATTAAAGATGACCATATCAACACATCTTTGATTCATATTTTGTCAATCGTATCTACTCGGCAATCCCCGGCTTGTGCCGGGGATTTCCGAGTAGATACGATTGCAAACGGACATGCCCTTCGTTGCTGACCTACTTTCAAAAATGGCTCCCCATTGCCTCCGAGGTTATCTTAAGAAATGGCCGAGGTGTTCCGAATGAGAATTCTCCCATACGCGAAAGATTTGACCGATATGAACTTAAAACACAAACAACAGACGACACAAGAAACGGGTACAATTCATTTTCTTAATCGCATACAGCAGAATCCATTGTAAATATAAGATACGTTGTGTTATGTTATCGAATCCCCCATGCGGATACTCCTGTCAAGTCTGAATTTAAAACGACAACATACGACAAAAGGTAACACGAAATTTTTTATGATTATTTGTGACAAAGGATAGAAACCATTGTAACAAAATGGTGAATTGCTCATCATGAGCAAATTATTCTTCAGCCACAATCATAAAGGGTGGAATCCACTGTACCGAAATAGTAAATTGCTCATCATGAGCAATTTTCCATTTAGTCAGAATGGTTTCTAGATACCTCGACGCAAAGGTGTGTCAAAGCGAGGTTTAATAGACGAAGGGGTAAAGACAGAATTTCTGTTCATGCCCCTCTCGTTACACATTTAACATACAAGCGTAATTATTCTCCTCTAGAAAATATGACTTCTGCACGCATTTAACCCAGACATGAATCATTTCCATGTGTGAATGATAACCTCCCCCCTCTAAGATCTGTATGCAAATGCTACAAGTAAACACATACCGTAATTGAAACCACATGCTCCCCTATGTGTAACTGTTAATCATTATCTACAACAGGATTCTCCGATTTATTTATAGATTGTGAAATAAAGTAATAAATATTCTGATAAATAAAGAGAAAAATCGAAGATATATTTTTGGGAAAATAATATGTAAACAAATTAAAAAATGTTTGCTAATATGATTTATAATTTTCGTTGAAATAGAAAAAGATGAAATGTAAAAGAAAAATGTTTAAATAAATCGTTTAGCGGTATTAGCATCCAAAGGTGTGTGTAGAAAATGATTAAACTTAAACAAAAGGCATATTCTTAATCGTGAACAAGAAAGAATGAACAATTAAAGACGTACAAGTTTCTATGTATGTCATTCAATCTTTACTAAGAATAGAAACGTTTGATAAATATTAAATCCGAAGAGGAAAGAAAAACAACCTAGATATGATAATTAATACATGTTCTAAAATTCTTTCAAACCTATTCGTTAGAATCAACAAAAAAGTTAAAAGAACTTGTGCGTGGATAAATGAATAGAAAAATAATTAAAAAGCTCGAGGAAAAAAACGAAAAAAAAATGTAAAGACTCACCATTAAGCTGCTTTTCCGAGACTTTGAAGTCCGACTGCAAAATAGAAGTTCGTCGATTCATGATACAAGTCGAGAAAGATGGAGCAAGTGAATTACAATGATATAAATAGCCAGGTTCACCTCTAAAATACCTATCAATCACATGGGAACGGTCTCAAATTCTTCGAAAAACGAGGTTAACCTAAGGAACTTATCTAATTCAATACTTTAAAATGGGATTTATCTCCTGCGAGGATTTTATGTTCGAAAAACAACAGCACGCATCCTCTTTAAGGCCGACATTATCGGTTTACAATCTCTTAATGTCGTTTCTTTAAACTTCAGAATTCGTTAATTTTAAGGAATCAGGTGTAAGGTGGTCTGGTTACAAAGAGTGATAACACTTACCATCTTTTTTTAATTTGTATTTTTTTTATTCTACGATCCACTTTCCTATAAGAACCCCGATATTTCACAGATTACACCTCCTGTTATTCCTTCTCGCTGTTACACGCATGCGCAGTAGACGATGAAGAAGATGCAAGCGTTTGCCGGAGCCAAGAATTTACCTTGGAGTAGAGATGAGGTAGAGAGATTACACAAATAAACATAAGAGCGTGTTCTGCTGAGAACCGAGGATTTTATAGGTATAAATATAAGATCGTGAGATAAATTAGAACAATATGTGCCAGACGCTGGTTTATTTTCGGCATTCCTCTGATGTTTCGGCCAGAAGTATGCATTACACGTATTCGTGTTACTATGCATTCTAAGTACACATCGTATATGTTTGTCTAACATAAAAATGTCCATAGAAAAAGCGGGTGCCCTATGTTGTTTTTCTTCATGTGTAACTTTAAATATGACACGTAACTTTAAATACATATCAAACATGTTCTTCTATATTGTGTTATCAAGTTAGGAAATACGTGTATACATATGAATAACATTTGTATTTGAATAAACATTGTTTATCAATTGTTAAGCTTAAGACTAATATTCCTGCGTCTGATTCCTAGCTTCACATTTTCGAAACCGTTGTAAACGGAGGCATTGCTCGGCATCAGAAATTCTTTCGTCTGTACCGATAGTTTGACCCAGCATTACATAGAACATGCTTTTGATAATTTATCTGTGTCGCCTGTTGCTCTTTTTGACGAGCCATTTAAAACCAAACATGACTTTGCTTTGTTCTTGTGGTTTACTGCTGTTTCAGAAATTTTTTGTTTTTACCCGAAACCGTGTTCCAACAAATGGAAAAGCTTTTCAAGACAACACTCATGGCCCAATGGAGGGAAGTCAGTACTTATGCTTTCTTCGTTATTGTCCAGTCTGAGCTTCGAATCAGCCATATTCCACACATGAAGATATCAAGACGTTCTAGTCAATAAATATTTCGAAATATGTCTGTACGTGTAAGTCAATAAAATTCTATTCGTCTATTTCTGTTCTAGAATGCCCAGATGAATCTCATTTCAGTATTCCAAATCGGCTAATTCCCGCCAGAGTGACAGGCGAGGTGTTCCATTTACGTAAAAATCGAAACTGCTACATATCCCTTTTAAATAATATCCATGCATATCGGGTTTGACTTACTCAAATATTGTCATAAAGTCTTTGAGGGAAAATGCTACCGACGTTTAACAACAATTACAGTGACGTCTCGTTAATCCGAACACGTCCGTTCCCAACAAAATGTCCGGTTTACCGAATAATCCGGACTAATGAAACAGAGCATGTACTTATACACATTAAGACATAAAAGGTCTGTATGCACGTGTATACTTATAACCCTTTACCAAACACCAATTTGTCGACCGTCCCAAATTGAAAGAGTTTGCAGACGACATAATAAAACGTGATGAAATTCAAAGCTAATCTTCTGATATGGCAGAAAAATTGTGGGAAAAAGGAAAAATTGCTCGTCACGAGCAATTTTTCCTTTACCCACAATGTTTTCAAAAGTCGTCTGCAACAAACTGGTCAAATAATTCCGTTCCCTAACAAATTCGTTCGGATTGCGAGACATCCGGATAATCGGGTCCGGATAAACGAGACATCACTGTATATCCACTGAAAGCTTGATTAGTGCGTATTTAGCTTTTAGAGCCTGCATACAGTCCATTACTGTATAGTCTAGTTTAATCCAAAAGCGTTGCAACGCGTTTAAGATTTAGATTAATCGCATAAAGACTATGCTTACTTAGTTATATTGACGCTTTCTGGTTTAAATACGCTTTCAATAGCAATCATACATTAATAAAACTGTTTTGTTCCAATAACATTTAGTTTTATCGTTCAAGTTTTCTCATCGGTGAACAAGCAACTTTAAAAATGACACATATCTTCCTCTCATAAGAAACATATAGGTATGCAATTAACTCACATTACTTTGATATAGAAATAAAGAACAATGTATCTCTTTGTCGCATTGGTTCCAACTCATATCCAAAGGGAAACATGTTCTTTTGAGTAACATTTCGTCGTCCGCTGTTGCTTTCAATGTGGACAACGGACGACTGACACATTATATCCAAGGAATTAGATGAAAGCTAAGCCATTACGTTCCACGCCAGGGGTGGCGAAATCTAATTCTGTTTTTACAGTCCGTAAATTCCAAATCTTTATCTACACGTGCCCTTATATAAGTTATATAGTAAATTCCAGGGTACCGTTTTACTAAACAACTTAAGGCAAATATTTTCATAAGTCGTAATTGATAAACATGGATAGTGCCTTCAATGAAAGTACAATGTTGCAATGTGTCACTTCATTGGAAGCGTCTCGAAGAGACGTTTCCAATGATGTGTCACTTTGCAATATTGCTTCGTCCGATATTGAAATAAGAGGAATTGTTGTTTTAGACTTACGCAAATCTTAAGCAGCGTAAATTGTTTAGCTAAACGGTACCCTGGGATTTCAGCCAAAATCTACTTGTCCGTTAATGTTTTTGGACAAGCTGGACAATATGAACATTCGATTTACCACTCCTGGTCAGAGTACACTGAAGAATTACTCCCGGAGATCGTTGTACAGTAAAAAGTAGTTCTTGAAAATTTAGAATGTTACTTTGAGTGTTAATTTTATGCTTTTAGGACATAAGAGGGGGTGTTTTTGACTGTTTTTGATATTTTGTGGGTGTTGGCCATGTTTTAAACCCCTGGTTTGTTTTTTTCTTCAGAACTACTTCTCGCGGAAGGCGACGCGCTGAGGGAGACGTCCTTCGCTGACCCACCCATTTTTGTAGGCGATTTAAGAGGTAGGTAAAAAGTAATGGCCGGTAGTGAAAAAAGTAGCTGATATTCGATATGATTGCTTGTCAAATTCTGATTGGCAACAGAGTGTGGAATAGTGAAACAACAAGGATTAACTCTGAATCTTTTCATGAAAGGTACTGTGAACATGCCTAAATGACTGTTTTTGTATAGAACAAAGAAGGGCCAAAATAAGACAGACTCCGTCCTCCTGTGCACATACTGACGAATCATGTCACCCTTTCGAAGTGCCGCGTACTTGTTTGACGTAGGTCACGGCTCATATATTGATTAGTTAATGGAATGTTCTATTACTTTGTCAAACTGTTCTGATTTATATGTTATTAACATTAACGTTTTTATTTATTTGATTTCTCTATAGATGACGGCATTTACCATAAGCACCTACGTAGCCAAAACTATCGAAAGCAAGAAACTTAACTTATAGTTATAATTTGGAAACTGTGTGACGAAAGTTTATTATTGACCATGCCCTTCCAAAGCGCTCTGGCAATCTCTACCCAGAGTTCCTTGCTCCTTTCATACAAGTATAAAAGGAATATGGAACTCTGGGCAGAGATTGGCAGTCTGATTCTAAGGCTCATACTAGCAACCCTTAGAATGCTGGGTAATGTTCTAAAAATAGATTTCTGTGGCGACTGCTTTCCAAAACCTTAAATTTCTGTTTCGTTTTGATGAGGAAAGAGGAAAAATAATCAGCGTAGCGAACAGGTTAGATCACAGGCCAGCCGCCAATTTACTTGGCGGCTGGCCTGGGTCTAACCTGTTTGCATAAGCGTGAGGTCGGTTCCAGCACTATAAGGGTTACACGTATTTGTTAAGTGTCAACTCAAATGTTTACTAGGCAAAAACATGTAATGTATGCCATTTTCAATTAGGTAGCGACCCGCGCTATTTGTGAAGGCCCTATTATTAGGCGTCTCGGAGTATCGAGCTAGAAGTCATATGGCTACCCATCTCCAGGTTCGAATCGCGGATGCGGTAGGGATAGACTTGGAATTTCGTAAGAGTTGGTCGCCCGAAAGACTCACGGGAAGGTGATGGCTCTACATGGCCCGACCAGCACATTTATGAGTTTCCTACGTTCATTCTGAGCCTGACATTACACTATATAATGGGAATACATTTGGCATGGTGTATACTACTGACTAACAAAGAGCTCACTATTTTGATTAATTTTATCACCATAAAATAGAACCGTTAGAAAGGATCGAATTAGGTGAATTTGATTCCAAATGTGCTTGTTTACAGATGTAAAGAAATCTGGAAATAGAACTTCGATTTCTTTAAAACTATACAATAGCTGTACTGTCAAATGATACGCACTGAAGAGTAGCCATTTTTGAATCAATTATGCTTTCAATAGCTACATTTAATTGTATATCGAACAGAAATACAAACACTATTGTTTTAACGATATTTCATTCTGACTTTCAACTTTTCTCTTCCGTGAACAAATACCTTAAATCTCTGCCGTTTATGCCAACACCCCGAGGACCGATGGGTCGTTTTGGTAAACTGCTTTTAGGTAGAATACCCTTAATCCGCCATTTTGAAACCCATTCTTTCGTCTGACTTCTCCTTTCGTTCTCGGTATACATTCTTTAGGACCGGAGCTATTCGGTGTAAAGCGAATAGTTCCGCCCATGGCCGATGTATACCGAGAACGACCGAAGTAATCCAACGAAGCAAAGAATTTGAAAATGGCGTATTATGGGTGTTCTAACTTAAAAAGATTTATTCAGTAGCGATATCATTCAGCAGAGGAGATATCCATTTTTTGGTTCATTCTCAGTGAGCAAACCTGGCAATCAATATCAACTACTGTTAAAATATGGATGAAAGCAAATGAATATAATTTACATGTTTATTGATGTATAATGAATTGGCTTTGTCAATAAATGTTCGCTCGGCACCGGTTGGTAATTTGCGCTAATAAAGTATATTTCTTTTAGATCGAATAACAATTCTAGAACAAAATCAATCCATCAACCATTATCCATTTAAGTCCCTAATGGAATATCTGTCAAACTAAATTGCCGTATCCACTAAAATAAAGACGTCACGGTATTATAGCTTGAGGGAGATTATTTATGACAAATTGTATCGATAACCCGACAGAGTTATTCAGTTCTCTTTAGTTACGGCACCAGCACGGAAGTGAAAGTCATGGATAACATAAAAACTTATGTGTTTTTAACCGTTCTACTTTTTCAAACTCTTCCACAAATCCACTGCTTCGTTTCTTTTCGGAAGGCAAGGGATTGTTCCGCGGAGTTTGTATTTACCAGTTTCAACCGAATTTCATTCTCAGATTGCGCAGAAGAATGTACTCGGCGACAGCAGTGTTTAGCTGTCAACTATTTTCGACGTACGCAAGCATGTCATCTAGTCGGCAATTCTAGCACGGCCATCGACTTTCCTGACTTCGCAGGAGCCCCGTGTGTGACTTGGGTGGACAAGGGGAAACCGTACAATCGTTTCCCATTCGTAAATAGGACAGAAGTGGCTGGATGTGTAAATGAATCCTGTCAATTTGGTGAAGTTTGTACGAGAGGCGCTCATCAGCTAACTACATGTACGAGAGAGGAGTGCAACCTCCCAACCAACATATCCAACGGACATCTGTGGACAAACGTTAACCGTGTTGGAAGTAAAGCCATGTTCTCATGCCACGACGGATACCATGGTATGGACATTATTGATGGCCCGGTTAAATGTGGAACGGATGGTAACTGGACAATAAAAAGGTTTGCGTGTTTCAAAGATTGTCAAGGTCCTCTTGTGGTTGATAATGCAACTCCTCTATTCACACCGAACACATCAGCTGTAAATTCGACTATACCATACAATTGTTCTATTGGCTACTCTTCAACTTCTCCAATAACGGTCACGTGTCTACCGGACATCCTCACATTCACCGGACAGTGGTCAGAACCGTCTTCAAACTGCACCAAACAATGTTCTCCTCCATTAATCAGCGGCCCACACTTCTTATTGAACAACACCAATTCTACCTTCCCATTGAACAACACCAACTCTGCCTTCTATCCGAATGGTTACCAGATTAAGTACGAATGCTACCCTGGGTATTCACCCGCCGGTATACAAACAATCAACTGCACGTCGGAGGGGGTCTGGGCCCCGGTTGCCAACTGCACGCTAGCGGTGGTATGTTCGAGCTCCTTGTACGTCCCGGATCTGACGTACGGATTATGCTACATGATATACTATTCGTTTGTGTCGGTTGCCGAAAGAATCGCAAATATATTCGATGGAAGCCTGATAGATCTATCAACGTCTCAAAATATCTCGTTGGCCGAGTATTTGATGATCAAGAACGAGCTATATAGCCTGTATGTTGGAACATATGCTGATTACAAGGCTTCGACGCTCGCTAATTGGGCAGACGGTCACCCAAATGATCACTATGACTGTGTTGTTATGTCTCGGGGGTATAATGTCTCAACCTGGAGTACCATATCATGTTACACCAATCTTTCGTACATCATTCTCGAATGAGGCCGGGATGAAATGTGTACTGAAAGGCGACCGATCTTAACCCTTTCCTAAACACCAAATTTTCAACTGTCCCAAATTCAAAGAGTTTGCAGACGACACCTTAATATGTAAGGAAATCGGAAAACGTTTTTCTGATAGGACAGAAAGCATTGTGGGAAAAGGGGAAACTGCTTGTTAAGAGCAATTTCTCTTTTTCCCACATTGTTTTCCAGAGTTGTCTGCAACAAACTCTGTCAACTGTCGTTATTGTTTGGTAATGCATTACAGGTGCTCGTTCGCAGAAAAGACCATTTGAAAGTCAAAGTGGAATGTAACTGAAATAATACAGTTCTTGTTATGTTATTTGATGTATAATCTAACGTAGCTCTTGAAAGCATGATTCATTAAGGAGGCCTTAAGTTATCTAAGTATGTGCAGTTTATATGCAGTAAATATCAAGTCACCCTTATGGATTAAACTACATGTAAATTCACTTTATTCACACTTTAAATAACTAACAACGATCTAATTTTGCCTCAAATGGCTGGCTATTCTTCAGTGCGAATCGTGGAGGAGTAATCACGTAATTAATATCTACGAAAAACGTTCGAACAAGATGGCCGCGCCATAGGTATATTTTGCTTTTTTTCACCTACGTTTTCTAATGATAGCCACATTGTGTACCCCTTATAAGTTGACAACTTTCTGTTACTGTATGATAAAACATGGTTGAAACGGTCTTATGTCTAAAATTCGGTAGAGAAATCTCCGCCAATTGGTGATGTTTTAAGGTCATTCGAAGCCCACGACTTGAAATTCTTCTCAGGGTCTTGGAGCGAACGGTACAGCCAAAATGGAAACAACATTCACCGGCAATTGCGGAAAATTAATCGTCGGAATATGGCGTATTTAGAATACATGCAGTGGAAAGCAAAAGTAATCTGCTGAAAATAATGCATCAAAACCTGCTAATTAATGGGAACGCCATTCGCCATCTGTTTTATATCGTAAACATTAATCACGTGATCACCCCGCCTGTAATTGTACAGCTATTTGACAGTTTTAAAGAAATCGCTAATTCTAAATTCCAAATTCTCTCACATCTGTGAAGAAACACTTTGAAGTAGCTTGTGTGTGAACGACTGTCATTTGAGCGTTAAGTCTCCCACGAAGTGAACAGAGGTACCTTATTGAACTCCGGACACATGCTCAAAGCGTGACTTTAAATCCCGATTGTTGCGGAGCAAAAAGATATATAGTGTTTTAAATATTTCCTTAACGTGACAACATTTGTACTGTTCAATTTGTGAATCATTTATTCTGACTGTATTCATCTTATCCGAAAAAATTGTATTGGAAACATGTGTGTTTTTCCCAAAACATTCGATTGTGTAGAAGTCATGTCCATACAAATAAGAAGTATGGAGACCTATAATTTATTTGTACGAAGTAACCTGCCGATGGGAGCTTACACTACGGTATCGTGAATAAGTGAATGACACGTTGATTAACCCTTTCCCAAACAATTTTTTTTTGACTGTCCCAAATTGAAGAGTTTGCAGACGACATATCAAAATGTGATGAAATTGGAAAATAACCTTCTGATAGAGCTGAAAACATTGTGCAAAAAGGTTACGTGCAATTTCTCCTTTTCCCACAATATTTTTTCTAAAGTCGTCTGCAACAAAGTGGTCAAATGTCGTTATTGTTTGGGAAAGGGTTAAAACTTACATTTCATATATCGTGAACACATTTAGACATGCCATTTAAAGCTTACACTTCGAAAACTGCAATTTGATATTGTTATGTCGATTTAGCTTCGTAACGACCGGAAATGTAACAAAACAGGGTACAAAGTATATAGCATTCATAACAAAACTTGTTTTGTTACAATTCCGGTTGACATAATGAACAGGAAATGTATTACAATCTAAATGAAATTAAGTTTTAAATGAATGATTGGTCCAATATTTGACATTTGTAAAGAATCATCCTTTCACTCATTGAAAATCTATTTGTTTGTAATACTCATAGCGATTCACGCATGCTGTTCCAAACGAAGGCCCATACTTGGGTACTGCTACCTTAATGATGGTGAGGAACGATGGTCAACTCTGAAAGGAAGATTTTTTGAGGTATTACAACGGTTGTTTCCCTTTATGAAGATCCATTTGTTCGACCAACAAACACGTCACAGAAGCTACAATCAGAGATCATTTTACCTGAAAACCAGCGGAAGGTGAGGTCATGTAGCGGCATATTTTGCAAGATACATTTCATTTCAACAAATGTATATGCAGTATAATACAAAGACATTATAACATTATAAAATAACAGAATTGTTTTTGAACAGTTGCGATGTTTTCATAGGACATTTAGTGGTGATGAGTAACATATATATTGAAGTTTTTATATGGTTAAAATTGTTTGTCTCAAGGAATTGTTATCCAGACAAAGTTGAAACCGTGTGTTGAAAATAAATATGTATATTTGCAATGGTCGTTTGAATGGATTTCTCATTCAATGGGCGAAAGGTTACGTCTCCGATCAGCGTTTGTGTGTTCGATAGATTGAACTAGTCCGTGCCATCTCGAATCTCACTTTTGTTATCCATGTATGATATGATTTAGCTGTTATGTGTTAAAATTGTTTTAAATGATATTGTTATTATCATTATTATTATAATTGATTTTTGCCTTTTCTTTGGTGTGTAATAAACGAATAGTAATTCTATAGGTCTTAGAATAATTACCATCCATCAAACTGATTAATTAACACGTTAGCCTATTAGAAATCGAAAGCAACATCCTATATCATCATCAGACGAAAGAAGAACGGCATGAAAGATAGAATACGTATCCTTTCGGTTTTTTCGATTAAAGATTGCACTGAAGATATTTTGGTAATAAGTAGTTGAACATTTTGTAACTTTGGTTTCAAAAGGCTTCCTTGGCATTTATGTCAACGTGGGGTTTTATGGAGTGTTTATATCTGTGTACAACAGCTATTCCTTCAGAAGATCCAGCTTTTGATAGTTCTGTGTTAAACAAACACAGAACAAGCAAAAGCTGAAACTTCTAAATAAAATCTCGCTGCTGTTTATAGATATACCAATGAAAAGAGAATGATGTTGACACGAGTTTGAAATGAGATTCTAATCCCATTCCAACAGTATTTCGGTTATTTTGTCGCCTTCCTGAACTTCACCAGTGCTAGGTAGGGCTTTGCAGTATCATGCCCAAGGACACTCCTAGGAAAGATCCCAATGCTGCTGTAAGGATTGAAACCAAAATGCTGCTGTAAGGATTGAATCCCAATGCTGCTGTAAGGATTGAATCCCAATGCTGCTGTAAGGTTTGAATCCCAAATGCTGCTGTAAGGATTTAAACCCAATGCTGCTGTAAGGATTGAATCCCGAATGCTGCTGTAAGGATTGAAACCAAATGCTGCTGTAAGAATTGAATCCCAAAGCTGCTGTAAGGATTGAATATCAATGCTGCTGTAAGGATTGAATCCCAATGCTGCTGTAAGGATTGAATCTCAATGCTGCTGTAAGGATTGAATCCCAAATGCTGCTGTAAGGATTGAATCCCAAATGCTGCTGTAATGATTGAATCACAATGCTGCTGTAAGGATTGAATCCCAATGCTGTTTTAAGGATTGAATCCTAAATGCTGCTGTAAGAATTGAATCCGAATGCTGCAGTAAGGATTGAATCCCAAATGCTGCTGTAAGGATTGAATCCGAAATGCTGCTGTAATGATTGAATCCCAGTGCTGCTGTAAGGATTGAATCCCAATGCTGCTGTAATGATTGAATCCCCAATGCTGCTGTAAGGATTGAATCCCAAATGCTGCTGTAAGGATTGAATCCGAAATGCTGTTGTAATGATTGAATCCCAATGCTGCTGTAAGGATTGAATCCAAATGCTGCTGTAATGATTGAATCCCAATGCTGCTGTAAGGATTGAATCTCAAATGCTGCTGAAAGGATTGAAACCCAAATGCTGCTGTAAGGATTAAAATCCAATGCTGCTGAAAGGATTAAATCCCAAATGCTGCTGTAAGGATTGAATCTCAAATGCTGCTGAAAGGATTGAATCTCAAATGCTGCTGTAAGGATTGAATCCCAAATGCTGCTGTAAGAATTGAATCCCAATGCTGCTGTAAGGATTGAATCCCAATGCTGCTGTAATGATTGAATCCCAATGCTGCTGTAATGATTGAATCCCAATGCTGCTATAAGGATTGAATCTCAATGCTGCTGTAAGGATTGAATCCCAATGCTGCTGTAAGGATTGAATCCCAAATGCTGCTGTAAGGATAGAATCTCAATGCTGCTGTAAGGATTGAATCACAATGCTGCTGTAAGGATTGAATCTCAGATGCTGCGGTTAGGATTGAATCCCAATGCTGCTGTAAGAATTGAATCCCAATGCTGCTGTAAGGATTGAAACCCAAATGCTGCTGTAAGGATTGAATCCAAATGCTGCTGTAAGGACTGAATCCCAATGCTGCTGTAAGGATTGAATCCCAAATGTTGCTGTTAGGATTGAATCCCAAATGCTGCTGTAAGGATTGAATCCCAAATGCTGCTGTAAGGATTGAATCCCAAATGCTGCTGTAAGGATTGAATCCCAAATGCTGATGTAAGGATTGAATCCCAATGCTGATGTAAGGATTGAATCCAAATGCTGCTGTAAGGATTGAATCCCAAATGCTGCTGTAAGGATTGAATTCCAAATGCTGATGTAAGGATTGAATCCAAATGCTGATGTAAGGAATGAATCCCAATGCTGATGTATGGATTGAATCCAAATGCTGCTGTAAGGATTAAAACCCAAATGCTGCTGTAAGGATTGAATCCCAAATGCTGCTGTTAGGATTGAAACCCAAATGCTGCTGTAAGGATTGAAGCCCAATGCTGCTGTAAGGATTGAATCCCAAATGCTGATGTAAGGATTGAATCCAAATGCTGATGTAAGGATTGAATTCCAAATGCTGCGGTAAGGATTGAATCCCAATGCTGCTGCAAGGATCGAATCCCAAATGCTTTTGTAAGGATTAAATCCCAATGCTGCTGTAAGGATTGAATCCCAATTGCTGATGTAAGGATTGAATCCCAATGCTGCTGTAAGGATTGAATCCCAATGCTGCTGTAAGGATTGAATCCCAAATGCTGCTGTAAGGATTGAATCCCAATGCTGCTGTAAGGATTGAATCCCAATGCTGCTGTAAGGTTTGAATCCCAATGCTGATGTAAGGATTGAATCCCAATGCTGCTGTAAGGATTGAATCCAAATGCTGCTGTATGGATTGAACCCAAAATGCTGCTGTAAGGATTGAATACCAATGCTGCTGTAAGGATGTAATCCCAATGCTGCTGTAAGGATTGAATCCCAATGCTGCTGTAAGGATTGAATCCCAAATGCTGCTGTAAGGATTGAATCCAAATGCTGCTGTAAGGATTGAATCCCAATGCTGATGTAAGGATTGAATCCCAATGCTGCTGTAAGGATTGAATCCCCAATGCTGCTGTAAGGATTGAATCCCAAATGCTGCTGTAAGGATTGAATCCCAAATGCTGCTGTAAGGATTGAATCCCAAATGCTGATGTAAGGATTGAATCCCAATGCTAATGTAAGGATTGAATCCCAATGCTGCTGTAAGGATTGAATCCCAAATGCTGCTGTAAGGATTGAATTCCAAATGCTGATGTAAGGATTGAATCCAAATGCTGCTGTAAGGATTGAATTCCAAATGCTGATGTAAGGATTGAATCCAAATGCTGCTGTAAGGAATGAATCCCAATGCTGATGTATGGATTGAATCCAAATGCTGCTGTAAGGATTGAATCCCAAATGCTGCTGTAAGGATTGAATTCCAAATGCTGCTGTAAGGATTGAATTCCAAATGCTACTGTAAGGATTGAATTCCAAATGCTGATGTAAGGATTGAATCCCAATGCTGCTGTAAGGATTGAATCCAAATGCTGATGTAAGGTTTGAATCCCAATGCTGCTGTAAGGTTTGAATCCAAATGCTGCTGTAAGGATTGAATCCCAATGCTGATGTAAGGATTGAATCAAAATGCTGCTGTAAGGACTGAATCCCAATTGCTGATGTAAGGATTGAATCCCAATTGCTGCTGTAAGGATTGAAACCCAATGCTGCTGTAAGGATTGAATCCCAATGCTGATGTCAGGACTGAATCCCAATGCTGATGTAAGGATTGAATCCAAAATGCTGCTGTAAGGATTGAATCCCAATGCTGCTGTAAGGATTGAATCCCAATGCTGCTGTAAGGACTGAATCCCAATGCTGCTGTAAGGATTGAAACCCAATGCTGCTGTAAGGATTGAATCCCAAATGCTGATGTAAGGATTGAATCCCAATGCTGCTGTAAGGACTGAATCCCAATGCTGCTGTAAGGATTGAAACAAAATGCTGCTGTAAGGATTGAATCCCAAATGCTGCTGTAAGGATTGAATCCCAATGCTGATGTAAAGAATGAATCCCAATGCTGCTGTAAGGATTGAATCCCAAATGCTGCTGTAAGGATTGAATCCCAATGCTGCTGTAAGGATTGAATCCCAAATGCTGCTGTAAGGATTGAAACCCAAATACTGCTGTAAGGATTGAATCCCAAATGCTGCTGTAAGGATTGAAACCCAAATGCTGCTGTAAGGATTCTATCCCAAATGCTGCTGTAAGGATTGAAACCCAAATGCTGCTGTAAGGATTGAATCCCAAATGATGCTGTAAGGATTGAAACCCAAATGCTGCTGTAAGGATTCTATCCCAAATGCTGCTGTAAGGATTGATTCTCAAATTCTGCTGTAAGGATTGAATCCCAGATGCTGCTGTAAGGATTGAAACCTAAATGCTGCTGTAAGGATTCTATCCAAATGCTGCTGTAAGGATTGAAACCCAAATGCTGCTGTAGGGATTGAATCCCAAATGCTGCTGTAAGGATTGAAACCCAAATGCTGCTGTAAGGATTTTATCCCAAATGCTGCTGTAAGGATTGAATCTCAAATGCTGTTGTAAGGATTGAATCCCAAATGCTGCTGTGCGAATTGAAACCCAAATGCTGCTGTAAAGATTGAATCCCAAATGCTGCTGTAAGGAGTGAATCTCAAATGCTGCTGTAAGGATTGAATCCCAATGCTGCTGTAAGGATTGAATCCCAAATGCTGCTGTGCGGATTGAAACCCAAATGCTACTGTAAGGATTCTTTCCCAAATGCTGCTGTAAGGATTGAATCCCAATGCTGCTGTAAGGATTGAATCCCAAATGCTGCTGTGCGGATTGAAACCCAAATGCTGCTGTAAGGATTCTTTCCCAAATGCTGCTGTAAGGATTGAATCTCAAATGCTGCTGTAAGGATTGAATCCAAATGCTGCTGTAAGGATTGAATCCCAAATGCTGCTGTAAGGATTGAAACCCAAATACTGCTGTAAGGATTGAATCCCAAATGCTGCTGTAAGGACTGAAACACAAATGCTGTTGTAAGGATTCTATCCCAAAGCTGCTGTAAGGATTGAATCCCAAATGCTGCTGTAAGGATTGAATCCCAAATGCTGCTGTAAGGATTGAATCCCAAATGCTGCTGTAAGGATTGAAACCCAAATACTGCTGTAAGGATTGAATCCCAAATGCTGCTGTAAGGATTGAATGCCAATGCTGCTGAAATGATTGAAACCCAAATGCTGCTGTGCGGATTGAAACCCAAACACTGCTGTAGGGTTTGAATCCCAATGCTGCTGTAAGGATTGAATCCCAAATGCTGTTGTTAGGATTGAATCCCAAATGCTGCTGTAAGGATTGAATCCCAAATGCTGCTGTCAGGATTGAATCTCAATGCTGCTGTATTAATTAAATCCAAATGCTGCTGTAAGGATTGAAACCCAAATGCTGCTGAAAGGATTGAAACCCAAATGCTGCTGTAAGGATTCTATCCCAAATGCTGCTGTAAGGATTGAATCCCAAATGCTGCTGAAAGGATTGAAACCCAAATGCTGCTGTAAGGATTGAATCCCAAATGCTGCTGTAAGGATTGAAACCCAAATGCTGCTGTAAGAATTGAATCCCAAATGCTGTTGTATGGATTGAATCCCAAAGCTGCTGTAAGGATTGAATCCCAAATGCTGCTGTAAGGATTGAAACCCAAATGCTGCTGTAAGGATTCTATCCCAAATGCTGCTGTAAGGATTGAAACCCAAATGCTGCTGTAAGAATTTAATCCCAAATGCTGCTGTAAGGATTGAATCCCAAATGCTGCTGAAAGGATTGAAACCCAAATGCTGCTGAAAGGATTGAAACCCAAATGCTGCTGTAAGGATTGAAACCCAAATGCTGCTGTAAGAATTGAATCCCAAATGCTGTTGTAAGGATTGAATCCCAATGCTGCTGTAAGGATTGAATCCCAAATGCTGCTGTAAGGATTGAAACCCAAATGCTGCTGTAAGGATTCTATCCCAAATGCTGCTGTAAGGATTGAAACCCAAATGCTGCTGTAAGAATTTAATCCCAAATGCTGCTGTAAGGATTGAATCCCAAATGCTGCTGTCAGGATTAAATCTCAATGCTGCTGTATTAATTAAATCCAAATGCTGCTGAAAGGATTGAAACCCAAATGCTGCTGTAAGGATTCTATCCCAAATGCTGCTGTAAGGATTGAAACCCAAATGCTGCTGTAAGGATTGAATCCCAGATGATGCTGTAAGGATTGAAACCCAAATGCTGCTGTAAGGATTCTATCCCAAATGCTGCTGTAAGGATTGATTCTCAAATGCTGTTGTAAGGATTGAATCTCAAATTCTGTTGTAAGGATTGAATCCCAGATGCTGCTGTTAGGATTGAATCCCAAATGCTGCTGTAAGGATTGAATCCAAATGCTGCTGTAAGGATTGAATCCCAAATACTGCTGTAAGGATTGAATCCCAAATGCTGCTGTGCGGATTGAAACCCAAATGCTGCTGTAAGGATTCTTTCCCAAATGCTGCTGTAAGGATTGAATCTCAAATGCTGCTGTAAGGATTGAATCCAAATGCTGCTGTAAGGATTGAATCCCAAATGCTGCTGTAAGGATTGAAACCCAAATACTGCTGTAAGGATTGAATCCCAAATGCTGCTGTAAGGACTGAAACACAAATGCTGTTGTAAGGATTCTATCCCAAAGCTGCTGTAAGGATTGAATCCCAAATGCTGCTGTAAGGATTGAATCCCAAATGCTGCTGTAAGGATTGAATCCCAAATGCTGCTGTAAGGATTGAAACCCAAATACTGCTGTAAGGATTGAATCCCAAATGCTGCTGTAAGGATTGAATCCCAAATGCTGCTGAAAGGATTGAAACCCAAATGCTGCTGTAAGGATTGAATCCCAAATGCTGCTGTAAGGATTGAAACCCAAATGCTGCTGTAAGAATTGAATCCCAAATGCTGTTGTAAGGATTGAATCCCAAAGCTGCTGTAAGGATTGAATCCCAAATGCTGCTGTAAGGATTGAAACCCAAATGCTGCTGTAAGGATTCTATCCCAAATGCTGCCAAGGATTGAAACCCAAATGCCAAGGTAGGTAAGAATTTAATCCCAAATGCTGCTGTAAGGATTGAATCCCAAACGCTGCTGGAAAGGTTGATTGAACCCAAATGCTGCTGTAAGGATTGAATCCCAAATGCTGCTGTAAGGATTGAAACCCAAATGCTGCTGTAAGAATTGAATCCCAAATGCTGTTGTAAGGATTGAATCCCAAAGCTGCTGTAAGGATTGAATCCCAAATGCTGCTGTAAGGATTGAAACCCAAATGCTGCTGTAAGGATTCTATCCCAAATGCTGCTGTAAGGATTGAAACCCAAATGCTGCTGTAAGAATTTAATCCCAAATGCTGCTGTAAGGATTGAATCCCAAATGCTGCTGTCAGGATTAAATCTCAATGCTGCTGTATTAATTAAATCCAAATGCTGCTGTAAGGATTGAATCCGAAATGCTGCTGAAAGGATTGAAACCCAAATGCTGCTGTAAGGATTCTATCCCAAATGCTGCTGTAAGGATTGAAACCCAAATGCTGCTGTAAGGATTGAATCCCAAATGATGCTGTAAGGATTGAAACCCAAATGCTGCTGTAAGGATTCTATCCCAAATGCTGCTGTAAGGATTGATTCTCAAAATGCTGCTGTAAGGATTTCGAATCTCAAATCTCCATTGTAAGGATTTCGAATCCCAGATGCTGCTGTTAGGATTGAATCAACCAAAATGCTGCTGTGGGTACTGGAACTTTAAATGCTGCTGTAAGGATTGAACGCAAATACTGCTGTAAGGATTGAACTGCTGTAAGGATTGAATCCAATGGGGTTGCTGTAAGGATTGAATCCCAAAACTGTCAGCTGCAAGGATTGAATCCCAAATGCTGCAAGGATTGAACCAAATACCGCTGTAGGCTCTGGAATCCCAATGCTGCTGTAAGGATTGAATCCCAAATGCTGTTGTTAGGATTGAATCCCAAATGCTGCTGTAAGGATTGAATCCCAAATGCTGCTGTCAGGATTGAATCTCAATGCTGCTGTATTAATTAAATCCAAATGCTGCTGTAAGGATTGAAACCCAAATGCTGCTGAAAGGATTGAAACCCAAATGCTGCTGTAAGGATTCTATCCCAAATGCTGCTGTAAGGATTGAATCCCAAATGCTGCTGAAAGGATTGAAACCCAAATGCTGCTGTAAGGATTGAAACCCAAATGCTGCTGTAAGGATTCTATCCCAAATGCTTCTTTAAGGATTGAAACCCAAATGCTGCTGTAATGATTGAATCCCAAATGCTGCTGTAAGGATTGAAACCCAAATCCTTCTGTAAGGATTCTATCCCAAATGCTGCTGTAAGGATTGAATCTCAAATGCTGTTGTAAGGATTGAATCTCAAATTCTGTTGTAAGGATTGAATCCCGAATGCTGATGTAAGGATTGAATCTCAAATGCTGCTGTAAGGATTCTATCCAAAATGCTGCTGTAAGGATTGAAACCCAAATGCTGCTGTAAGGGTTGAATCCCAAATGCTGCTGTAAGGATTGAAACCCAAATGCTGCTGTAAGGATTCTATCCCAAATGCTGCTGTAAGGATTGAATCTCAAATGCTGTTGTAAAGATTGAATCCCAAATGCTGCTGTGCGGATTGAAACCCAAATGCTGCTGTAAGGATTGAATCCCAAATGCTGCTGTAAGGATTGAATCTCAAATGCTGCTGTAAGGATTGAATCCCAATGCTGCTGTAAGGATTGAATCCCAAATGCTGCTGTGTGGATTGAAACCCAAATGCTGCTGTAAGGATTCTATCCCAAATGCTGCTGTAAGGATTGAATCTCAAATGCTGCTGTAAGGATTGAATCCCAATGCTGCTGTAAGGATTGAATCCCAAATGCTGCTGTAAGGATTGAAACCCAAATACTGCTGTAAGGATTGAATCCCAAATGCTGCTGTAAGGATTGAAACCCAAATGCTTTTGTAAGGATTCTATCCCAAATGTTGCTGTAAGGATTTAATCCCAAATGCTGCTGTAAGGATTGAATCCCAAATGCTGTTGTAAGGATTGAATCCCAAAGCTGCTGTAAGGATTGAATCCCAAATGCTGCTGTAAGGATTGAAACCCAAATGCTGCTGTAAGGATTCTATCCCAAATGCTGCTGTAAGGATTGAAACCCAAATGCTGTAGAATTTAATCCCAAATGCTGCTGTAAGATTGAACTTAAAATGCTGTCAGGATTAAATCTCAATGCCGCTGCTGTATTAAATTTAAACCCAAAATGCCATGTAAGGATTGAATCCGAAATGCTGCTGGCATTTGAAACTCAAATGTTATTGCAAGGATCATCCCAAATGCTGTGTAAGGATTGAAACCCAAATGGGCGACTGAATCCCAAAATGATGCTGTATGACTGAAACCCAAATGCCGCTGTGGGCGATTCTGATCCCAAATGCTGCAAGGATTGGATTCTCAAATGCCAAGCAAAAGGATTGGAATCTCAAATTTGCCAGCGTAATCAACCCAGATGCCGTTAGGATTGAACTCAAAGGATTGAATCCAAATGCTGTAAGGATTAACCCCTAAATACCGCTGTAAGGATTGAATCCCAAATGCTGTAAGGATCGAACTAAATGCTGCCAGCAAGGATTGAACTCAAAGCCATGATTGAACTCTGCTGCTGCTGTAAGGATTGAAACCCAAATACTGCTGTAGGGTTTGAATCCCAATGCTGCTGTAAGGATTGAATCCCAAATGCTGTTGTTAGGATTGAATCCGAAATGCTGCTGTAAGGATTGAATCCCAAATGCTGCTGTCAGGATTGAATCTCAATGCTGCTGTATTAATTAAATCCAAATGCTGCTGTAAGGATTGAAACCCAAATGCTGCTGAAAGGATTGAAACCCAAATGCTGCTGTAAGGATTCTATCCCAAATGCTGCTGTAAGGATTGAATCCCAAATGCTGCTGAAAGGATTGAAACCCAAATGCTGCTGTAAGGATTGAATCCCAAAAACTGCTGTAAGGATTGAATCCCAAATGCTGCTGTAAGGATTGAAACCCAAATACTGCTGTAGGGTTTGAATCCCAATGCTGCTGTAAGGATTGAATCCCAAATGCTGCTGTAAGGATTGAAACCCAAATCCTTCTGTAAGGATTCTATCCCAAATGCTGCTGTAAGGATTGAATCTCAAATGCTGTTGTAAGGATTGAATCTCAAATTCTGTTGTAAGGATTGAATCCCGAATGCTGATGTAAGGATTGAATCTCAAATGCTGCTGTAAGGATTCTATCCAAAATGCTGCTGTAAGGATTGAAACCCAAATGCTGCTGTAAAGGTTGAATCCCAAATGCTGCTGTAAGGATTGAAACCCAAATGCTGCTGTAAGGATTCTATCCCAAATGCTGCTGTAAGGATTGAATCTCAAATGCTGTTGTAAAGATTGAATCCCAAATGCTGCTGTGCGGATTGAAACCCAAATGCTGCTGTAAGGATTGAATCCCAAATGCTGCTGTAAGGATTGAATCTCAAATGCTGCTGTAAGGATTGAATCCCAATGCTGCTGTAAGGATTGAATCCAAAATGCTGCTGTGCGGATTGAATCTCAAATGCTGCTGTAAGGATTCTATCCCAAATGCTGCTGTAAGGATTGAAACCCAAATGCTGCTGTAAGGGTTGAATCCCAAATGCTGCTGTAAGGATTGAAACCCAAATGCTGCTGTAAGGATTCTATCCCAAATGCTGCTGTAAGGATTGAATCTCAAATGCTGTTGTAAAGATTGAATCCCAAATGCTGCTGTGCGGATTGAAACCCAAATGCTGCTGTAAGGATTGAATCCCAAATGCTGCTGTAAGGATTGAATCTCAAATGCTGCTGTAAGGATTGAATCCCAATGCTGCTGTAAGGATTGAATCCCAAATGCTGCTGTAAGGATTGAAACCCAAATACTGCTGTAAGGATTGAATCCCAAATGCTGCTGTAAGGATTGAATCTCAAATGCTGCTGTAAGGATTCGAACTTAATGCTGCTGTAAGGATTGAATCCCAAATGCTGCTGTAAGGATTGAAACCCAAATACTGCTGTAAGGATTGAATCCCAAATGCTGCTGTAAGGATTGAAACCCAAATGCTTTTGTAAGGATTCTATCCCAAATGTTGCTGTAAGGATTTAATCCCAAATGCTGCTGTAAGGATTGAATCCCAAATGCTGTTGTAAGGATTGAATCCCAAAGCTGCTGTAAGGATTGAATCCCAAATGCTGCTGTAAGGATTGAAACCCAAATGCTGCTGTAAGGATTCTATCCCAAATGCTGCTGTAAGGATTGAAACCCAAATGCTGCTGTAAGAATTTAATCCCAAATGCTGCTGTAAGGATTGAATCCCAAATGCTGCTGTCAGGATTAAATCTCAATGCTGCTGTATTAATTAAATCCAAATGCTGCTGTAAGGATTGAATCCGAAATGCTGCTGAAAGGATTGAAACCCAAATGCTGCTGTAAGGATTCTATCCCAAATGCTGCTGTAAGGATTGAAACCCAAATGCTGCTGTAAGGATTGAATCCCAAATGATGCTGTAAGGACTGAAACCCAAATGCTGCTGTAAGGATTCTATCCCAAATGCTGCTGTAAGGATTGATTCTCAAATGCTGTTGTAAGGATTGAATCTCAAATTCTGTTGTAAGGATTGAATCCCAGATGCTGCTGTTAGGATTGAATCTCAAATGCTGCTGTAAGGATTGAATCCAAATGCTGCTGTAAGGATTGAATCCCAAATACTGCTGTAAGGATTGAATCCCAAATGCTGCTGTAAGGATTGAATCCAAATGCTGCTGTAAGGATTGAATCCCAAAAGCTGCTGTAAGGATTGAATCCCAAATGCTGCTGTAAGGATTGAAACCCAAATACTGCTGTAGGGTTTGAATCCCAATGCTGCTGTAAGGATTGAATCCCAAATGCTGTTGTTAGGATTGAATCCGAAATGCTGCTGTAAGGATTGAATCCCAAATGCTGCTGTCAGGATTGAATCTCAATGCTGCTGTATTAATTAAATCCAAATGCTGCTGTAAGGATTGAAACCCAAATGCTGCTGAAAGGATTGAAACCCAAATGCTGCTGTAAGGATTCTATCCCAAATGCTGCTGTAAGGATTGAATCCCAAATGCTGCTGAAAGGATTGAAACCCAAATGCTGCTGTAAGGATTGAAACCCAAATGCTGCTGTAATGATTGAATCCCAAATGCTGCTGAAAGGATTGAAACCCAAATGCTGCTGTAAGGATTGAATTCCAATGCTGCTGTAAGGTTTGAGCCCCAAATGCTGCGCTTAGGATTGAATCTCAAATGATGCTGTAAGGATTGAATCCCAATACTGCTGTAAGGATTGAATCCCAAATGCTGCTGTAATGTTTGAATCTGGGTGCCAGTGTCACAAGCCCTACACCTTTACCACATGGCCACGCAGGACCCTTTTGAAATTGGTAAATATTAGTCAAAGGCGCCAATCGATGTACACAGATAAAGAGGAACAATGTTGGTAGGTCTTCTTTTCCCAAAGAAATGAATTATTGTTTTGGGTGACCTGTGCGAATCAAAGGGGTCTAAAATAATCAATTGGTTAATACTTTGTGATAAATTACATATATACAAGGGTACCGACTTTCGAATTGAAAATTCGACCAACTCCGTAACTCGAATCGGACCAGAGGTTTGTGATATAACCCAACTACAGTGAACCCTCGTTTATCCGGACCCGATTATCCGGATGTCTTGCAATCCGAACAAAATTGTAAGGGAACGGAATTATTGGACCAGTTTATTGCAGACGACTTTTGAAAACATTGTGGGTAAAGGAGAAATTGCTCGCAACGAGCAATTTCTCCTTTTCCCACAATGTTTTCTGTCATATCAGAAGATTATCTTTGAATTTCATCAAATTTTGATGTCTTCTGCAAACTCTTTCAATTTGGGACGGTCGACAATTTGGCGTTTGCTAAAGGATTATAACTATACACCGCTCATACAGACCGTTTATGTCTTAATGTGAATAAGAACATGCTCTTCTTCATTAGTCCGGATTATTCGGTAAACCGGACATTTTGTTGGGAACGAACGTGTCCGGATAAACGAGGTTTCACTGTATATGATTATTCCATTGCGAATTTTAGACCGCCTATCGTCTGTTTTCGTTCTGTATGTGGTGAAAATGAGGTGAACGCAACCTTTTCAATGGGCCCAAAAATCAAGTCAACTTTGGAAAAAGAACACTTTTCGTCATCGTAATAACTAATGCAATGTCATAGTAGGGTCTTTATGCGAAAGGAAAAATATTCTTTTGATATCTAAAAGAATCTTGTGAATAATCCGATTGATTGTTGCAGTAGCAGACGACTTTGAACGGGTGGTGGTCGGATTTTCAATTCGAGAGACATAAACCTTGTATAGTATATAATACATTGTGTTGACACCAGGGTAACTATAGACCCCTTTGGTGCGAATCGCTAGTTGAGCATATCACGGCACCTACTGTCTTGATATCGTTCCTTGTGTTACTTTAGGGATTAACGTGACTATTAATTCCTCTCTCACTACTAGACAAACATTTTGTGTTTTTGTCTGAAGGCAGTGGATTATTTGTTAAGAGCATTGTCACTTATTCATGAAGAGACACAACCATTATCGATATGTGTACCACATGCTGTATTATGCTTGGAATACGGTATTCGATAAAATGGACCAAATCGAATCTATTTGATAAGAAGCAGTCAAAACGTGTAAATATCTTTGAAATTGATGAATTCGAACTATTTTACTTTTTTTTTTAAAACACTTCCATCTACATGTATTCGATTTTGAAGATTCCTTAAAGACGCCCAAACGGTGTTCAGTTTGAATCCAGTGCAAAATTTAATTTAATGGAACTTTCACTAAATTTCGGTTGTATACAAGCGTGCTATACAACAAATCATATTCCTGGTATTTCCGAGGCACAACTTTGCATGGTTGAGATACTTTCATTTGCAAGATCCATTGTTCAATCTTGAACAGACGAATGAATTATAGATGTAACAGTGGCTTGATTAGTATAGAAGATAATGCCGGTTAAATCCATACTTCATGAACAACAAGATGTATAACATTTCTGGTGGTATTTTAACCGTTTTTTCATGTCATGGAAAATCGTTATCATGTTTAACAAATAACTAGCGGTGAAATTACTGTCTGTTGAGGTTCCATGTGCTCACGTTAAGTCACAAAGTTGACGTAATTATGTGAATTTTGTGATCTTTAAACATTTTATACTTCACAAATGATTTTCATTCAATTTCATCTATTTTTTCCTTCGGAAAGCTAAACAATTGGTTAAAAAAATTATCGCTTCTTGTCAAACACACCCGTTCAAAGCCCTAGTTAACCCTTTACCAAACACCAAATTTCGACTGTCCCAAATTGAAAGAGCTTGCAGACGACATTTCAAAATGTGAAGGAATTTAAAGGTAATCCTTGGATAGGACAGAAAACATTTTGGAAAAAAAGAGAAATTGCTCGTTAAGAGCAATTTCTCCTTTTTCCACAATGTTTTCCGGAGTCGTCTGCAACGGACTGGTAAAATGTCATTGTTTGGTAGAGGGCTGTCCAAACATGTAAGAGAACATGCATAATACAATTTACGAATAATTAACACATTTTTCTCCTTTTCCAAAAAAAAGATTTTTGAATCGAAGATGAATGACATCAGGAAAAACGTTTAAATAAAAGATATACCCGTTGTATTCAATCGCACAACGTTTCACAAAGAAATACGACAACATATAAAGAAAAATGGAAGAATCATTTTGGAAATGTATTAAATAGGATGATCGCCAAACTTGTGTGTAACATATTGTTACTAACAATACAATTAAGCGCTTCGGTCACATGTATAAACTCGTTCACTTCAATTATTTGTTTCGTACGAATAAACCAAAACGCACTCGTGCGATCTTCAATGGTCGTCACAGTTTTACAATGAAAACTCCTTAAAATACCCTTAAAATCATACTAGCGCTCAGAAAAACTACAAAACTGGGTAATATGAGTTACAAATAATGATAGATAATGTTGAAAGATAGCGAACAACAACAGGATCATGACAACATAACGCATGCACTATTTATTATCTACATTGTATTTTTCAAAGTGCTATTTTCACAAATTTGGTGCACAGCAATTCATCTTAATTGTTTACTTTCGAGTAACTTCTAAAATATGAAGGAGCGTTCGGATTAATAAGTGGCGGACACCTGGCTAGAACAAGCATTTAATACACTTACAAATGCTGACATTTATCGAAAATTACCAACCTTAACATTCAAAACGAAGAATTTCTTGGGTTGTATTGGTTCCCAACGTTTCTCGGCTGACTTTGTTTTATCGCTAATTGTAAACAAACCTCACAGTATTCACTCTTTTAAAAGCATCTCATGTGAACGTGTTACAGTCTCAATTCCTCTGTAAAAGAGAATTTAAAGTACTTTTAAGTCAATTTGAAATTATTTAAGAACTTTTACAGTATGAGTGTAAATGAGCGCAAGTATGGCTCTAACCTAACTAAACAAAATCAAACGACCACAGTTAGCCATTATCAATGAATCTTCTTCCACAGTAAGAACAGTTATTGGCTGATGTTGGTATTTTGGGAATGTTGGCCATGATCTTTGAAATTCGCGTTGATGAAAGTCATGGTCAACATTCCCAAAATACAAACATCAACCAATAAGGCATAATTATGCATTTTATAGACCAATGATATGCAGAAAATACAGCATTTTACAAGAATGACTTCATACGGTACCTTGACAACCGGAAGTAATTCAACACCAGAATTCTGCAAGGAAGAAACAATGCCACAATCGTAACTACTCGGGTATTTCCGTAAGCTGAGAAATACACCTCGTACATAAATATAGGATTGCAAAGTTTGGGTCAATCGTCCCCGGCTAATAACTCATTTGTATATTGATGTGTTGAAAATCATTTTGAATCATTATTTTTGATGGGTAACTTAAACATAATAATGGAATTAAATGATGGATACATATCTATTTCCTTAATCAAAATAAATTAGATTTATATTCAAAAACAAAAGTACAATGAAAGAAGTCTCGCGAGAAACAATATGGCTGCATTCATATTACTTCGGAGGTGTTCTTTTGGATAAACACGATGGGTACAGATGGACAAGACCAGTGTGGTGATGCGAACCTTTTTTGTGTTATGTTGTGGTGTAGCCTGAATAAAAACCAGTAATGAACAGGTTCTGATTGTCAAGTAAATACTATCCCTGTACATAAACCTCCACATGTAGAAGGGAGCCTTTTCTACCATGCAGGCGCGAAGCTGAGTTCACGCACGTACGAACGTGCGTAGAATTATTTTGCCAGTCCTTTTACCATAAAACCCGCGATATGTATGTCGGTCTTTTTGTTCTAATGACCGGTGTCACTTTTTTCGTGCAACCCTGATATACCCTTTATTAAACGCAATATTTTCGACTGTCCCAAATTAAAAGAGTTTGCAGACGACATTCTAAACTGAGATGAAATTGAAAATTAATCTTCTGATAGGGTAAAGGACAAGGATAATTTACTCGATAAGAGCAAATTTCTCCTTTTCCCACAATGTTTTCCAGAGTCGGCTGCAAAAAAACTGGTCAAATATTGTTATTGTTCGGTAATGAGTTAAACTAATGGAAAGCATTTGCAATCTATTTTACATCGTAACAATTGATCATGGGATCACCCCGCCTGGCTACGACCCTGTCATGTATTTGCTGTGTTTGACTTGTCATGGCGATCGAACCAACACTCCCTGTTTACAAATGGCAGACAATCGGAACCATTGTGATTCCGACCGGTATAATTGTATCATAGGTCTACAATTGACCTGCCTAGTCATGCATGCCGGTTCATTGTGACACTCCATATGTTGGCGCAAAACCGATCAAATATTTAACGTTTTAAAGTGTTGTCTCAAATAAGCATTACATCCATAGACTTAGAACCGTATAATTCTAACAGAGGCGGTATTGTTTTATTTGAGGGATTTATTTTTCCTTTTTTTGCGTGTGAATTGCGCAGTAAAAGAACTTTTGCAAAGCAACATGAATTATTTATTTTTTACAAAACGAAATATTTTGTTTCATATAAATCAATTTAATATTTTCATTTATTAGCCTATGTTTCAACAATAAAGAAATCGGAGAACTCGGTTGCTCTGTTAGTTGTTTTCAACATGTGTAACTATGTGATTTTGCGTATTAAACACGTGTAGACATTGTTAAGCCCGATCTCAATGGAATGTTGATAACAATTTGTATCGATATTTTTTGTCTGACAAAAGAAATTGCTCATATATTCAGTTTTTTCTTTTTTCCGCATTTGATTTTAAAAGCATATGTAGTAGACATATGAAACATATAAAACTGGTTCGGTCAGTGTTAAACGGACGCATCATTCTTTTTATTGCATTACATGTATAAAATCTTGTTAATATATTACATGTTTGTGATTCTTTACTCTATTGGCCTCAACAGTCATTGTAGACATTGCAGAACCTCGACACGGCGCAACTCATCGTCTTCCAAGACGGACGGAGGCCAATCAAACTCTGTAGACACGGGGAAAGACACTCAAGCATCACCCTTCAAGGACTTTATCTTCGATGACTGGAAAACACTTGAAACAATAATAAATATCTATAACGAGATTGTGGTGTTAAGAAACGTGCGATCTGTTTAGAATGTCTTCTCCTAACGCTATCTTGTTCACCATGATGACGATTTCTTTACAATTTAAAGCTGTTGCAGGTAAGTTGTTCTTCGTAATTTGTCTTATTTTCGTATACAGATATTTTTGTTTTGTGTTTCGTGATTTGGTAAAATAGAACATGGGCATTCCACTATCTGTTTAGATTAAGAACTGGTTCTCTAGCCTTCTGCAGAAGATCAAAATCAACTTAATCCCGCGAAAGTCATTGTTGGTGATCCCTTTTTTAACTAACCTTGTTAAATAGGAAAAATGTTACATTTTTTAGAATAACAAAATTTCTCCCGTACACTTCATTGAAGATATTTGCAAACGACTGTCAACTCTTGTATCGGGAGTGCCTGTTTCGATCCCGTTAGCAGCGATGTTAGAATGCCGGGACAGGCCCACAAATCGGTGCGAGCACTGGTTTATTATCCAGCAAACATTCATCGAGAGTGAATTTGATGACCATCAAGCTTCCATCACAATCGATGTAAAATGAATAAGTTTGAACAATTAAATAGTACCTTTAGCAACACAAATAGCCAACACTAACTGCAACATGCTCAAGTTACTCTTTTATCCTGTCACTAGTGTCATTTTGGGACCGATAACTAAGTGCCGTATAACATTTGTGATATCCGGCACTAACCATGTAGCACATGCACGTGACGATTCATGACGTTATAAGAACGACATGACGTCATGTTTACATCATTCTCTTCTTATTTTTGTCCTTTTTTCTCGTGTTTTATTTTCATCTTTTCTCTTTTAAAGAATACATAAAGGTAACAGGATAAATAGAATAGATAGATGGTGTCTTTGAATGGGAAATGTTATCGGGCTCGGCTTCGGATTATTATCCGTTTCGCCTTTGGCTCACCGGATAATATTCCTAAGCCTTGCCCGATAACATTTCCGATTCACGACACCAATCATCTATTCTCTATGTACCATGGTCCAGTTCTTACCTCATGATTATGACCATGAACATCATATTTCAGCAGTCTTTCAAAATTATTACTACCATAAGTGAGAAAGGCCATATCGAATGCAAACATTATATAACGTGTCGATGAGCACCGTTTATTGTGTACAGTCATTCCAATTTATCACATTGTGCAAATTTTGACAGCAATTTTCAACAAGATCTTGTATCGCCAGTTCATGCTTCCAGTTCCATATACTGCATACGTTTTCTTCTTTTAACGCATCCGTATCAAGGGTTTTTGAATTATTACACATAAATTTCTCAAAGCAGGAATATTCCCTTTTTTCGCTATCCGTAGTGCCTCAAAACAATTGACATTTATCATACTTTATCGTATGTCTGTAATTTGTAATTTGAAGTGGCTTTTAGTCGTGAAGATAGATGCAAATTTGTCATTTGTCAATTCAAAGTATATGTACACATGTATTTGATTTTGTTCAATTGTTATCATGTAAATATTTGATAACTAGTGTGCGAAGTCTGAGGTTCGCGATTGAATGGCTAACAACGAACTAACTTCTAACTTTGCGTACATCGTTATCATTGTTATTTACTTATCAATGATTTTGTCTTCTACAGAAACAACTGAGAAAACGACGACATCAACGGACGTCAACCGGCTATTGGATTTACTGGTAAACTATCTACATTGTGTTTATCTTCTTTCTTCTCCAGCTCTATATCATTTTTGTTCTCTTCTTCTAAGTTTCTTTTCTTTTCCTTTCTTTACTACATGCACATGCGCTTTCTTCTTATTTCGTTGAATTTCTGAAGCATCTTTTTTTCATAATGGATTTAATTCTTCGTCATAGTGGACCCAGAATTCAGGGGATCCCGGGTTTGATCCTCGATGTTTGTTTCTTTTAAGTATATTTTTGGGGTGAAAGCTGCAGATCTCTTGCAAAGTATTGACAAATCCAAACAAAGCTGAGAAAAGGTTAAATGATTTATCTCGTTAAATTCTTTCTCTTCCTTTTAGTTTCTCCCGATCTCCTCCCTGTATACTTCTTTCGAAAATAATTGTTATTAATACTAGCAACAGAAAAGGTTATACTTTTAAAGGTATATAAATATGAAAAGTAGGATCGTGGTTCCCTATTGGAATCCTTTATATAACATCAGACATGTACCCGATATTGTTTGTCAGTCAAGCATCGTGTAATTCAATTCCCAATGTTACAGACACAGCTTTGAATTCGATTAGCTACTGTTGAATGATTGATAATCTTCTTACTATTCACTCGCCTACATCCGCCTCTATCGACTCTAGATTTGCATTTTGCTTGCTTGACTTATTAATTATCTGAACCGTTCTTGAACAAAACAATATCGATTTCATAAAACTTCTAAACGCTTAAAATGGCTTCTGTCTAAAAGGTTGTCCAGAATATTTTAATGATATATTATTTGTCACCGCGTGAATTTCCGAAAACGATCATGCAGTTCAGAGACCCGAAACTGTTCTTTGACTTAAAACCATAAGCTAGTACGGACGGGAAATATTTTCGAAATAGACTCACTACTTCAACCACTTCAATCCAAATATCCGCGTTATACACACGCTTTGATGCAGATCGATATGAAAGTTAGGCCTAGCCTATATTATGAAAAGAAAAGTTCATCAGTAGAATATAATCCGATGATTTTCTTAAAAACTGCAGTATATTTTCCACCCTTGTAAAGGGCATACTTTGTTATTGTATCAAATCATCAAAACTTCTAAAAGATTGAAGTCATTAAAGTTTCGAGATTTATCTGGTCTGCATTTTCAAATGTCAGTAAATCTTCTCTCAGAAGCAACCGAAAATCATAAGTCTGTGTTATTAGCGTGATAACACAACTGACATTTAAAGTGAAAAGCAAGATTCAAATAAAAAATGGAAGTTCAGATTCAGAACTTGACTTACTATGTAAGACGGTGGATATTGTTAGAAAAAAGGATTTAGAACAGCCCTGTAATATTGTGTTGCTGTACTAAATGGTCTTTAGACTAATATTGTAATACATTGAACACTGAATTAAACAATCTTTATACTTATCTTGTAAGACTGGGGATAGGTCTGTTTAACGATTTTTAAACTAATCTTGTAAGACTGTGAACATTGTTAGAAACAGTCTTTAGAGTCATATTGCATGACTGAAAATATTGTTAAAAATGTCTTTAGACTTATCTTGTAACGTTGAATAGTGTTAGAAATGCTGTTTAAATTAATCTTGTAAGACTGAACATTGTGTTAGAAAATGTCTTTGTCCACAAGACAATACAATCTGAAAATATCAAAGTCTCATCATATTATGACTTGACGAAGCTCTTTTTTTGCATACTATAATAAAGGAAAATGAAAAGAAAATACATTTTATTGAGTGAAGTCTTGCCATTTATTATTATCAAACAAATGACAGTAAGTATTTCAAATCCAATTACATACTATTATACAATTAAAAAACAAACTGGGATCGGTTGCACACTGAATTAATAAATTTCAAATGTCAAAATAACAAGTTTGTCTTGACGAGGAGTGTAGCATCTAAGCCCAGCTATTATCATATTTTGACTTAGCTATGCAAATAGTTGGTGCAATACTAAAGCCACATGCATGTAGACCAATTTTCTAAGACTGCGTATATTGTAACAAGTGGTCTTTAGAATAATCATTTAAGACGTAAGATGTTAATGGAAAGTCCTTAGGCTAATCTTGTAATACTGTGAATATTGTTTGAAACAGTCGTTAGACTTATCTTGTATGACATTGAATATTGTTCGAAACTATCTTTAAACTTATCCTGTGAGACTGTGGTTATTGCTGGAAACAGTTTTTATACTCATCTAGTGAGACTGTGGATATTGTTGGAAACAGTTTTAGACTCATCTAGTAAGACTGTGGATATTGTTGGAAACAGTTTTAGACTCATCTAGTAAGACTGTGTATACTGCTGGAAACAGTTTTTAGACTCATCTAGTAAGACTGTGGATATTGCTGGGAACAGTTTTAGACTCATCTAGTAAGACTGTGGATATTGTTGGAAACAGTTTTAGACTCATCTAGTAAGACTGTGGATACTACTGGAAACAGTTTTTAGACTCATCTAGTAAGACTGTGGATATTGCTGGAAACAGTTTTAGACTCATCTTGTAGGACTGTGGATATTGCTGGAAACAGTTTTAGACTCATCTAGTAAGACTGTGGATATTGTTGGAAACAGTTTTAGACTCATCTAGTAAGACTGTGGATACTGCTGGAAACAGTTTTTAGACTCATCTAGTAAGACTGTGGATGTTGCTGGAAACAGTTTTTAGACTCATCTAGTAAGACTGTGGATATTGTTGGAAACAGTTTTAGACTCATCTTGTAAGACTGTGGATACTGCTGGAAACAGTTTTAGACTCATCTAGTAAGACTGTGGATATTGCTGGAAACAGTTTTAGACTCATCTAGTAAGACTGTGGATATTGTTGGAAACAGTTTTAAACTCATCTAGTAAGACTGTGGATACTGCTGGAAACAGTTTTTGGACTCATCTAGTAAGACTGTGGATATTGCTGGAAACAGTTTTTAGACTCATCTAGTAAGACTGTGGATATTGTTGGAAACAGTTTTAGACTCATCTAGTAAGTGTGGATACTGCTGGAAACAGTTTTTAGACTCATCTAGTAAGACTGTGGATATTGCTGGAAACAGTTTTAGACTAATCTTGTAGGACTGTGGATATTGCTGGAAACAGTCGTAAGACTTATCTTATAGGACTGTGGATATTGTTGGAAACAGTTTTAGACTCATCTAGTAAGACTGTGGATAGTGTTGGAAACAGTTTTAGACTCATCTAGTAAGACTGTTGATATTGTTGGAAACAGTTTTAGACTCATCTAGTAAGACTGTGGATACTGCTGGAAACAGTTTTTAGACTCATCTAGTAAGAATGTGGATACTGCTGGAAACAGTTTTTAGACTCATCTAGTAAGACTGTGGATATTGCTGGAAACAGTTTTTAGACTCATCTAGTAAGACTGTGGATATTGTTGGAAACAGTTTTAGACTCATCTTGTAAGACTGTGGATACTGCTGGAAACAGTTTTAGACTCATCTAGTAAGACTGTGGATATTGCTGGAAACAGTTTTAGACTCATCTAGTAAGACTGTGGATATTGTTGGAAACAGTTTTAGACTCATCTAGTAAGACTGTGGATACTGCTGGAAACAGTTTTTGGACTCATCTAGTAAGACTGTGTATACTGCTGGAAACAGTTTTTAGACTCATCTAGTAAGACTGTGGATATTGCTGGAAACAGTTTTTAGACTCATCTAGTAAGACTGTGGATATTGTTGGAAACAGTTTTAGACTCATCTAGTAAGACTGTGGATACTGCTGGAAACAGTTTTTAGACTCATCTAGTAAGACTGTGTATATTGCTGGAAACAGTTTTAGACTAATCTTGTAGGACTGTGGATATTGCTGGAAACAGTCGTAAGACTTATCTTTTAGGACTGTGGATATTGTTGGAAACAGTTTTAGATTCATCTAGTAGGACTGTGGATATTGTTGGAAACAGTTTCAGACTCATCTAGTAAGACTGTGGATATTGTAGGAAACAGTTTTTGGACTCATCTAGTAAGACTGTGGATATTGCTGGAAACAGTTTTTAGACTCATCTAGTAAGACTGTGGATATTGCTGGAAACAGTTTTAGACTAATATTGTAGGACTGTGGATATTGTTGGAAACAGTCGTAAGACTTACCTTTTAGGACTGTGGATATTGTTGGAAACAGTTTAAGACTCATCTAGTAAGACTGTGGATACTGCTGGAAACAGTTTTAAGACTCATCTAGTAAGACAGTGGATATTGTTGGAAACAGTTTTAGACTCATCTTGTAGGACTATGGATACTGCTGGCAACAGTTTTAGATTAATCTTGTAAGACTGTGGATATTGTTGGAAACAGTTTTAGACTCATCTTGTAGGACTGTGAATATTGTTGGAAACAGTCGTAAGACTAATCTAGTAAGACTGTGGATATTGTTGGAAACAGTCGAAAGACTAATCTTGTAGGGCTGTGGATATTGTTGGAAACAGTCGTAAGACTAATCTTGTAGGGCTGTGGATATTGTTGGAAACAGTCGTAAGACTAATCATGTAGGACTGTGGATATTGTTGGAAACAGTCGTAACACTAATCTTTTAGGGCTGTGGATATTGTTAGAAACAGTCGTAAGACTAATCGTGTAGGGCTGTGGATATTGTTGGAAACAGTCGTAAGACTAATCTAGTAAGACTGTGGATATTGTTAGAAACAGTCGAAAGACTAATCTTGTAGGGCTGTGGATATTGTTGGAAACAGTCGTAAGACTAATCTTGTAGGGCTGTGGATATTGTTGGAAACAGTCGTAAGACTAATCATGTAGGACTGTGGATATTGTTGGAAACAGTCGTAAGACTAATCTTGTAGGACTGTGAATATTGTTGGAAACAGTCGTAAGACTAATCTTTTAGGACTGTGAATATTGTTGGAAACAGAACGTAAGACTTATCATGTAGGACTGTGGATATTGTTGGAAACAGCCGTAAGACTAATCTTGTAGGACTGTGGATATTGTTGGAAACAGAACGTAAGACTTATCTTTTAGGACTGTGGATATTGTTGGAAACAGTCGTAAGACTAATCTTTTAGGACTGTGGATATTGTTGGAAACAGTCGTAAGACTAATCATGTAGGACTGTGGATATTGTTGGAAACAGTCGTAAGACTTATCATGTAGGACTGTGGATATTGTTGGAAACAGTCGTAAGACTAATCTTGTAGGACTGTGGATATTGTTGGAAACAGTCGTAAGACTAATCTTGTAGGAGTGTGAATATTGTTGGAAACAGAACATAAAACTAATCTTGTAGGACTGTGAATATTGTTGGAAACAGTCGTAAGACTAATCTTGTAGGAGTGTGAATATTGTTGGAAACAGAACGTAAAACTTATCTTGTAGGACTGTGAATATTGTTGGAAACAGTCGTAAGACTAATCTTGTAGGAGTGTGAATATTGTTGGAAACAGAACGTAAAACTTATCTTGTAGGACTGTGAATATTGTTGGAAACAGTCGTAAGACTTATCTTGTAGGACTGTGGATATTGTTGGAAACAGTCGTAAGACTAATCTTGTAGGACTGTGGATATTGTTGGAAACAGATTTAGACTTATCTTGTAGGACTGTGAATATTGTTGGAAACAGTCGTAAGACTAATCTTGTAGGACTGTGAATATTGTTGGAAACAGTCGTAAGACTTATCTTGTAGGACTGTGGATATTGTTGGAAACAATCGTAAGACTAATCTTGTAGGACTGTGGATATTGTTGGAAACAGATTTAGACTTATCTTGTAGGACTGTGAATATTGTTGGAAACAGTTGTAAGACTAATCTTTTAGGAGTGTGAATATTGTTGGACACAGTCGTAAGACTAATCTTGTAGGACTGTGAATATTGTTGGAAACAGTCGTAAGACTTATCTTTTAGGACTGTGGATATTGTTGGAAACAGTTTTAGACTCATCTAGTAAGACTGTGGATATTGCTGGAAACAGTTTAAGACTCATCTAGTAAGACTGTGGATATTATTGGAAACAGTTTTAGACTCATCTAGTAAGACTGTGGATATTGTTGGAAACAGTCGTAAGACTAATCTTGTAGGACTGTGAATATTTTTGGAAACAGAACGTAAGACTTATCTTTTAGGAGTGTGGATATTGTTGGAAACAGTCGTAAGACTAATCTTGTAGGACTGTGAATATTGTTGGCAACAGTCGTAAGACTAATCTTGTAGGAGTGTGAATATTGTTGGAAACAGTCGTAAGACTAATCTTGTAGGACTGTGAATATTGTTGGCAACAGTCGTAAGACTTATCTTTTAGGACTGTGGATATTGTTGGAAACAGTCGTAAGACTAATCTTATAGGACTGTGGATATTGTTGGAAACAGTCGTAAGACTAATCTTGTAGGAGTGTGAATATTGTTGGAAACAGTCGTAAGACTAATCTTGTAGGAGTGTGAATATTGTTTGAAACAGAACGTAAGACTTATTTTTTAGGACTGTGAATATTGTTGGAAACAGTCGTAAGACTAATCTAGTAGGACTGTGAATATTGTTGGAAACAGTCGTAAGACTAATCTTATAGGACTGTGGATATTGTTGGAAACAGTCGTAAGACTAATCTTGTAGGAGTGTGAATATTGTTTGAAACAGAACGTAAGACTTATTTTTAGGACTGTGAATATTGTTGGAAACAGTCGTAAGACTAATCTTATAGGACTGTGGATATTGTTGGAAACAGTCGTAAGACTAATCTTGTAGGAGTGTGAATATTGTTTGAAACAGAACGTAAGACTTATTTTTTAGGACTGTGAATATTGTTGGAAACAGTTGTAAGACTAATCTTGTAGGAGTGTGAATATTGTTGGAAACAGTCGTAAGACTTATTTTTTAGGACTGTGAATATTGTTTGAAACAGTCGTAAGACTAATCTTGTAGGAGTGTGAATATTGTTTGAAACAGAACGTAAGACTTATTTTTTAGGACTGTGAATATTGTTGGAAACAGTCGTAAGACTAATCTTGTAGGACTGTGGATATTGTTGGAAACAGAACGTAAAACTTATCTTTTAGGACTGTGAATATTGTTGGAAACAGTCGTAAGACTTATCTTGTAGGAGTGTGGATATTGTTGGAAACAGTCGTAAGACTAACCTTGTAGGACTGTGAATATTGTTGGAAACAGTCGTAAGACTTATCTTTTAGGACTGTGGATATTGTTGGAAACAGAAAGTAAGACTTATCTTTTAGGACTGTGAATATTGTTGGAAACAGTCGAAAGACTAATCTTGTAGGGCTGTGGATATTGTTGGAAACAGTCGTAAGACTAATCTTGTAGGACTGTGGATATTGTTGGAAACAGTCGTAAGACTTATCTTGTAAGACTGTGGATATTGTTGGAAACAGTTGTAAGACTAATCTTGTAGGACTGTGAATATTGTTGGAAACAGTCATAAGTCTTATCTTTTAGGACTGTGAAATATTGTTGGAAACAGTCGTAAGACCTATCATTTAGGACTGTGAATATTGTTGGAAACAGTCGTAAGACTAATCTTGTAGGACTGTGGATATTGTTGGAAACAGAACGTAAAACTTATCTTTTAGGACTGTGAATATTGTTGGAAACAGTCGTAAGACTAATCTTGAAGGAGTGTGAATATTGTTGGAAACAGAACGTAAGACTTATCTTTTAGGACTGTGACTATTGTTGGAAACAGGTTTAGACTTATCTAGTAAGACTGTGGATATTGTTGGAAACAGTCGTAACTAATCTTGTAGGACTGTGGATAATGTTGGAAACAGTCGTAAGACTAATCTTGTAGGACTGTGGATATTGTTGGAAACAGTCGTAAGACTTATCTTTAAGGACTGTGAATATTGTTGGAAACAGTCGTAAGACTAATCTTGTAGGACTGTGAATATTGTTGGAAACAGAACGTAAAACTTATCTTTTAGGAGTGTGAATATTGTTGGAAACAGTCGTAAGACTAATCTTGTAGGAGTGTGAATATTGTTGGAAACAGAACGTAAGACTTATCTTTAAGGACTGTGAATATTGTTGGAAACAGTCGTAAGACTAATCTTGTAGGACTGTGAATATTGTTGGAAACAGAACGTAAGACTTATCTTTTAGGACTGTGAATATTGTTGGAAACAGTCGTAAGACTAATCTAGTAAGACTGTGGATATTGTTGGCAACAGTCGTAAGACTAATCTTTTAGGAGTGTGAATATTGTTGGAAACAGTCGTAAGACTAATCTTGTAGGACTGTGGATATTGTTGGAAACAGTCGTAAGACTTATCATGTAGGACTGTGGATATTGTTGGAAACAGTCGTAAGACTAATCTTTTAGGACTGTGAATATTGTTGGAAACAGTCGTAAGACTAATCTAGTAGGACTGTGAATATTGTTGGAAACAGCCGTAAGACTAATCTTGTAGGACTCTGGATATTGTTGGAAACAGAACGTAAGACTTATCTTTTAGGACTGTGGATATTGTTGGAAACAGTCGTAAGACTGATCTTTTAGGACTGTGGATATTGTTGGAAACAGTCGTAAGACTAATCATGTAGGACTGTGGATATTGTTGGAAACAGTCGTAAGACTAATCATGTAGGACTGTGAATATTGTTGGAAACAGTCGTAAGACTAATCTTGTAGGACTGTGAATATTGTTGGAAACAGTCGTAAGACTAATCTTGTAGGGCTGTGAATATTGTTGGAAACAGAACGTAAGACTAATCATGTAGGACTGTGGATATTGTTGGAAACAGTCGTAAGACTAATCTTGTAGGACTGTGAATATTGTTGGAAACAGTCGTAAGACTAATCTTTTAGGACTGTGAATATTGTTGGAAACAGAACGTAAGACTTATCATGTAGGACTGTGGATATTGTTGGAAACAGCCGTAAGACTAATCTTGTAGGACTGTGGATATTGTTGGAAACAGAACGTAAGACTTATCTTTTAGGACTGTGGATATTGTTGGAAACAGTCGTAAGACTAATCTTTTAGGACTGTGGATATTGTTGGAAACAGTCGTAAGACTAATCATGTAGGACTGTGGATATTGTTGGAAACAGTCGTAAGACTTATCATGTAGGACTGTGGATATTGTTGGAAACAGTCGTAAGACTAATCTTGTAGGACTGTGGATATTGTTGGAAACAGTCGTAAGACTAATCTTGTAGGACTGTGAATATTGTTGGAAACAGTCGTAAGACTAATCTTGTAGAACTGTGAATATTGTTGGCAACAGTCGTAAGACTAATCTTGTAGGACTGTGGATATTGTTGGAAACAGAACGTAAAACTTATCTTTTAGGACTGTGGATATTGTTGGAAACAGTCGTAAGACTTATCTTTTAGGACTGTGGATATTGTTGGAAACAGTCGTAAGACTAATCATGTAGGACTGTGAATATTGTTGGAAACAGTCGTAAGACTAATCTTGTAGGACTGTGAATATTGTTGGAAACAGTCGTAAGACTTATCATGTAGGACTGTGGATATTGTTGGAAACAGTCGTAAGACTAATCTTTTAGGACTGTGGATATTGTTGGAAACAGAACGTAAAACTTATCTTTTAGGACTGTGGATATTGTTGGAAACAGTCGTAAGACTTATCTTTTAGGACTGTGGATATTGTTGGAAACAGTCGTAAGACTAATCATGTAGGACTGTGAATATTGTTGGAAACAGTCGTAAGACTAATCTTGTAGGACTGTGGATATTGTTGGAAACAGTCGTAAGACTTATCATGTAGGACTGTGGATATTGTTGGAAACAGTCGTAAGACTAATCTTTTAGGACTGTGAATATTGTTGGAAACAGTCGTAAGACTAATCTAGTAGGACTGTGAATATTGTTGGAAACAGCCGTAAGACTAATCTTGTAGGACTCTGGATATTGTTGGAAACAGAACGTAAGACTTATCTTTTAGGACTGTGGATATTGTTGGAAACAGTCGTAAGACTGATCTTTTAGGACTGTGGATATTGTTGGAAACAGTCGTAAGACTAATCATGTAGGACTGTGGATATTGTTGGAAACAGTCGTAAGACTAATCATGTAGGACTGTGAATATTGTTGGAAACAGTCGTAAGACTAATCTTGTAGGACTGTGAATATTGTTGGAAACAGTCGTAAGACTAATCTTGTAGGGCTGTGAATATTGTTGGAAACAGAACGTAAGACTAATCATGTAGGACTGTGGATATTGTTGGAAACAGTCGTAAGACTAATCTTGTAGGACTGTGAATATTGTTGGAAACAGTCGTAAGACTAATCTTTTAGGACTGTGAATATTGTTGGAAACAGAACGTAAGACTTATCATGTAGGACTGTGGATATTGTTGGAAACAGCCGTAAGACTAATCTTGTAGGACTGTGGATATTGTTGGAAACAGAACGTAAGACTTATCTTTTAGGACTGTGGATATTGTTGGAAACAGTCGTAAGACTAATCTTTTAGGACTGTGGATATTGTTGGAAACAGTCGTAAGACTAATCATGTAGGACTGTGGATATTGTTGGAAACAGTCGTAAGACTTATCATGTAGGACTGTGGATATTGTTGGAAACAGTCGTAAGACTAATCTTGTAGGACTGTGGATATTGTTGGAAACAGTCGTAAGACTAATCTTGTAGGACTGTGAATATTGTTGGAAACAGTCGTAAGACTAATCTTGTAGAACTGTGAATATTGTTGGCAACAGTCGTAAGACTAATCTTGTAGGACTGTGGATATTGTTGGAAACAGAACGTAAAACTTATCTTTTAGGACTGTGGATATTGTTGGAAACAGTCGTAAGACTTATCTTTTAGGACTGTGGATATTGTTGGAAACAGTCGTAAGACTAATCATGTAGGACTGTGAATATTGTTGGAAACAGTCGTAAGACTAATCTTGTAGGACTGTGAATATTGTTGGAAACAGTCGTAAGACTTATCATGTAGGACTGTGGATATTGTTGGAAACAGTCGTAAGACTAATCTTTTAGGACTGTGGATATTGTTGGAAACAGAACGTAAAACTTATCTTTTAGGACTGTGGATATTGTTGGAAACAGTCGTAAGACTTATCTTTTAGGACTGTGGATATTGTTGGAAACAGTCGTAAGACTAATCATGTAGGACTGTGAATATTGTTGGAAACAGTCGTAAGACTAATCTTGTAGGACTGTGAATATTGTTGGAAACAGTCGTAAGACTAATCATGTAGGACTGTGAATATTGTTGGAAACAGTCGTAAGACTAATCTTTTGGGAGTGTGAATATTGTTGGAAACAGTCGTAAGATTAATCTTGTAGGACTGTGGATATTGTTGGCAACAGTCGTAAGACTAATCTTGTAGGAGTGTGAATATTGTTGGAAACAGTCGTAAGACTAATCATGTAGGACTGTGGATATTGTTGGCAACAGTCGTAAGACTAATCTTTTAGGAGTGTGAATATTGTTGGAAACAGTCGTAAGACTAATCTTGTAGGACTGTGGATATTGTTGGCAACAGTCGTAAGACTAATCTTGTAGGAGTGTGAATATTGTTGGAAACAGTCGTAAGACTAATCATGTAGGACTGTGAATATTGTTGGAAACAGTCGTAAGACTAATCTTTTAGGAGTGTGAATATTGTTGGAAACAGTCGTAAGACTAATCTTGTAGGACTGTGGATATTGTTGGCAACAGTCGTAAGACTAATCTTGTAGGAGTGTGAATATTGTTGGAAACAGTCGTAAGACTAATCTTGTAGGACTGTGGATATTGTTGGAAACAGTCGTAAGACTAATCTTGTAGGGTGATATTGTTGGAAACAGTCGTAAGACTTGGACTGTGGATATTGTTGGAAACAGTCGTAAGACTAATCTTGTAGGACTGTGGATATTGTTGGAAACAGTCGTAAGACTAATCTTGTAGGACTGTGAATATTGTTGGAAACAGTCGTAAGACTTATCATGTAGGACTGTGGATATTGTTGGAAACAGTCGTAAGACTAATCTTGTAGGAGTGTGAATATTGTTGGAAACAGTCGTAAGACTAATCTTGTAGGACTGTGGATATTGTTGGAAACAGTCGTAAGACTAATCTTGTAGGAGTGTGAATATTGTTGGAAACAGTCGTAAGACTTATCATGTAGGACTGTGGATATTGTTGGAAACAGTCGTAAGACTAATCTTGTAGGAGTGTGAATATTGTTGGAAACAGTTGTAAGACTTATCATGTAGGACTGTGGATATTGTTGGAAACAGTCGTAAGACTAATCTTGTAGGACTGTGGATATTGTTGGAAACAGTCGTAAGACTAATCTTGTAGGACTGTGGATATTGTTGGAAACAGAACGTAAAACTTATCTTTTAGGAGTGTGGATATTGTTGGTAACAGTCGTAAGACTAATCTTGTAGGACTGTGGATATTGTTGGAAACAGTCGTAAGACTAATCTAGTTAGACTGTGGATATTGTTGGAAACAGTCGTAAGACTAATCTTGTAGGAGTGTGAATATTGTTGGAAACAGAACGTAAAACTTATCTTTTAGGACTGTGGATATTGTTGGAAACAGTCGTAAGACTAATCTTGTAGGACTGTGAATATTGTTGGAAACAGTCATAAGACTAATCTTGTAGAACTGTGAATATTGTTGGCAACAGTCGTAAGACTAATCTTGTAGGACTGTGAATATTGTTGGAAACAGAACGTAAGACTTATCTTTTAGGACTGTGAATATTGTTGGAAACAGTCGTAAGACTAATCTTATAGGACTGTGGATATTGTTGGAAACAGTCGTAAGACTAATCTTGTAGGACTGTGAATATTGTTGGAAACAGGTTTAGACTCATCTAGTAAGACTGTGAATATTGTTGGAAACAGTCGTAAGACTTATCTTGTAGGACTGTGAATATTTTTGGAAACAGAACGTAAGACTTATCTTTTAGGACTGTGAATATTGTTGGAAACAGTCGTAAGACTAATCTAGTTAGACTGTGGATATTGTTGGAAACAGAACGTAAGACTTATCTTTTAGGTGTGTGAATATTGTTTGAAACAGAACGTAAAACTTATCTTTTAGGACTGTGGATATTGTTGGAAACAGTCGTAAGACTAATCTTGTAGGACTGTTAATATTGTTGGAAACAGAACGTAAGACTTATCTTTTAGGAGTGTGGATATTGTTGGTAACAGTCGTAAGACTAATCTAGTAAGACTGTGGATATTGTTGGAAACAGTCGTAAGACTAATCTTTTAGGACTGTGAATATTGTTGGAAACAGGTTTAGACTCATTTAGTAAGACTGTGAATATTGTTGGAAACAGTCGTAAGACTTATCTTGTAGGACTGTGAATATTGTTGGAAACAGAACGTAAGACTTATCTTTTAGGAGTGTGGATATTGTTGGAAACAGTTTTAGACTCATCTTGTAAGACTGTTGATACTGCTGGAAACAGTTTTTAGACTCATCTAGTACGACTGTGGATATTGTTGGAAACAGTTTTAGACTTATCTTGTAGGACTGTGGATACTGCTGGAAACAGTTTTAGACTAATCTTGTAAGACTGTGGATACTGCTGGAAACAGTTTTTAGACTCATCTAGTAAGACTGTGGATACTGCTGGAAACAGTTTTTAGACTCATCTAGTAAGACTGTGGATATTGTTGGAAACAGTTTTAGACTCATCTAGTAAGACTGTGGATACTGCTGGAAACAGTTTTAGACTCATATAGTAAGACTGTGGATATTGCTGGAAACAGTTTTTAGACTCATCTAGTAAGACTGTGGATATTGCTGGAAACAGTTTTTAGACTCATCTTGTAAGACTGTGGATACTGCTGGAAACAGTTTGAGACTCATCTTGTCGGACTGTGGATATTGTTGGAAACAGTTTTAGACTCATCTAGTAAGACTGTGGATATTGCTGGAAACAGTTTAGACTAATCCTGTAAGACTGCGGATACTGCTGGAAACAGTTTTAGACTAATCTTGTAGGACTGTGGATATTGTTGGAAATTGGTGTTCAGCTCATATCGATAATCTTATTGCCAGGGAGGCAAGGCAGACCACGGAATAACCTTATGCTATTGAGTTAGTTCCCTTAGATACGCAAGTAGATGTTTCGGCACTAGTGAGGGATATCCTATTGTACGCCATAACATAGATAAAACGAGCCAGTATTGTATGAAGTGCTGAATGCGATTTGAATACGACAGATTCAAATGATAAAAACGCATTTTCTGTTGGAAGCCATTGGAAGACATTGTGCAAAACACTAAAATACACATTACGAACACGTAATTTTAGGTTACATATGCGTAATAGCGAGTCATTATTGAGGCCGACATTGGTCCAGGCGTAGAGCTTCGGGCTCTTGTACAGAGCGTCCCGGGTTCGAATCCCCGTTAGGCGGGGGTGGAAATTTCCGGGACTTACCCACAAACCGACGCGAGTACAGGTTAAGTATCCAGGAAGCATTCATCGAGAGTGGCTTTGAACAAGTTTTGAGCTTCCTTCACAATCGATGTAAAACAAATAGGGTGAACTTTTTATCAAGAATAATATTATACGAGTACTTATCAAATAGGCACTCGAATTCGTCTTTACCAAATATCACGTGTGGCTTTCTCTCCATTATTCAATTAAGTACATTTACAGCAGAGCACTTTAGAAAACATTTCGATGGGTCATATACACTATTGTCACAATGCCTTCTTACAAAAAGATTGTTTCGTTGTTGCTAACTTTAGTGATTGACATATTCGTATATTGTTATTTTCAATTTTGGACCAGTCGAGATAAGCCACATTAGAAAGTGGTACACTTGTTATGACAACCTAACGACAGAAGTAATACGGGAATGCGGAAGTATTCGTACATAGAAAGGGCGAGCATAGCCAACACCTAGTGTATAAAACATTCTAATCCATATTCACCAAAATAGTTTATATATCCTAAAACGCAACTATGTTGGGTAATTCCCACACCCCACTCTCGTTGAAAAAACTCCATGATTTAACGGGAAGAAAAGATATACAAATGTGCATCAGAAAACAGGCGTTTGTTCAAATCACTGATAAATCAGAGATTTTAAATTGAATACATTCGTTACTTATAACTGGTTGTTTGGATGACTCAAACAATTTCTTTACAAATATTTCAGCTTTATTACATCATATAGTGCACCTACTTATATTATTGAAATTATTCATTAGCACTTCAAAATGTCATTTAAAACCACTGAAGTATTCCTAAACATACCTGATCAGCAAGGAGAAATGAAAACAATTTGTATTAATCACCAAAAGATGTTTGCTGGTCAACTTCTTTTACTTAAAGTAACAAATTCAATAAAGAAATACTGTGGGAGTGATTTTATTTTGCATCTTCCATCTTTCCATCTTAGAAATGATTTCAACGTTTTCAGTATCACAATTGGTAGAAATTCCTCTTTTTTTACATTAAGCATTTGGGGGAAAAGGGGACACTGTCTTTTACGAAAGTCGTATTCTTATATTTGGTTCATTATTACGATTACATGTAAACATGCAATATATACTGGTCAATAATAAAAGTAAAAGTACATACAATTTAATTAATTTCATCTAATTCAATGTGGATGAACTATAATAATAATTAAGTAATATTATGCGTAAAAGATGTTCTCTCTTTAAAAGCAAATTTGAGATATGTTGCTTAATTTTTATCGCATGATTTTAAAAGCTGTATAAATTCAATCATGCTTGGTCTTTTATAATAAAACTCATTTATATATTGTTTTCTTATAGAGTTATATTGTGAACATTTCAGGACAAAATGGTACTCGTCTTCAATGTCTTCATTATTGCATATTTGGCATATCCTTTCATTTCTTGGCATTCGTTGAAGATTATAGCGGCATGTTTGAATTCGCAGAGAATGCGAAGATGTTCTTATCTTAAAGATGTAAGATCTTAGTTCTTACAATGGTTTTGATTGTCTCTTCATACATCATATAAATGTACATTAGCAGGAAGGATGGCTTACACAGCTCCATCTTTTCTCATTATGTAGCCACCACGTTGCATATATCATAAGTAAATTCAAAATATTTTAGCAAATCGTGATCTCAGTTAAAAAGAATATTCGGACGCCCTTCAAAGGTCAATGTTTTCTCATTTTTGCAACAACCATGATTACTGCAGGAGCTACCATGAAATACGATTTTATTTTCACGTTCTTTTTCAGGATACAGCTAATCAGCAAACAAGGGCAATGGAAGGGCTTATGATCGGGTTTATCATCATACCAACGATCATGCTGTGTTGTTGTTGTTTTATGCTGTGCTGTATTCGTAGCCGATCGAGTTCAGCACTAGAAATAAAGCGTCTGAGAGAGGAGGGACAGGCACGGCTAGCCATTATAAGTGATTAATGTCACGTTTAGTCAAATCATATATTATTGCATGAATATATATATATAATACACATGACATATTTACAACAACAGATTTGCATGTATTTTAAGAAGATGTTAAAAGGCAGAGAACATCATTGCAATTTGATTGGGCCACACGTTATAACGACATAAACGATTGGCCCTCTCCTTAGACATTTTCTTGAAACTTAACAATTATTTCTGCTTTAATTTTAGATTTGAAATCTGACCGATAACTAATGCTTTGAATGAAGTAAAATTGGTAATTTCATCTAATATGTTTTAAAAAATGATACTTTTGTCATTAAATCATATGACCGGATGTCACGTGGTTCGGTGTGATATACCTTTCAAACGCTGAACAACTTAGAGGTTGTGTAACTCCAAAAGATTAAAGGATACATGCACATGTAAACGTCTCCCCAAGACGACCCTGATGTGTCCAGTAAAACACTACTTGTTAGTATATTCATGGCTAACCCGAGAATGTTATACGAATGTTCCTCAGTATGGAATACTTTCATAGACCCAAATTGACCCAATCATCCCCTATAAATTAGCTGTTAATCAATGTCCCAAACTGCATTTTTATTAAAAATCCAGCTCTGGTCCAATATTAAATTGGTGAAACGGGCAATTCGGCTATCTCCTTGTCCTCAAAAACTCTATTTTACGCAGCTTCAAAACGGGACTTAAAAGAGGGTTTGCAAAAGAAATCTCGTTTGCCGGTGCAGATAAAATGCAACCTCAAAAGGCCGTTTTGGAGTCATGTGATTTCATGGCCATTTATTCACGCAGCGTCAAACACTTCAAACCGATGTACAATGAGTGTTAAACGTTGATAAAGACCAAACTCCATCATGAAATGACGTTTTTTTATGTCGACTCTTTCTGCCCTCCCCGATCAATTTATCAGCCTCTCAGGTACTACACAACGCTTAAGGCAAGGGGTCGAATTGGCAATGAAAGAAACCTGTTAAAGCTGACATCATCATTCCGGGTAAATGACTTCCATTTCTTTCTATAAATTTGTATGATATATAATAAAGTTTCTTCCTTTCACTTTTTATTTCTTTATTCTGTTTATCACCAGAATTCTAAACGATTTAAATGATATAACACACCAAAAATATAGAACAATTCCATTAATTATTGAAATACGACAGAATGTGGTCTTAATACATGTACGTGTCTTCTCTAGAACTGTGTAATGTCCCGGATCAGAGATTTCCCTCCTACAGCCTCTTCTAGAACAGCAATTCCAAACGCAACACAGGTCTCTTGAAACAACGTTAACTAGATGATGAATTGCTCCAAATGAACATTTAATTTTCTTATTACAATACTTCCTGTACAATCCTGCAAAGAAAGGGGGTTTCCCATGCTGATTTTGTTGTCTAGTAGCACTTTCAATTCGAACAAGTCATGAATTCTAACATGAACGAAACGGTTTACCAGCCTTACAAATAGTCTACGGGAATCAACCGTACACACCTCGAGTTCCAAGGCCATCACTCTACTTATGAACAGCTGCACTTCAATTCATATAATGGTTTGCAAAGAACTTACAAAAGCTATGGGATCGAAATATCATCGTTCATGAATTGTGTGCTTCATAGGTTGCTTGTTTTGGTAAAACAATCTGCTCGACGCTTCAATGCGTTTTATGGTGAGGAGTGTAGTGAGAATAGTGTTATCGGAAGTGGGAAGTTCAAACCCTGGTGTGTTGGTGGCACACTGATAGTCTGGTCAGAAGTTGATCTCGAACATTAAAGATTAAGCAGAATCTCAAGTTGTTGAGGGGACATAAAAGACATCCAACAGTAAAAAGGCAATCTTGTTTCAGTTTGAACACATTTCCTTTGTCATTTTATGCAATTGTATTCATAGATTTACATGTATACATTACACAGTCGCAAATGATTCGAACAAGAGCTTGACCTATATAGGTTCTCACCTCTATATCTGGTTGAAATATCTTTGATTTTATACTATTTCTAGGCATATAGTGATAAATTAAGACTCAGAAGAATAGTATGACGAGAAAAAAGAAGGCAAATAATAGACAAAAAAACAAAAATGCAAGATATAGATGTTTAATTGTGATGTGGAGTCAAACGTCCATTCATATGAATATATGACATATATATATAGTCATTTACATGAGGCTGAGCTCTGATGATGTGAATACGCCATTCTTATTAACAAAGGGTCTGCACACGTAAAACAAAGTAAAAACGACTATTAAAAACGACCAACAAAAACGAGAGAACAATACAATCAAGTCCCTTAAAACATGTTCATGATAAAACAGTAAACGTACATGTACTAAATGGTGACGATAAATTAGTCGGTGATAGGAGAGTCGAGTTTGACATCCATTAACAATTATCACGACAGGGAAAAGAAATCATACAAAGAACTACATCTCGACGAAGGAGTAAATTGTCATCAAAGATCAGCCTGTATATTCTGCCAGGCTTCGTAAGATTGCCTTTTGACATAATCATAAATATTTACTTAAAGGTGATTGTTTACTGAAGAGAGAAATTGAAAGCCAAACTATACCGTTTTTGAAACAATATAGTATTGGTATTGTTAATTGGTATACAACTACAAGTAGCAATTAAAATCATGATTAATTCAGGAAGCGTCATTTTCTGTCAGTATGTTAAGTTTATATGCTGTAGATCCCAAAAGCGATGTGTCACTTTTGGATCAAAATACATGTTAATTAATCATTTAAACATTTTAATGAATCAAAAACGGTCAAATGTTGTGTCCAATGACTTTCCTTCAATACGTATAATATAATAGTGCAGCTGTTAAAAGAAATAATTTTCAACTTTCAAATGTCCTCACATCTGTAAATAAGCACTGTTAAGAGGCGAAATGTATTGTTTCAGACGAGCCTGTGCAATTTGCACAGGCTCATTTGAGACAAGACTTTTCGCAGATAACAATATGTTCTGGTTTTCACATGTTGCTAGTTTCATGTAGTTGTTCGCACATCATAACCGTCAATTTCATTGACATTGGATGGTATGTCAGAGTGACATCTAACGAGCAGAAACACATTAACCTCTAGCGGAAAATGGCATTAAGGATCATATGGCGTTTAATGTCATTTTAAACAAAATTTATGTTTAAAGGTGCTTGTTTACAGAAAACCAGAATGTACTTTCACCTGCGAAAAGCCTTGTCTCAGATCAACCTGTACAGTTTACATCGGCTGATCTGAGATGATACATTTCGCCACGTGAAGGTGCATGTTCACAGATGTGAAGACATTTGGAGGTTGAAAAATAATTTCTTTAATACTGCGTAACAGCTGTATACTAGTGTTATCACTTAGGGAAACTATTTGTTTAAGTCAAAACTGATAAACATGGATAACATCTTAAATAAGAAATAACATAAATGCAATGTGACATGTCATTGGAAGCGTATTGGAGAGACGATGTGTCACTTTGCAATGTTGCTTAGCTTACTATTGAAATAAACGGGAATGTTGTTTTGAACTTGCAAACAATTTTAGCGTAAAATGTTTAGTAAAACGGTATCCTAAATTTTTTGTTACAAAACGTAAATAAAAAAAGATATATTTAGAAACGTAACTCGGCGGGCGACTATTATAGATTGATACAGCGTTGGCCTTTGTTACTAATCATCCCATGTTCGATACCTGTTAAAGGCGAGGTAACATTGCCGGGACTTGCCCAAAAGTCGGCGCGAGTACTGGTTTAGTATACAGAAGGAGACATCGAGAGAGAATTAAATAAGATAGAACCTTCCGTCACCATCGATATAAAATGAATATTTCAAACTGAAAGCAAATAAATATCAAATAATCAGACCAACTTAAAGTCATACACCGCCTTGGTGAATGCATAAATGCCCTACAAGTATGACATCTAGTGTACAGATGTTTTTATGTAAATGTGTCTTACCAATTCATTACGCCGTTCCATTCATCTTTTAACGTACTACTTTATGCATAATTCAGTTGATTTAAGTCCTATTGAGTTTAGAAAGCGTTTCACCTACTTTGCATTTGTCAGCATATGTGATTTCACTGTTTACTGATTAATCATGTGACAACAACTTCAAAATGAAGGATGGTGTATTGGAGAAGTCTGAGTGCAAAGGGGCGTTAGTTGCTTAAAATCAAACCAACAGTTATTGAACTTGGTCAGGAACCTTCTATAATGACCATAAATACATGTTTGAGGTATCATCATTTTCCGTACAGTAGTTAATGAGATACAAACTTGCATGTAAAAATTTGATCAAAATTTTTTTCAGTACAAAGGGGGTCATGATTTGCTTAAAATCAAAACAAGAGTTGTTGGACTTGGTAAAGGACCTTATATGTACCATTCAAATTGATATATTCACGAAAATGATTTAATTCACCAACCCTTTCAATCTTTTTGAAATGTACATGCAGTATAAGATTTAAAAAAAAAAAGACTGTGGCACAGGGTGATTTTGCTCGTAACGGGGGATTTCTCCATTTGTCGCGTGGTTTCTATCCATTACCGTTTACTTCGTAAAAATTTCATGTTGTTTCGTTTGATTTTGACCAAACACATGTTTTCGGCATATGATTCATAAAATGTTGCATAGATCGAATATGTGAACACAACGCTTATTTTTTATATGGTAGATTATCATGAACTTTTCCCTTTATGCAGAAGCCCTACCTATCTTGAGTTAGTAAATATACCTTAAAAAAGAAATGTTTATAAAAAGGAAGCCGCTGTATATAGTGTATATAGGATAGCAACCTACATCAGGATCTGCCTGCATAATATACGTACTGTTGTTAGAATAAAACGGAAATGTTAATGAAATTAAAAGGCCAATCACATAAAACAACTTTTTAGTCTTGTTTCCTCCGTCTATTTGTCGATGAGCCAGGGGAAGAAGACGGAGGACAACAAAATAAAACATGTGTACATACGATGACGGATGGATTGCGTTCTGCCGTGAATATTTACGAGCGATTTATTTTGAAGTGTGTTCTTTTCTTTTGCCCACATACCTTTGAACTTATTCCCCCATATCAAATTATTAAGATGCTAGAAAAAAAACAGCAGGCAAATATGAGATTTGCGTTAGCCGAGTACTGGTGTTGAGATATTTTGTAATGTACTGCTGTTTTGAAATAAATGTTTAACCTAGATATAAACTGAATATAGTTTTCTTTAATTAAAGGAGACACGTTCATAAGACATCAGAGCGAAAGAGATCCAAAACGATACACCACCCCTTCATATGCAACTTGGCACCGTCATGTTTGTCGATACAATACTTTCTATGTATATAAAATGACTGCCCTTCGTGTCAACAATAATGCTCCTGAAAAAATAGAACATTAAATGTCCTTGTTCGATGAATTTTAGGAAATTACGAAGGTAAAAATCAATTTCCTTAAAACTGCCTATAGCTTTACTATTATATGATATACACTGAAAAATAGTCATTAAGGTCATAAAACGCAACTTTGTCATGTGACAAAATTAGAAAGACGATTCCAATAATGTGTTACAATGCAATATTGCTTGGCCAATTTTGAAATAAGATGGAATGTTGTTTTGACCTTGCGAAAATTTTAAACATAAAATGTTTAGTAAAACGGCTCTCTAGACTTTCTTATGAAGTAAACACTGAGGCGTGTAAAGTTATATAAAATGCGGGTCACGTATATATTCAACGTTATCCTAATAACGAGATATATGTAGTATGCGCATTCGCGTTGACACGTAAACCAACATACCACAGTAGCCTAGTAGTCTAACGTTAACACTAGAAACTATCACGACTGTTAGACCCCTACTTTATTAACCCAAGGACCATTTATTCTCCTTTCATATACTGGCCTTCTTCGAACTTCCGAATACTCTGCTAGTTTTTGTGTGCATGCCCCCCCCCCCCCCCCCCCCCATCTTAAAATTTCGAAATTGGGTGTCAGAAGATTTGCCCCGTCACATGAGACCGGAAACTCTAAAGTGACGGAGCTCTGCGTCTAGTGGCGATAGTGAATTCGATAGTTGATTGTGCGACTGAAGAGTGGCTGTTTCCTAAAATAACCATTAACCTCGTGGCATGTTATCAAATATTACGTTCTTGCGGTTCAAGTCCGTATTATTCCGCATGATGACATGGCCCAATGTACATGCATAATACCACACGCTGTTTGCATCTAGTACAGCAATCATGTCAAGAGTTTAAGTTATGGTTTTCTTAATCATTTATACAACTGGCACAACATTAAACGATGGCTAATTAGTTAGATTTCATTCCATTTGCATAGATATCATTCTCGTATTGTTAACTGTTGTTTGATATTGTTTTTCACTTTGTTGCCTATTTTTCGTGTTTTATTATCAATTTTCTTTATCTATTCGAATCGATTTAGTAAACAGGATAAGTAGAATATATGGTTTGTGGTTTTGAATGGGAAAGGTTATGGGCTTGGCTTTTGGTAAGAATCCTATTCGCATTTCGGCTTGTCGAATAATATTATACGCATCGCAATATATACTATTTCCGATTCAAGACACATACCATCTAAATATTCTCTATTTGTCATGACGACATACAGATTCTTGTTCAACAAACTCTAATTTCTCCTTGCCGATTCACTGGTTGTTGGCACAATAAGATTCATTAAAATCAGAAAGTACTTTTAAGTTAGTGGGAACGGTAAGATCTAATTGAAAACCTTTATACATAACTTTCAATAGTAAGATCTAATTGAAAACCTTTATACATAACTTTCAATAATCGTGAGTAATATATGAATTGTTATGTGAGGACAGTGATCTAGGGTAAAGCGTCGGTCTCGGGACGCGGGGGCATTGGGATCGAACCCTGGTTATGTATCAAGGAAGCAGATTCGAGAGTGGTTATTCTTAGTTGAAAGAACTTGTTTAACAATGTTAAATAAATAAGTTTAAACTAATGGTTGTGTCAAACAACAGATGACATTACTCCGAACTGTCACGATGATGAATTTATCTAAACAAAATAGAATAATTGCCACAGAGTTCTTTGATATGGTAAATATTTTGTCGGTTACTCAAGACATTTCCTTAAATATTTTTCAAGTATGGCGTGGTGTTTTTCTAAAAAGAGAGGTTTTATCAAGGGGTAAACTGCCTTTTTGATTTTACTAAAATGATATTACTATAACATAATGGAACATCTATCAACAAATAAAACACATTATGTCATAAAAATGTAAGTTTAATTTTCTCATTTACACTGACATAAGATATATACATATAATATGAGTCTTTTATATCAAATAAATTGCGCAGAACCAATCATACTTTATTTGACGATCATACCAATTCACTCACCGTCTAAAAATCTAAACATACAGGGACAAATTTTTCTTTACAAACAGAAGAAACCTTGTGACAAATAACGTTATTGAACAAATTGTGCACAGTGCATATTTAAACACCGATTAATGCTTTTCGAATTAGTAAAGACGCGTCCATATCATTTCCTAAGTGTTCACCCTTTTCTTATCTAGACTCTTTGTTAGAATTATAAAAAAAAGCATGAATCGGCCTCTTTAATTAAGATAGGAATGATTCATGCCAATCTTTATCAACATTTCTTTTCTATGAATGCACTTCAAGCGCTGACATCGAATTCGGTTCCATGATATTTTTCTCAAACCATTCTTCACATACACACAAATCGGCATTCTTACATTGAGATGAACATACTTTATAATTACATGAAACATTCAACGAAACCCGATTTTTACACAAACAGTTGCATCCGAGAAATCCAAATATGTGATATGTTACGTAAATAACACGTATAATGTACATACAAATTTCATCTAAAATGATATGCAAAACTGTATAAAAATATATTCTTATTTAAAAAGTAAATATTATGATAATGCAACATTATTGACGATGAAAGCTTCCGTTTTGGAAAATATGCTTTTACTTTTGAAACACCCGGAATGACCTCAGCGACAACCTTTCTATAACGACGCCATTTGGGATTCGACATGGTCAGAGTTCTGCTGTTAGCGAACATCAACATAATGGCGCCAAAACAGAGAATGAAATCCTAGAACTGTTTGGGACATTTAATCGCTCTTGAGATAAAAGATTTCGGACAGATCATCTGACATCGCGAGTGAATAAACGTCCAAAATGTTATGGTGCCAATACATGTATATATGTACAGTGATTTCTCGTTAATCCGAACACATCCGTTCCCAACAAAATGTCCGGATGACCGAATCATCCGGACTAATGAAGCAGAGCATGTTCTTATACACATTAAGACATAGACAGTCTGTATGCATGAGTATACTTATGACCCTTTAGCAAACGCCAAACTGTCGACCGTCCCAAATTGAAAGAGATTGCAGACGACATTTCAAGACGTGATGAAATTCAAAAATAATCTTCCGATATGGCAGAAAACATTGTGGGAAAAGGAGAAATTGCTCGTCACGAGCAATTTCTCCTTTACCCACAATGTTTTTAAATGTCCTCTGGTCCAGTAATTCCGTTCCCTTACAATTTCGTTCGGATTGCGAGACATCCGGATAATCGGAGTCCGGATAAACGAGGCTTCACTGTACTATTATTGCGAACACTTCTGATGTAACGTGATCAACATTTGAAATAATAATGGGCATGCTACGTTTGTTGTTCTAATGGACTTGTAAGTCTGTTGTAACGGTTGTGTATATGTCAACAATTTTCCCGTTAAATTGCGATGTCTGTTTTAATGGAATATTGTCTATTAATAAAATCGTTGTTTTGGACAATATTAAGCTTTGGAATGTAATATACATGTAACCCGCCTGTATTACATTCTAGTTTTGAGCAATTTGTCCTTTTGTTATTAAGTACATGTTTTTTATGTTAGTTTTATGAATCGACCGGTGTTTATTAGATACGATGAACGTGAACTGAATATGACTGCGTTATACTTGTGTTATTGTTGCTGTATGTATCTACTACCATAGTGAACCAGTCGAATGGTTTAAATTGAGGAAATGGATAACTTACGATGTTACAAATACCTTCTTTATACATTGTTCGGTTTTCATTTATATTGGTTCATTTTCGTTTTTGTGTCAAATGTCGTATGAATATTGTTTATTACAAATTGTTAACAACTGCGGAAAGTACGGACGTAATTGCATTTGCAGACGGATTGTAAAGCTTATCAAAATCTTTATTTCCGACTTGCTCGGTTATAACTCTACCTGCAGCAAATGAGTAAGGAACATATTGTATCAGAAGAAGACATTCCTTGTAACGAAAGATTTCTTCATATTAAACAACAGGTTCTTCCAAAAATCACAACGCTTTCGGTGGATTAATTCTGCTAAAAAATTGGCAACTTCCAGTATTATTTATATTGATAGATGTTTCTTTCAATCAGCAGCTAATTGACTGTTCCTTCTTTGTAAACGCTGCCCGTCCTATGCTGCTGTTCGAATTTGAATCCGTCACGAAAATACTTAATACCTCTGTTGATACGGTCTGTACATATAATCCTTCCGCGATGAAGAATAGTCCCGGTAATTGTCGCGTTCGTACGCCGGAGCCCTTCGGTCGTACGATTCGTACCCTCTTTCGTAGCCTTTTTCCTTCGGATAACCTCTATCGTAGCCCCTATCGTACCCACGATCATCGTACCTATCGTATCCCCTGTCCCGGTCGTTTCTATCGTACGGCCGGTCCCGGGATATATAGTTAGTGTACTCATTCTTCCGGGATCCTCCGTAACCGTTTCTATCCGGATATCCTCGTTTCGCATCGTACTGTGGTTCTCGCGGGTAATCCGTGTACCGGGCGTTATCGAAGCCACGTTGTTGGCGAGACTTGTGTATATCCGACATCTGAACCTCGTCGTCAAGTAAGGAATCGTCGTCACTCTGTCGGTACTTTCCGAAGCGCGACCAGTTACAAATGATCAACATCAGCATAATGGCGGCGGCGATTCCCTCCAAACCTCCGAGACCGAAGAGTAGAATTGACCAAGGGAACCGAGCGGCGTTAACAGACTGGAGGAACTCGAACTTGTCCGCCACCAGATAGGTGGCGTAACAAGATATACCCGTGACACCGCAGGCTGAAATCAATGAAATAAATACATAAACCATTGTATTATAAAATATAAAGTTTGACAGCGTTTTTAACATAGTGTGTTTATATTCGCGTTTTAAATAACTTTGATTGGGGTTCGTCGCTCGCATGGATCATAAACGGTTTACAGTTCCTTGCTTCCTGACCATAACCTTAGTTCTAAATCGCTACTATTCATCTTATCCTTCGAATCGGATCTCAATTGACCAGTCGCCAATACGCCTCTATTTGAATATTTATTATAGGTTACCCAATGAAATGGTGTACACAACTCAGCCGACAAACAAATGCACATGTGCTCGTAAATACTGTTTTCAATGACTCTGTTTTTGAAAAACAACTTCGACAAGTTTTGGGGCGGGGTTTTGTCGACTGTTCAATTCCAGTTACCTTCCACTACCAAGAATGTCAATGAATGTCAATTACACCTTGGTTTTATTGGGAGGGCTAAAACTCTTAGTATTCTACGAAAGAGGAAAACCTTCTACTCCTGCTTAAATCATAGACGTCTCAAGTTGAATTAACCCTTATATTGCTGAAACCGAATTCATGCTTATGCAAACATATACGATCCAGGCAAGCCACCAAGTAAATTGGCGACTGACCTTTTATCTAACCTGTTTGCTACTATGAGTGTATTTCCTAATCAAAATTTAGCAGATATTTAATGTTTTTGAAAGTAGAAGACACAAAAATGTATCTTTAGAAAATTCCCCAGCATTTAAAGATTTAATCAAACAGACTTGGACGTTCTCTGCGTTTAGTTCTTGTAAGAACGTGGAATTAACAAAGGGATGATACACTGACCGTCGTTACTTAACCGCAATAACGTTAAAATGACGGGAAATACTTCCGTAAATGTGTCAGTAGTGTCAAAAAGTTAGAGTATTATGAATTCATACACTAGCATTCATGTTGTAACCCTAGTGATGTTAATGCAGTAGTTTGCAGGAATGAAAAGTAACATGAATTGTTGCACCGGCCGCCATACTATAACTGCAGGAATGATGCGACGTAAGGCTCGAGGGAAATACGGAGCTAATCACCATGTATATTTACATCAATTATGGAATTCGGTAAGATATCGTTTAACCGTCAACGACCATTTGATCCGGTTAAATCACCATTTTAGGGAAAGTGTACTAGATTTAGACATTAAAATCCACAGTCTCTATTTGATTAACGCTTACTCTCATTTACACTCGTTGTATTAAATCTACAACACATGAACAAAGAAACGAAATTGTCAAGTGAGATGATAAGTGGAGAAAAGATATCTAAAAGACGAAAGTCCTACATTTCATACAATAGTTGATTGAATCACGGAAATATTACGTCTTCAATTTTTAAATCCCCATTAACTAATGCTTTTAACTTGGTAAGCTCCAAAAGTCTTTTATGCAGTTATGGTTAAAGGTAATGCGACTTACTGTAATGTAAATATATCGTCTAATACTAAATAACTATTTGAACGAACACAACATACAAATCCTTCAGTTTGTTCCGAAAGACAAATCCCAGATACACGAGCACCCTTCGCAGTATAGCTGAAAACCGAACACTGTACTAATAAGTATGATGCAAACAGAAACTGTGATGAACTATATTTGTCTGTGTGATTCAGGCTGACCACGTGCAGTATTATGAGCTAAATACTTTAGCATGGCATCGTTTTCCTCTTTCTATTGATATTTGCTACAGTCCATTTCACCGGTTTACGACTCTCAAATGTGCGACATTAAACACAATTAATGAGTCCATGCACTGGTGCTGACTGCTGATAAGTTAGGGATTTGAACATGGACTACCTCTAGTACAGATCGATCTGTTTGGTTTAATAGTTTTGTTTTGAAGATTTTTATCACGGTAAGAGTATTTCAGTGACATTATTATGTCCGGTTCATATTTGATGGAGGGATACCAGAAACCTATGGCTTGCCGGCTTAGGTAAACCATCTGCATTACTTCCATTATTCAGGATGTTTCCAAGATTTAATCAACATGAATAAGGGAAGTGTGGATGCCCGAGCGAAGAGGCAATAGTACTTAAGTTAACGAAGGAAGAACAAAGAAAACGTTTAAACAGTTACAATAAAAGAATATATATGGTATACAGAACCGATTACGTAAGAGAGATGACTTTTCGCATATTTGCTCAAATAAAGAAAGTAATTATTGGGAGATTTAATGAGTCAACTGATAAAATAATTTATCCTGTCACCAACGCAATGAACGGACCGATAACAGAGGCCGTATAACATTTGTGATATCCGGCATTAACCATATATCACACATTCACGTGCGAAATAATGACGTCATATATACGTCATGGCATATGGCGTCATGTGTGCATCATTCTCTACTTGTTTTCTGTCTTTTGTTTCCTTTATTTTGTATTTTGTTTTCAGTTTGTTTGTTAATAATAATCCATGAAGGTAACAGGATAAATAGAATAGATGGTTGGTGTCTTTGAATAGGAAAAGTTATCGGGCTCGGCATCGGAATATTATCCGTTTCGCCTTCGGCTCACCGGATAATATTCCTACGCCTTGCCCGATAACATTTCCGATTCACGACACCAGCCATCTATTCTCTATGTTCTTACCTCCGATTAGAAGAATAACCGTTGAGATTGTGAACATTTTCATGGAGTGTATCCCGGCACAACGACAACATATAAGGATGAGACCAGCGAGGAAACAAAGGCCTAAACTGCATGTTGCAGTGATCACGACCGCGATCCAGCTTTTGTTGTAGGCTGAAAAGATAAATAGAAATACAAACTTAGAGACATTGGAAAGTCTACTGAACTTGAGATGCGAACTATATTCGTTTATACATCCATTACTTACAAAACAACACACTGAAGAAACTAATATTAACATTTGATAAGTTATTGGGTATACTGTGGCATAATGAGGTGTGAGCATTACAGCATCTTAAAATAATATGCCAAGTGGGATATCTATATTTTCGGAAAATAATTGTGTGACTCTGTACTCCATTGGAGGTAAGCAGCGTATTAAACAGTTTCCTGCAATTTCTCTCGGCGCTTTTTTATCTGCATAATATACATGTGTACACTTTCAAACTCTCCACTATTTTCCTATGCCATGAACATGACATCATAGTAGGAGTTGTATTAGTCTTGCATGGAACCATCAATGTATGAAAATATTAATGTCACCATTCGAACGTTGGAGCCCTGTATTCAAAACCCGATTTGTTGTCGGACGAGATAGAGAAGATGGGTTCACAAGTGTAATATAATCATGACACTTCTGTAGTTACAATGATAATTGTTACTGATGATACTGATTACGTTTCAAGGTCAAACAGTAAACTCTTAAGCTTTATATCCTTTTGTCCACACACTGTTATATACTGATATCTGAGGTACAATTTATCTTAAACATTCCATTGAACATCAAAGACGGTGTCATCTGCGAACTAAGAAAGGGTCGATACTTCTTAATATCAAGGGTAAAACATAAAACCGCCTGGGGTTACATCAAGGCAATGTTTACATTATTAGAGGAAAATTTAAATTTGAATTACTTTGTTTGGACGCTTGTTATCGACTACATAGATAACATCGCTTATATTTAAGCGCACGAATAGTTTCCGGAATTTGATAAACCTTTACTGCATGGATACTAACTCCTACTTTTCCAACCGTTTTGTGATGTTTGATTAAGTTCATTGAAATCCTTAATGTCTTTAACAACATTTGCTACTGGGAAAAACATGCCGAATACATAGAGACTCTTTATGCCTTTTTGTGGGAAAAAAACACATGCCATGAAATGATATTTCTTTTTTGTTTTTTTTTAGAATGTTCGCTATTGGTAAAAAACAAACCAAGTTCATAAAAATCTTTATCCCTCTTTTCATGATAATTGTGGGAAATAAAACTAGTTGTTATAATGATATTTCGCATTATTGGTAATCGCTATATAGGTAAAAACATATCAAGATCATGGAAAGGTGCACTGATCATCTTGATATATCAAAAATTGTTGAAAACAAAGGGTACACCGTTCTGGCCCAAAATATTTAAGTAAAGAAAACATAGCCGATAATGGGTCATTCGATGTTAACATGAGATACTTATTTGAACGGGTGTATTTGAAAACCATATGTTTCTATGGTAACGCCTTGTCCTTAAAATAAAATAACATGTTTGTTGAAGATAGATGACGTTTTTATGATCACGTTTTTATATTATACATAACACACAACAGGATGTATTTGTACGTAATGACCTTTGATAACTTTGCTGTTACTTCATATGTAGTTTATTTGTACCCCCGTACAGTGATGTCTCGTTAATCCGAACACGTCCGGTCCCAACAAAATGTCCGGATTAACGAATCATCCGGACTAATGAAGCAGAGCATGTTCCTATACACATTAAGACATAAACGGTCTGTATGCACGTGTATACTTATAACCCTTTAGCAAACGGCAAATTGTTCGACCGTCCCAAATTGAAAGAGTTTGCAGACGACATTTCAAAACGTGATGAAATTCAAAAATAATCTTCTGATATGGCAGAAAACATTGTGGGAAAAGGAGAAATTGCTCGTCACGAGCAGTTTCTCCTTTACCCACAATGTTTTCAAATGTTGTCTGCAACAAACTGGTCCAGTAATTCCGTTCCCTTACAATTTCGTTCGGATTGCGAGATATCTGGATTATCGGGGTCCGGATAAACGAGCCTTCACTGTATACATATGTATCACCATCAATATAACCTTGCTAGCATCGTTACATTATCAACTGTGCAAGTAGAAAAAACACAATTACCAAAATTAGTATTAACTTGTTTGTATGTTTCGTCATACTCATATTTTCACAAGAAGTCATTTTTATAATTTGCATCTTTTTTTGTAAAATATCGTTCGTCACTTTTCAATAAGATGTCTGCGTCAAGCTACCAGTACAGAAAAAGGCAACACGCCCAAGTTCAAGGCTCTATTTAAAAAAAAAACATTTAAAGAAAGCATTGAAACTTAAAGATAAATTACTTGAAAAGGGGACCTTCTCTTTTTTTGCCATAGGTTTTTGTTTGATTATCCGATTTCTCTAAAGTTCCATACTTTGTAAATGTTGACAGCTGTTATTTTTAGATACTGCCTAGAAGACTGTCTCCTTTAACTTCCACTTGTAAGTAATTCTAACGTACTCGAATGTAAAAGGCAGAAGCTCGTTTCTATTTGCAAATTTCTATCGATCTACCTTTTTAACTCAGATTAGCTTTTTGTACCGACTAACATGGAAGTTAAACAGGTGATACAAGAGTAATATATCACCATGCTAGCATTGCTTTTAAAGTGTGAACATGTGCATCCTTTCTTCTGTTGTAGTTTTCAGACGTAAAGAAATCATTACCACGGACAGTTATTTGTTGCGTCATAACGTGTATGCATATCTTTAATGAAGCGATTTTAAAGCGGGTCGTATATCGAGGGTTCAATGTAAAACTTAAGTAAGTGCTCCATAAACATGGAGCACTTACATAAGTCTTGCGTTGAACCCCCGATATGCAAATCAAATAAATCAAACTGGTGACCTACCTATATAAAATATATAAATGCTTACTTTACACAAAATGAATCCTATTTTTAAACATTAACATTGACATACATTCTCAATACGCATGTTTTGAATCGTTGCCTAGCGACAAATATCTAAACTTTCTAGAGTTAAATCAGTTTGCAGACGACATATGCAAATGCAATGAAATTAAAATATGCGTATATAAATTCGTCTGATTCGAATAAAAGAAAATACTATTTTTGATCATACGACCATGTATTTTAACATACATTATCACACTTGTCTGTAACAAAATAATACATTACACAAATAACACTAAGGACAATGGCACACGCCAATATATGCAACATTGATAAGTTATTCGCTTCGTTTCACTTAAAATCATCTTTATAACAAGCTCTTTTTTTTATGAAATGCCTATTTTTTTTTTAAATAAAAGGTCTCAAAATCGAAATATTTTCCCGGATTTTCGCTGTGTTGTAAAACGTTATCATGAATTCAATAGTTCGGGTGAATCAGTGAAACTTTGTGATACATATGTAAATGAGCCAGAGGTCACATGCACTCAAATTCAGTTGACCATTTTACCATAAATTCGTAAAATAATGTCCTTTGCAGTAGAGGATTAAAGAAACTATTGCAAAAATAGAATAAATTGCTCTGAAAGACCAAGTTTTTATTTCATCACTATGGTTTCTTGTTCACATATGTGTAAATGAGCCATTGAACAGTTAAAACTTGCTTTAACCTTTCACAAAAATGCTTATTAGCCTACAAAGAACATACAATGGTTTTTAAGTGATTGCATTGTGAATGAACCAAGTGTCAAGGGCAGTCCAAACTCTCTAATCAATTTCTCAAACAACAACGCTTTGTGACAACCATTTTGAAACACTGTTTCTCTTTAACTTTTTCATGTAAAAAGTCTACTGTTTCCGTCAAAAAGATTTGAATTTACCTCTATGTGGTGAAATGGGTTACGACGGAAGACGACGGTATGCATATTTGGCATATTTGCATAAATTTATAATGCAACAACTTGTTTCTATTTTAAATCAACTGTCAACGGCCTTATCTCCACTCTTATTAATCCGTTTTTAACAAAAAGACCGTTGCTTAAAAGATGACACCAGATAAATGTGTAGCTCGAAATATGAGTAGTCGTAATGGGATTAAAATGGTCGAAAAAGCTCCTATGTTGCCTACAATGGGTTCGAAAAGATAAACATTTCAAAACCGAAAAAATCGTAATCAGTTCACAAAACGGCTAAAATCATTTTAATATCGTTTCAGTGGAAGACAAAATTTAATCGTTTTAAAGTGAACAAATTGATCTTTCTCAAAAACCTTTTAAAAATCGGTGCAGGTGGTAAAAAGATTTTTATATTGTAAACTGTAAAATTGTGTCACCGTGTATAAGTACGTAACTAAGTAAGTAAATCGTTTATGTGAGGATAACATATGAATTTTCAAATGTCATTGGCCAGTATTTTATGGTTAGCAATGCAATAGTTAAGAAATGAAGCGTGAACACAAGCCATCATCGTGTCGAAGTTTTATAGCGGTCTTCATCATGTAGGCAAACACTTCAATATAAACTTGGGTCGACGCGAGCCTAAATAAAAGGGACCAAATGACAAAAGCAAGCCATCCTTTAGCTTTAGTACGCAGATTGTCTAAGTTGATGATTTCCATTCAAATTTTTATTGTACAAAATTTATTTGAAACAGCTCTCAATGTACTACCCATCTAAAGGTCACATTTTTCGGACGTACATCTGCTTAGGAAGTTTTATATGAATACGAATTCATTAAAGACACCTCTGCAAACCAAGAGCGAGTGTACAACCGACATGCTGCAGAACTGTAACATGTATTCTACCAGTGCCTTAAAAACTAGAATCCCCGTTCAATAAGGACGGCATTCGTGACTATACAGGCCAATTATCCTTTTTATTATTTGAAATGTTTTATCATGACTGCTCTCTATGGTTTAACCAAGAACGGTGAACACGGAAGTCTTCCAAGCGAGATTTGCCACGTTGTTAAACCTATCCCACCATTATTCTTAAAGACATTGTATCGTGAGGTATTGTATAACGACTTGTACTCTTATTGTCTCAATGGTTTGGTTCTCCCTATGTGATAGATTAAGTTATCCATTATTTGACGTCATTTTGCACTTATGAGACTCCAGGGCCTCTCTAAGAGTTAAGAGCGTTTTTCGCTCTTAACTCTAAAGAGAAAATATTGATGAAACGCACGTAACACACAATATTTGTCTTAAGAGCAAATTCCGAACTTAAGATCTTATTTACGAAACCCAAGTCCATATAATTAGAGTTCATGTCCCGATCAATGTTTGATGACCAGGTACCTGTTTCTCGTTAGCGAAACTTGATCCATCGAGATTTTAGCTAAGAAAAAGACTGTTATAGAAGACAAAATTGTAGAAATTGAAATCTGTAGTATGAGAGCTTGACATTTACATGTATAAAGTTGGTTTAGCTTATCCTTACCAAAATATATACACACTCAAATAAAATTTCAGCAATATACTAAAGAAACTGCTGTTCACAAAATAAAGAAATTATTCGTATTGAAGAATTTTTTCAAATGGTTTCTCCCAATAACTACAAGGCCATTGCTCCTGTTTGCTTTCCATCATTTCTGTCTATTGCTGCTTTTAATTCAGACCAACTACAACATTTTTTTTGAGGGAATAAGTCAAGCTCTCGATGAATCACTTCAACTCGAGTCTACACAATGTATGCTTTGTATTGACAAATTTGACAATCGTACTCTAAGGTTACACAAAAGATCTAGACTAAATGGTAGTGTCATATTATATAAGTCCCTACATTAAGGAAGTTTCGAATAACTGAAAATAGTCGAACACTACCTTACTCTAAAGTATCTCATTTCAGTATACTGTACCACTATGATAACTATGTCTGATTTGGTCGGATAAATAAATGTGAAAAAAAGCATATAAGCGTTGAATACGAACCAAATTTATTTTTATTTTTTTCACGATAAAATCTGAATTATATCAACACTAACTTGTCATTTTACATCATTTATCGCTCTCGGCTGCCAGTGCCTTCAATTTGGACAAATAACAAAAGAGTTCATGGGTAACTGGTTTGTTTTAAGTGCAGGCAGACGACTTTTGTCATATGCAATAAGACGAATTCAATTCATACATCACTCTCGTGTGCGAGTGCCTTTAATTTGGACAAATTACAAAAGAGTTCATGGGTACTGGTTTGTTTTAAGTGCAGGCAGACGACTTTTATCATATGCAATAAGACCAATCCAATGTTACACATATCAAAGTATGATTTGTCATTAACTAAGTGAGAAATGCCTGTTTGGTCAAATAACATACTAGAGTTGTATTATTATTAAAAAGCATACTTATACTTCATATTCGTTTACAGTTTGTTATATATAAGAGTATCATTTGTCATTAATAACCATTGGCGTCTGCTAATGTTGTTAGTCTGAACCTTTCAAATAATACGACAATACGATAATTGTAATGGTTCAAGCAGGTGAAAAGGGATAGCGTTTCACCAAGCAGGTATTATTATCCCTAATATGGCAGTTCACAATATGGCAAAAAAGAGTTCGCTGTGCATTCTTGTGAAATGTTTGCGGTCGTTCAAGCGATGTGCACACTGTCCTTTTGACCCGTTTGAAGAATTTAAGATGCATCACCCAAAAGGGGAATGCCAAAAGTTGCACAAATAAACGTATCGTGAGTGGATTGGCGTATATATTAACCCTTATAGTGCTGGAACCGACTTCATGTGTATGCAAACAGGTTAGATCCAGGTCAGCTGTCAAATAAATTGTTTGCTACTCTGAGTATCTTTCTTCATCAAAATAAGCAGATATTTAAGGTTTTGGAAAGCAGACAATACAAAAATATATTTCTAAAGAACTACCCAGCATTATAAGGGTAAATATGGTGTACTTTATAAGCAAAGACCCATTTAACGTACCTTTTCTTCTTCTATGATATTGTTTGATACGTGTTCGTTGGTAAAGATGGTGGTTACTGTTTATGTTAAATCATTTATATCTTTTGAACGCTCTTTTATCTTAACATCAGCAGACAGTGGGTAGATTGTAGTCCCGTACCGGTTTTCATATATTTTACCTAAGACATTATTTGCTTGCGACAGGAGTGAAGTGGTAGAGCCTCGATCTTTGGATCCCAAGGCCCCGGATTCGATCCCATTTAGCAGCGAGGTGGAAATGCCGGGAAATACCCACAGCGAAAGGACTGCTTAAGTTTTCAGGAAACAGTCATAAGAGGAAATTTATTAAGTTTCAACCTTTCGTTACAATTGTTGTGAAATAAGAAAGTTTAAACTGAAGACTAATCGCTCCGATTTCAAATCCACTTTAGTCATAAAACTGATATGGGTGCAACATTACAATTCATGCTTATATCCTGCAATTAAAATTAGTGTCCATTTCTTTCAGATATAGTGTCCATTTCTTTCAGATAAAAGAAACATGTTGACTTTCCTTGTATGCGAAAAGAGTTGTCTCAGATCAGCCTCTGCAGTATGTAGATGCTGATCTTGGACAACACTTTTCGCAGGTTCATAAACACAAGTCCCCCTTTTCTCCTTACGGGACAAAGTGTGGTTTCTTTCAGAATTGGCCATCTCCATTCACCATGTACGGTATGTTAATTTAAAATTTGCCCGGGGATACATTCAATTATTTTGATCCTATCTAGAGAATGTTTCCCATCTGCCTATGTCGCTTTGGTATACCGAAAGGGTGTCACTTCTCGAGAGGGTATATACAGGTTGTCATTGGATATCGTTTTAACACTTTCGAAATACCTTTCGTAAATTTGAAAATATCTACTTTTCTTCGTCATGATTTTGCGCCTAAATAGAGGCAAAGGTGGTAGGTAAAATGGACAATTCGTAGAATTGTTTGGGGAAAATACAGTTAAAAAAACGCGTTTTCGAAAAACAATTCATTCGCTTGATTTTTTATTAAGTCTGTGTTTAAAATGAGAATATCTAGAATTACCGCAACATACCAGAAACATTGTTGAAAGCGGCGTAATATTTCAATTCTATCAGCCTTGATTCATGACCAATTTCAATTAAACAACCAGCTTCAGTACAAACTATAGCAATTCGTTATACAAATCGCGGTTTACAACAATATGAGCTCAATGGTACTTGATGGCATCCCACGTATTGCTAAAGCAATGACGACATTTAACCAGTTTGTTGCAGACGACCATGAAAATCATTGTTGGAAAAGGAGAAATTGCTCTTTAAGAGCAATTTCTCCTTTTCCCACAATGTATTCCGTCCTATCAGAAGGTTTAGTTTTCAATTTCACCACATTTTGTAATGTCGTCTGCAAACTGTTTCATTTTCGGACAGTCGAAAATTAGGCCTATGGTAAAGGGTTAATGCAGATGGACTGATTCGATACAGAGAGATTCATGATTATTACAAACATAGACCAAATTCAGGGTATGGGTGTGGTCACATTCATAGCAGACTAACATACGAAACCCTTTATAATACCAAACACTTTTGGCGTCCGAATTTGAAAGAAATGGTAGGCTACATTTCAGACACTGGTAGAGACCTCTGATTTAAAAGAATAAAAAATCAGAGTTCGATGAATTTTTCGTCAGAGCAATATTCCAAGTTTCAACAATGGATTCAAGAACGACCCAGGTCCAGCTTTAAATAAGTTCAATATATTGAGCATTGTATTAAGGGTGAAAGTTAAACGCTAGTCTAATTAATGAATCGTGTCGTGTGCAAAGCACGTTCCCTAGTAAAAGTGTCGTATTATATTACCTAGCCCAATACTCCGTTGTATTTGAAGAATATTCCACCCAACCGCTATCTAAACATGATATCCCGTAATTTACCGAAAGGGATCGTGAGAGACCAGACCATATCGCAAGGGTCTGGTCGTTTTGCATTGTTATAGAGCAAATCCATGACCAAAGTGAGATCGTTTGCATTGTTGCTTTTACGTGGTTAGCATCGAGCATATGACTGCGTGTGCTGTCTAGAAAGTAAATACCTTATCATTTGCGGTTGCTTTCAGTTTGGATTAGTCGCATATTTTCATGAAGGGGGATGGTTTTAACAAAGATCCGAATACAGTGAAAATTTTACTGTATTCAGATATTTGTTAAAACCATACACTGTGAAAATTACAGTCGACATTTAAATAGCAAGCTTGGAAACAACATAAAGAACAGTTTGGTTGTCGCTCAATTCAGGTATCGAACACAATTAAGATGGTTTGTATATACGGTAGTCAATGGGCCAGACCCCGCGCCTTGTGAAATACATCCTTGCACATGGTTACTTTTGGCATGGCGCAGCGGTGTTTGTCATAAACGTCCATGTCTATTTACACTATGATAATGTCCACTTCTGGTCAATACACGGAGATTGCTGACATAAATGTTAAAATGCTCTCTACTACTGCAATATCCGGTAAGTATAGAGAGATGGCGAGATGGGTCATATATGAATAAACCCGGGTCTCAGAGAGATGATAACTTCATGATAATGTTATAAGGATTGAAAAGTATATAATGACAATTGATGGATGAGTGAGGAAAGCGTAAGATAATGAAGAAGAGCTAGAGAAAGACAGACAAGGAGATAGAGACAGAGATAGAGAAATTAGAGAGTGCGAGAAATAGACAGGTAAACAGCCAATCACATATACAGAGAGAAAGAAACAAAAGAAGAGAAGAAAGAAGGGAGAAAAGAAGAAGACAAAGGAATATTACAGGGAGATAGAAATAATGGTAGGGAGAGTGTAGGGAGATAATTATAGGTATAGAGAGGCGGGAGAGAGAGGGAGAATAAGAGAGAGAGAAATACAAGAGGAAAGAACATAGAAAGAGAAAAAAGTAGAAACAAAGAGAGAAGGAGCGAGGGACACATAAAAAGAAAAGATGGAGGTCGAAAAGGGAATAAAGACATTAAAGATAGGCATAGTTTTATAGAGAGTGTGAAGGTAAAAACGATCAACGTGTGCGTTTATAAGAAATAATTATAGAGAGACGTTAGGTATGAAGGAAATTGCATGTACACATTATGATTATTGATATTGGAAAACATGCACATGTTGCATGTCGCTTAAATATAGACGAAGAGAAAACACGGAAGTACACATGTGAAGGGTATTTGACACTAGAAAAATGGACGACCCTAGTCCCTATTATCAATTCATATACACATTTCTGGTTGTAGCAAAGACATGTGATAATCCTAGACCAAGGTACAACAAAAAGTAACCAGACATTTGACTCCTTCCGGTTCCAAAATGTTGTTTTAAATAAAAGTCTTAACTGTCAGAGCGTTTCCGCTTTATAAACCCCCCCCCTCCCCCCCCAGTCTCTACAGATATTATGACGAAATTCTCTACAGATGTGGTAATATCAGGGCGTGATTTATATTATAGGATGTGGTTAAAAAATAATAAATAGTCATCTGAACAACGTCTATTAAACCTACACAAGTGCTTTACCTTCAACCATATAAGCGTTGGACTAGATTAAACAGATCTATTTCAAATATACACCAAAGAAAGCTATGCAATAAACAGCACATCGTATTCCTTCAATGGATCAAAAGCCAGAGAGTACGGGATGATCTATTAAGACCTTATCGAAGATATATCGATGGTTCTATTTCGTCAGTCGTTAGATCCCCAATGACAATCAGTTAATCTGCCATGGAGTGTTATTTGACAAGACACATTTCCTAACCTTATACTGGTAGGTCATCCAGTGCTTACGTAAAATAATACACAAGGGTCTTCCTGGTACAATTATGGAAAATAAAAATTCAAACAATGGTGGTGATATTATACGAATCAATTGCAACATGTTGAACTCGTTTTCTTGTTTTTTTCTTTTTTTATATGGGTTTTACATCACATTAACATTATTCAGTTATTATTTCAGTTATGTAGCGATGTCCGACTATTAATGATGGAGGAATACCCCATACTCAACTGCCCATAAGGACTGGTCAGTCGGGAGACTGCCTCTCATGAAAATCCATATCCCTCTCAGGATTTGAACCCACGCGAAAAGGGGCCATGTGATTTCAAGTTCTGTACTCTAACCAAAAGGCCACGGAGGCCCCTTGGACTCGTTTTCACTGGTTAGTCTATATCAATTAGTATGTGTGAAGCCAGCTTATGAATATTCTCACATCAGCACATGGAACAAAAGCTTTGACCAGAATTCAAAAGGATATGTACATGTATTTGCTTGGATGCGTTTGGGTACGTCCATCATAAGGAAATATAAATGAATGTTAATTCATTATTTCGAGTGCTAAATATTTGCTTCTTGTTGACAAAGCGTGTTAGTTGTATCAAACGACAATTACAATCGATGAACGTTACATGTTCGTACTGGAATTCGGAAGAACGAAATCAATTTCTTACATTTCCAAAATATTTCGAAAATCGATTCATCTGCTACCCATGATTAAAAACGAGTACATTGTGTATTTATGAATACTCTGTATAAAGGTTCACATACAAAGTAGCGGTAAGAAGTGTATAAAGCATGAAATGAGTTTAACTTGAAATTGTATACACATACATCTAGGTTATAATTATGAAATACGCTTTAGAAACTATATACCCATCCGATACTGTTCGAAAGGACACAAACCCATCTCATACACGAGGAAAAAAACGTGATGAATCAGTCTAATACGGGTGATACATACATGTATTTCAATGGTTCGTTTCTCATTGTAACTCATACCCGCTTACTCAACTAAATCACATGTCCAAGCAGTTACTGATATGGGCGTTTTCCTAGCGAAACGTTCCAATGTTTATCAAAGTAGAACATGTCGAGGGATCAACGCAAGACTATAGCAAGTGCTTCACAAACGTGAAGCACTTACTATAGTATTGCGCTGAACCCTTGATGTGTAAAGGGCACCGCCGTATTACAGACTTAAACCCGTTCTTTAAAGGTGCTTGTGTACAGAAGAAAAACAAGAAAGTTTGAATAAATATTCTGTTGAAAAAATACAGCTGTTGTATTGTTGTTTGATATAAATAGAATAGATGGTTGATGTCGAGAATCGGAAATGTTATCGGGCAAGGCTTAGGAATATTATCCGGTGAGTCGAAGGCGAAACGGATAATAATCCGAAGCCGAGCCCGATAACTTTTCCCATTCAAAGACACCAACCATCTATTCTATTTATCATGTTACCATTATGTATTCTTTCAAACAGACAAGATGTAAATAAAACACGAGAAAAAATGAAAAAATAAGTAGAGAATACTGACAAAATGACGTCATGTCGTTCTTATGACGTCATGATTCGTCACGTGCATGTGTTATATGGTTAGTGCCGGATATCACAAATGTTATACGGCACCTAGTTATCGGTCCCAAAATGATTTTAGTGACCGGATAAAAATTTTAAGTTAACTATTGAAAGCATATTTATTTCAGGAAATGTCAATATATCCACGTAAATGTATGTAAAGTCTGTGTTTGGAATATCTAAAATGAAGAACGACACACTTATGAAATAAATAGATGTTAATTCAATTTATTCACATTTTAAAGAATTAATAACAATCTAAATTCGCTCCCAATGACTATTCTTTAGTGCTTTTCATATAACAGGACAACTGCTGTGCAGTTTTTGAATAAGTTCTTCTAAATTTCCTCTCAGTTGTGAACAAACACCTTCAAGTTTATATGGAGCCTTCAACGCTTGGACTACAATTGATCAATGAATGTGATTTCAATCATTTATTCATGATTAATTCATAAAACCTTTCTTCATTTAAAAACAGTTAAACCGTAAACGTAAATAATATATACAGGATATATGGTCTGACAACGACAACAAGCTTCTTGATTTACTGCATTTTAACTGAAGTCGTAACAGTATCCATGTTAGAAGACACATGTCCTCAAAACGATGCTATGAACTGTTTTGCATTACAACCTTTTGGTAACACAACTCTTTTTGTGTAGGTTGATACGATTTTGCAATAGCAGTATGAACTAAGTGTCTATATGTTAAAGAAATACACTTGCGTGATAAAACATATTTATGCAACAAGATTTTGTATAACAATCTGTTGAGGTATGTGCAGCGAATTCAGTAAGCAAACTGTTGTGCAACGAAGCAATATCGTAGGAAAGATACGAGTTTACAGTGAAGGTTTATAAGTGAATTGATATCCATAATAGTAAACCTACAACTGTTACTTTCATGACAGCTATGCTAGTTTCTACACGCAACATTGGCGTCATTGTTGACCATCAATATCTCACCTCGTCCATTTCAAAAGACTGACTCAAAGTTTGGGATTTTTAACTTTTTAAAATAAATTGATTTCTTCCGATAGAATGACCACATAAACTTTTAAGTAACATAAGACGAGTATGTTAACAGCTTCCAAACCCAGTTTATAACTGTACAGAAAAGTAAAATATCATTTGTATTTCAGATATTGCAAACCGTTTAAACGTGTGTTTTCGTAAGAAACGAGCTAAACCTAGAATAGTAGGTACTTTATGAAGATACCATCGTCACGTGGGTCATCGGAAACGTTCAACCGCTTTTGTCACGTGATTAAGTTAGGTTTGCGAGAAGGAATTCCTGCATTTATTTATAGATCGACTTTCCCATAGAAGCGCTGACATGCGCGAAGGCTCATTCTACATCATTTAACGAAAACATGGGATGCCCTTAACTTATAAAGTAAATAAATTGAAAATGGTCTTTGGTTAGGTGACAATGGTTGTTAACATCAAATACTTAACACTTATAACTCCAAGAACACATATATATGAGTTAATCGCTTTAAATTATAGAGATACAGTCAAACTTGTGTTAAGAGACCAGTCTATGGAACCGAGAAAAATGGCTATTTAAGGCAAGTTGGCTGCTTAACACAAATTGATGTACACTATAAATCCAACAACGGGTCTTTCTGTAGTGGTTATTTAAGGCAGACTGGCTGCTTCAAAAGATGTTTGCTAAACACAAGTTGAAATGCAATTGTCCTGGTACTTATATTAAGCGCGTCTCATTCGAAAGAACGAGGTTGACAATTGAGTGACAAAACGAAAAATGAAAGTACTTACATAAAACCGTTGCAGTAAACTTCGAGAGTTCATCTTGTGTTGTACCGGCCCTCAGAGCATCCCCGATTAAGCTCGCACTGTCCGTTGTGCTATTGAACTTTGGCTCAATGGCCTCAGTCTCGCATGAGCTCGCCTCACCCTTCTCGCATGACATCACGTACCAGGAACCCACGTATGTCTGTAAGGTCTTCTCGGTCGTCGTTACTTTGGTCTCATATCCGAACCAGAAGGGAATCGCAAACCCGATGCACTGGCAAAGGAGGCCCACACATGTGACCCACAGGGCTGCCACAACCATAGTTGACCAGGCCATGTTGGAGTGTTGGGGAAATACTGAACGGGACTATGTTGTCGTGGGTCTTTATGTTTCTTTGTCTTTGAAAGAGTCAGGTCACATTACCTAGAGTAATAGGAATGGGAAAACTGGTTTAGAACAGATTTTTACAAACACATTGTTTTCAGGATTTGGATATATATCTAAGCTTAATACCCTCAGTGCATCACTTGTTTGGATAAAACCCGATATTTGAAAAGTAGACATCACTGACATGTTAGCCATGAAAGTGCTCCAACAATTGTTGGACGGCAATCTTAATTTTTCTGCCACGTCAAAGTGGTATTTAACGTCGTTTTCATGACATACTACGGAAATATTGGACTATCCATAAATCCAACCACCGGGTTGTTCTTTCCTTAAGATAAGTTAACCCGGGTCGAAGCATCCCATTTGTAATGGTGGTTATAAGCAAAACTTCTCTGAGGGGTGCCACCTACAATGTAATGAAAGAAGAACAGCACACTGTTAACTATTACCAGCTGACACACCATGTTAGAAATCCTATGCCACATCTGACCAGCCGACGAGATATTGTACATGTATTATGTTGCGGAGGATGAAACATGTGTTTTAAAAGGGATATGTACACGTATTGTGTAATACTTCTCAATGAATCTATATATGTGTCCAATATTGAATGTTTCGTTCTGATCATTCAATAGGATATGGTGGTATTATGTGTCGGTGATTCAAGCTAGTGTATAATTCAAAATGGATGAATGCCTTAAGTATTGAACAGAAATAAATCTATAGACGTTCTAATTGTAATACATGTATTCAGAACTGAAGGTAACATCCCGTCCCACCATCCTTTCCTCTCTTCTCCTTCCCTTCCCATACACAATTATTCTGTCCTAATCGATTGAAACTTTCTACCCCTCCCTTCACCATCCTTACTCACATTTTCTCTCCACCCACCACAACCATACCCCACCCATTTGAATTCTTTCTCTATGCTTTTATCAAAATTATATCGTTTTTATGGTTCATTTCAATGACATGGAACAAATACACCTCAAATCATGTTCTTCAATAGTTCAACATGCGTATTTCATTCAAATTGCTTTAAATTGCGGAAAGGTAGTTATATACATGTATATGTATTGCAAAAATAAACAAGACTTATTCTGATTCATCTGGAGCGAAACTAAACGTTAGCTGTTCCATTTCCCTAAAATTTCAATATGGGACTTGTTCTTAGTTAAAGCAATACCTGACGATCAAAGGAATACTTGGAAAAAGCTCACTTTCTCTGATATTTTGTTGAAATAATATAGTAAGCCATTCGAAGTGATGTATTGGGTTGTCCAACTGGTTTCTAACGTCCTTTTTTCGACAGATGTGTCAAAATGTGGAACAAATGAAACAGGCTTAATGAGTACGCGTTTCGCTTGACCACACCGAATGTTTGTCCGAATAATACTTTCAAGTAGGGGGTCAATTGTCCCCTTTTGCATAGAATCTAAAATAAATGTCTGCAGAAGTACTTAACTGTAAACCATTTGTTTGTATACATAAGTGGCATTCGCGCTCAGCAGAAACTCAAATCACGACATAAGTAGATCAGATTATGTTAACCTTTATACTGCTGGAACCGAAATCATGGGCAAATTCATCATGTTTCATAGTGTCTCAAATGTTGTGCGAAAATGCAATTAAACTCGTCGTCTGTATTAGGTAACACACACATGTCTCTCTACTTTTAAAACCCCTTTTAGGACCAGTCTAACTGCATGCATCTACCTAATCCTTCAGAAAGTATATAAACTAACACACCTCACTCGATTTAATAAATACATGTATATCAAAACAATGGGCGTCACGCCCCATAGTTATAAAACAGTACCGTTCTATATGCAAATCTGTATAGTTTAGATAAAGGGACGCCCTGGTATTTCAACTTTACGTTGGTTTGAAATTTACATATATTTTCAACATACCTTAAGTCCCATCTGTAAAACTATCAGCACCCTCAGCAAACCCTTACCATTACTAATTATTTAGTATTGAATCTGCCAATTTATCGAAAACTGCTCATCCGTCAATCACAGAAATAACAACACGTATCAGTCCACGTAAACCAAACATCGACTGAGTTCCTTCTTGAACACAGTTCACTAGCGCTGAGAGGCGAGTATGTGTGGTACCACTGACTTCATCAAACGTCGGAGTTAATAAGGTAAAGCCGGGGTCCGAACACAACACCCTTCGTTCCATAATCAGTCTCGCTAATCCGACCAAACAAGGTCCAACTGAAGGACTTTCATCAGGCAAATCTGTGCCTGCCAGAATTGGTGATCAAACACACGCGAGAAGGGGCGAGTGAAAATGGACTTTAACAACATAACTCATACGACCACGAAAGAAAAATAACATAAAAACATCATCCAATAACAACAGTTTTTTTTTTTTTTTACAAGAAATGCGATTTAAATTTTTTTTTTACCGTTGTTTGAAAGGTGATGATTGTAAAACCGATACAAAGATAATCATTTGATATGAATTATCATTTGAAACAAACGAGTTCAAGGAAAACGAAAATTGAACGAAACTCCCTTACCTTTCCGTATTGTATGTATCAAAGTATTTCCCTATATATCCTCCCGTAAATGCACATTCGAAACAACTGCCCGAAACCGTGGAGCACAAAACCGGTAATTTTAAAGCGATGAAGCCCCACTGTCAGTATACATGTAAACACTGTTGAAATATTACTCGAGTTGAATACACTCCGAAATAAAACCGGTGTGGGTTTTACGATTTTGTAAAAACCGGATTCACCAAGGCATGACTTCACCCTACGGGCTTTCAACCCCAACCCTTTTCCCAATATGGACGGCGACTTTGTTCATGTTAACCCTTTACCGAACGCCAAATTTCGACTGTCTCAAATTGAAAGAGTTTGCAGACGACCTTTTAAATACGGACTGCGTACTTAAGCAGACAGATTTAGACAACAGTGTGAGGACAAAGGCAATATTTTATTCAAGACGTAAACTATACAGTTTCTTGTCACAAATATAAATACAATTGATCAATAATATAAGGTACATGTGGGGCAATATGTGACTTTACTCATGTTAACCCTTTACCAAACGCCAAATTTCGACTGTCTCAAATTGAAAGAGTTTGCAGACGACCTTTTAAATACGGACTGCGTACTTAAGCAGACAGAAAGGGTTTGCAGACGACATTTTAAAATGGGATGAGATTGAAAAATAATCTTCTAATAGGTCAGAAAACACTGTGGGAAAAGGAGTAATTGCTCGGTAGGAGCAATTTCTCCTTTTCCCACAATGTTTTCAAGAGTCGTCTGCAACAAACTGGTCAAATATCGTTATTGTTTGGTAATCGCCAAATTATTCCTTTTACCACACTATGTTGTTTGGCTTTTTAGAAAATGGGTTTAGATATCTTCACGCTTTTTGCTTTATTTTTTTATGTGTGATATTGTCGTCTGCTGGATTTGTTTATTGATTGTTGTTAAAAGGGATTCAAGCCCCCCTGAGCACTAATCATGCGAAAAATCGTTCAGTCCGAAATTGGAAGAATTAACAGACGATTTTTGAAATTGTGATATAACAACACGATTTTATTCGGGTTTGCCAAAAATCATTGTTGGAAAAAGAAATCAATATTTATTTTTCCATATTATTTATTTAAGTTGTTCGTAGACAATATGCTTCAGTAATTTATTCGGATAAATTAATTATTGCCGTACTCGTTTTTGACTCCAGTATGTAAGGGTAGACGAATCTTTTTTAGCCTGTAGCATTTTGTAATCAATAAGTTTCCAGCTTGAATGCATATTGTGTCGAAGTACCTGAATTGTACTTAAAGAATATTGACGAGCCGCCTATTTGGTTCATTTAGTTTAAAATCGCGTTACTTGTCAGTTACAATACAGGTTATCGGGGATCTATCGGTGCGAGGGTAGGGCTCTGATGTGTCTACCCAAATGCTACTCCAACGAAATTATCGTCGCCGGTGAGATTGGAACCCGGGAACTCTGTGTACTAGTACACAAACTTAACCACTGAACCACTCGCGACCTTGCAAGAACAAAGGCGACTTGCAGGGATAAAAGTAGAAAAGCGAAGTTTTGGTCTGCATGAGGGTTTGTGCCGTTTTCAACCATTCCAGTTATATCCTGATGCGAGTATTACCATGGACCCTGGTGCACTACTAATAATTCCAGTTTTGTACAAGGTCATACACCTGTTACTTTTGAGATATTGAATTCCCATTGACTCCAATGTTAAATCAGCTATTTTCAAGACTCTGCTGAATGAAGAATAGTGTTTTTTACGCTTAGCTATATACAGGAACATCAAGTTTGTCCATTCAACTCTCAGAAACTGTAATAAAATGGACACCTCAATCGTCTCATTTTTTTTCTACGGAGCAAAGTGTATTAGTACCGTCCGAAAATCAGCGCACTAGCTGTCAAATCTAGCCGAGGTACCGGCATTTGTGTTCATACATCCCAAACAAATAGTCCTGCAATAAGCAATAAAAACAAACTTTGGGAGCATTGCAGGACTATAATCTATACAGGAAACACATCAGTGTTCTACCAGCTCATCTCTTACCAGCAAAACTATGCACCAGAAGTTGAAACTCAAAATTTCTAAATGGGACTACTTTTGGGTACTACGACCCGGAAGTACTCCGTAACAGGTGCGAGACCACAAACAATTGATTTCTAACTCATGTATACGGTATAGAACAACAACATAATGTGTGTATGTGAAGTATTCGGAAGAAGAGTACATGATAAAAGGGCAGCTTCATGAAATTAACCCTTTAACAAACGCCAAATTGTCCACTGTCCCAACTTGAAAGAGTTTTCAGACGACACTTCAAATGTGATGAATTTAAAGAACAATCTTCTGATTGGGCAGAAATCATTGTTGGAAAATGAGAAATTGCTCGTTAAGATCAATTTCTCCCTTTCAAACAATGTTTTCCAGGGGCGTCTGCAGCACTGCTCAAATGTCGTTATTGTATGGTAATGGGTTAAGTCGACAGATATGGCAGGGACGGTATCAGTAGCCCAATCAAACGCCAATTTATAGACGAGTACCCCAATGCATAATAGAAATATAACATTTCATATCATGGGCAAATCATCGTTATTGTTAAAATGTTTATATTTTGGACTCGGTAAAAGATAGGCAGAATACGTTACAAAAGTGTAACATTTTTTCCATTTAATGTATAGTGGTATGTTTCAATTGATGGGATAAGGGATAATTGTCGAACACCCTCAGGACCATTATTGCCACATAATGAATGTTTATACTTCCATATATTTTTACTATAATTTTATAGCATAGAGAGATATATATAAATATGTGAATATACGAACACACCAAAGTAGGACCATACATACTGATTGAAATTTTTATGGTTGAAGGACTAGTTTTTCGTTTTTAACCGATAAAATGTCATGAATGTTTCGACCAAAATTGGTACCACTTTCTTTCTCTGCGAACTTAACCCATAACCAATTTGTTGCAGACGACACTTGAACATATTGTTGGAAAAGGAGAAATTGCTCTTAACGAGCAATTTCTCCTTTTCCCACAATGTTTTCTGTCCTATCAGAAGATTGTTCTTCAATTTCATCACATGTTAAAATGTCGTCTGCATACTCTTTCAATTTTGGATTTGCCAGTTGAAAATTTGGCGTTTGGTAAAAGGTGAAGACATCTTTGTATCTGAAAAGGAATTGTTTCTCAAATGAAATAGATATACCTCTAGCTTGTGTTTCTTCTTATTCTGCAATGAATAGGGTAAACTAAAGTGTATATGTCCATTACCAGTTTTATTCAATAAAGCTTTTTATGCCAGAATTCTATAACACATACCGTAAGTAGATATTGGGTATTCACATACATCCGATACCAATACAAATTTAACTGGGTCCGATGGTTTACCCATTACCAAACAATAACGACATTTGACCAGTTTATTGCAGACGACTCTAGAAAACATTGTTAGAAACGGAGAAATTGCTCTTAACGAGTAATTTCTCCTTTTCCCACAATATTTTCCGCCTTATCAGAGGATTATTTCTCAATTTCATCAGATTTTGAAAAGTCGTTTGTAAACTCTTTCAATTTTAGACAGGCGAAAATTGGCGTTTGGTAAAGGGTTAAGAATAAACGTATTTAGTAAATCCAGTCGAAAAAGGATCCCTTTATCCAACATGTTTTCGATTCATGTTGAATCTTAATAGAAAATGCCAATTCCCTCTGATAAATTGTGTCTTATAATGATCATTCGATATACATTATCTTATATTTTCTAACGGGTTTATAATTTCTGTGTATGAATATAAATAAGATAGTATGAATGGTTGAATAAACATAATGGCGTTGCCCTTCTAGTACAGTAACTCTATACCGTCACCTCTACCCCTAAAGGGGGTGGAATTATTCATCCCAATTGAGAGCAAATGTTCATGCTAATTAAAAGGTTTTGAAAAAAGACGTTTACCGGTGTGATAGTGTGTAGAAATCATTGTGTTGCAATCTCTACTTTTATGACTGTGTTTACAAAAGATGACAGCTTAAGTTGTAACTTAGTGAGCCATTGTAAATAGAGTACATATTTGGTTTAAATTGTAGTTAGGCTCTATTCATTTGCAGCATGCAAGCTATGAACCATGTAATATCATGTCTAAAAATATCAAAAGACAACATGAATTCTTAATTGATAAAATTTAAGATCGTGGTGAAAAATAAAAAGTTGTTCGAGATGACAGAACGCTTTCAAATGTCGCCTACCCTCAGTACATGTATACTTTTCTTAATGAAAAAGGTTTGCCCATATGTTATCAAGGTAAATAACCTGCAGGGGATTGTTTCCGGATCCATTGTTAAAAATAAATAAAAAATGGTTCGTTATGCCTCTATTGTTGTACATTTCTGTACGTGAGAAGAAGTATCCAATCAGACTTGTCGATGGATATATCCAACGTGAACCACCATTGTGGGGAATTATGGTTAACTCTTCCTACATCGAGTAGGATCTGTTTATCACGAAATAACTGAAATACTACTACCGTGAAATATAACCCAATCAAACAAATAGGGGAATTTATATATACGTCGCTTTTGTTTGGTACACCAGTGAAGTTATATTTATCCCAAAACGAAACGAATAACTAAATATCAACTGTACAAGCCAGACTTGACGAAGCATAGTTTTTGCATATAGATTAACTGAATAAAAACAAGACACATCAGAGATGAGGCCATGTTGTTTATTATTTCAATTAAGTGATAAAAAGATATCCAATTAATAAAAGAATTTTCCTTTTTTCGAAAACTTGGATAAGAAGCCAACCATTGAAATGATTTCGTATTGAAATGTTTGTCTATCATGTGGCATCGTCACCCAGTGATTATCAAACATTGGCATATATATGCAATATTATTATTTCTTCAATGGGTAGACACTTGCTTGATGTCCAAGGTAACCTCACATTTCTAAATAGGCATGGTCCAGTTCCAATTATTCTTTGCCTTTTCACATCTCCTTTCAATACATGTATGTCTGTTGTAAATATGTCTTATACCTCATGTAGAGTAAATGTAATGAAATATGATTAAACTAAGCCGATATGGGCTCTATAAGGACGGGGTCAAGTCCGGGTTCACCCGGTGGGGGAGGGTAAGTTTCCGGATGGTTAGGTCTGACGGGTATATACCCGTATTTTCATACCCCGGGATAAACGACCCATAGAAGGTTTTTGTATTAGTATGACACTTCCCTCATACCAATTCATATCTAGTTGTAATCTTTTTTTACATCTCACCATTGTAAAATCATAAAACACATTTTCATCGTACAATTTTATTTCATAAAACGTACAATGCCACTCCATTATGGAGTTATAAGAGAAGAGTTTAATTATTTTAAGATTCAAGATAAAAAGAAAATACACATCTCCATTCAAGTTGTTAAGAAATGAGCACATTTAAACAAAAAGGGAAATCATGATTTTTGTTTTACAAAACAACATTTAAAAGGATTGTCCTCACATTATACAGGTGTATCTACTTGCAATAAGCACATACAAATAGAAAAGATTCTAAATGAACATTTGAAAAGATGCACAGTTAAAAGAAGGAAAAAAAGAAAAGTAAGTAGTCAAATAGCCACGTCGGGAATAATTCTGACAAAAGAAGAAATTGCTCGTGACGAGCAATTTCTTCTTTTGTCACAATTATTCTATAAATGTCACCATTAACGCGAATTTTTTAAAGTGTTCATGTACATTTGTCTTCCATAGCTTCGCCGTACCTTCTGATGTTCGTGGTTCTTTCAACAATCCACTAAATATCTATAACAACAGGAAACCTGTAAATCTACCCTAGGCTCATGAATGTTATAAACCGTATTAAATGTGCAAAAATTGACAGGCCGTGTGTGATGTATAAGGAAAAGATGGCCACACGGATAATGTTCAAGACTAACTAGTATCTTTTATCTAGATACCACGAAAAGGTATCAAACACACTGAGAATGTGAACGATTCGTGCAATAGCCACTTTTTTGTGTGTGATGCAATTAACCGTGCGCGATGGATAAGGAAAACTATGAGCACACGGATAATGTTTCAGTTTATACAGTAACTAGATGTTTTTTCTTGATACCACAAAAAGGTATCAAACACCCTGAGAATGTGATAGCTTCGTGTAATATCCCCTCTTTTAACTGCGTTTTGTAACACAACCAATGTTGAATCACACGATCGTCTTTAAGAGGAAAATGCATTGGTGCACCTTATCTAATAGATAACAGGTTGATAGATAGATTACCTTATTAAAAGGAATTCGCAATCCCTTTAAAAGTAAAGAACATAAATGTGCTTACCATATTTGATAAACCCACTCTTGAAAACGAATGAAAGACAGAAATGAACAAAATTTCTCCATTTCAAACAAAAATTTCCACCAAACGCTGTTATCTGTTTGGGTGATTTTCTTTTTTCAGGAAAGTATTAACAGACCAACGGTACAAATAACATACTCCGTTTCAACAGATTACGAAACCCTGCAAAACAAATGTGCTATATTATAACCAGGGTTTTTAACCGGGTTGAGGAGTATTTCATTAAGCTAGCTTAATGTACCATTTTATATCTGTGATGTCATTTTATCAACAAGAACATTTTTTCTAAAAAGATTAAGACACATATCAGTGAAATAGACACCTTAACATAATGTTTGTTGCCAAAACTTTTTACCGTATTCGATACCTGTATCAGATGATACCAAGATGAAAACAAGAGATGTCCAATCTCTAATGCTTTTCAGATTTGTTGGGATTTCTGGTCCGAACCCTAGTCATGTAATTCATCCAGTTGTCCATTACTTTTAACATGTTTGTACTGTGATTTCCTTATTGATACATCCTTACTATTAAAAAATGTATGAAAAGAACGCAATGAAATTCGACTGAACGAAACAATCTATTTTTCTCCATTGCACTTAAATCAAAGGGGGGTGTCGTTACGAATGAAATGCCGGATCCATTTTCTCAAGGGTATTGGTTGGATCGAGAAAACATGGTGGTGTAATTGAACAAATCGTTGAGAGCAGTGTTAAATCACTAAAAGAAAGGAGAGAACTAAAGAATGTCGCATTGAAACATTACAAAGGGTAGATAATGATCTACTATATACCCGTACGAGCATGTCAAGTTTATCATTCTAGATATCTTACACATCATTGAAATAACGAAAGACATTTTTTACCCAATTACTACATAAACAAACACTTAACACACCTCTGACATGTTGTAGACGTATGACAAAAGTGGTAGGTCGATTGCTCGTGTTGAGCTTTTTTCCTCTTTTAATTATATTTTCTATTCTATAACAAAAGAAAAAAAAAAGATTTCATATTTTGACTGTGCGGTGTTCATCTTACAACGAATTTCTAGATCTGTATAGAGTGTGAAAAAGTAGTGAAAACAGAATATTGCAGGAGAGAATATGCCGCGTCAGCAAACTGATATTTGGAATGAATGTAAATTTACAGGTCGTGCGAAACAAGCAACACAAATTACAATTAGACTTGTGTCAAAATCTCAATCTCTGAGAGAATCTTTTTAGAAAATTTACGTTTGAATCCATATAAATCAACTATGTAGTTTTCTTGAGCTCTTTGTCACTAAGATGTTAGGTTAAATGGTCTGTGTAGCAAAGTACAGTACCTGGACACGGACATTCGTTTTGAACAGTTTCATATTTTCGTAAAATAAACAAGTGGTGATATTCGCCTGGAGATTCACCGGTGTTAACCTAAAGGTTCAAATGTGGGATGAGTTCAAGTGTTTGAACGAAATACGCCAATGCTTCACTAACTTGTGATATAAAACCAACGGCTCACAAGGTAAATGCACTCATGTGAAGAAATAATGACACAACGTTGATGAGTCTGGTAGAAAGCCTTAATAACAAAAACGGGCTTTTCAAAGAGCCATCTTCAATCCCAGTCACCTTGGTCTGTCATGTTATAATATCTTTATTCCCCTACATTTTTATGTCAATGAAAAATCTTACAATGTTTATGACCTATTTTAGAAATAACTTGTAATTTATATATAACTTGTTAAATGCGTCCATGCATTACGTGCCAATCGTGCGCAAATGTGTATCTTAAATATACGTCTGTCATTTACGTCAAATCGATAGCTATCCTGACATCTTATTTGTGTCAAAGATTCAATTATCGATAGATGTTGAAACTCCTACTACATACATAAACCGTTAAATAATTCTGTATCATACGATTTTACAAGCCCCGGCGACAAGAGGAGAAATCCGCTCTGCTTTTGTCACAAAGATTTCTTCAGAATGGTACAAAGAAAACGATACGATTCAAATGTTGCATATATATGCCCTTGTGTATTATAAAAATATAAAAAATGCAAATGAATTCAGAGGAAGATTTTTAGTGCACTTAAGAGTATAAAGAGACATGGTAGTCTTAAAACACAGAGTTCAAGGGAGACAAATGTAGTTGGAAAACTGCAGAAACAAAATGGTTATAGACAGAGTTACCTACCTTAGTTCTGATCTTGAAAAGATCAACGTCAAGTTGTACGCCATTGTCAGGGGTGAAGCTCCATTGTCTCGTTACACAACCCCAAGTATAGCATAACTTTTCTTTCTTTGTATCATTCTGCAACTGCTTGATGCATAACTTCTTTATTATCACAAAAGGTAAAAGGAAAAGGTAGGGTTCATAGACTAGTCTCATATCTATACAAAGAATATTCACGCTACTTTTACAATTACAAAAAAGGTATGGTTAAGGTTTTCGAGCTTGTGCATTTGAGAGTGAGTCAGGATAAAGTTCCAAGAATACCCTGTCTCAAATATTTACATACATGTACTGCTATCGTAAAAATGTTGGTTGATATGTAAATATTTGTATTTATTGATGTATTGTGATGGAAAACGGGCGGGAATGACCTTAAACATCGCCCGCCTAATCCGGTCTCTCTGCCGAGTGTTAGACGTAATGCCGATATAACGCATGGGTTGCCATATACCATCAGGACCGAAAGGTTGATGGTCAGCTCATGCGGGGTACGCAATATGGCTATCATTGACAAAAGTAGTTATAAGGAAGCAAAAGCACATGTTTCGTCATGGGCGCGGCCATCTTGTTCGGTTATAATATGGTCATGTGATTCCCAAGCCTGTAAAAGTAGTCTTTCTGGAAGCAATATGTCAGCTTACTTATTACACCAGAGGTGTTTTCATTTATTTAACCCGATGAGTTCAAATTGATCTATATCGGAAACTACCATGAGCTTTTCCGACTGAACCCGATAAAGGTAGACAACTCCTACAACTGGCCTCTTTATCACAAACTCCTCACAGAGGTTACTTCCCCTACGTTGCAAGTCAAAGACTTGACCAAACAGCAAATTTTCGACTGTCCCAAATTGAAAGGGTTTGCAGACGGCATTTCAAAATGTGATGAAATTGAAAAATACTCTTCTGATAGGGCTGAAAACGTTGTAGGAAAAGGAGAAATTCTTGTTATGAGCAATTTCTTCTTGTCCCAAAATGTTTTCTAGAATCGTCTGCAACAAACTGGTCAAATGTCGTCATTGTCTGGTAATCGGTAAAAAAATATTTTTTTATTCAAATTTTGTAAACTAACATGCATGAGTAAATACGCATACATATATATGTACATGCTATGTGTGGTGGTGGGGGGGGGGGGCATAATGTTCTTTTTCTCACCAATCGTTTATTTGGAAAGGAGAGTAAGATGAAATGTACAATCTAACGTGAGAGAATGATCACACGGTCACAGTAAGGCATATCTAAACATGAAGGAATGATGAAATCCTTCCATGAAATTCACATTTCAAAATCAACCACAGCTGACACTTTTAAAGAATGAAAATTAATATTTTCTTTGTGACATTTGGTAGTTACCGACCGCTATGACTAAAGGAGAAATAATTCTACGTTGGCAATTTCTCCTTTTGTCAGAGTAGTTGCTTAAAGGCACATAAAAGGAGAGGAGTACAAATAAATTAGTGAAAAAATATATGGAGTTATTTTATCATGTTCATAAAATTCATGAGAATTAATTTACGAATGCATTGAGACCCTATTGCATAGACTCCTTTAACATAAGTTATTTTGTGCTTGAAATATAGTTGTCTCCAATTCAATCATGTTTATCAATGATCAGCCTGTTTGTTTAAATATTCAAAATAACAAATTCTGATTGGTCGGTTCAAATAATTGTGTATCAACTGTCAAGGTCAGGGGTAAAAAAAATCACACAATCTGAATTATAAAACTGGTTAATCTGGGTTATTTCTTGTTGGTGATAACTATTTGAACCTGACCAAAAGTTTACCAAATTATATAGTTTTATATAGCATTTATCTCCTTTTATGTGCCTTTAAGTCTTCTGCTACAGGTGGGTCGTAGTAAGTCATCCTCAGGTAAAGGGATAAAAGCCATATTCCATAGAAACATTAATTGGATAAATGAACTGATCATTAAATAACATATTTAAGGATATTTTCAAGTAACGTAATAATTACACGCTTACATGAAATACACAATTCTAAAGCAACAACGGAGTTACACTTACCATTGCCTTCATGTAAAGTATGAGACTGAATTTTATCTCATCTCCGAATAAGCCCGAATTGTCTTAGAGTTTTATAGGGATTTATCATTTATTACTTGATCTAAATACGTTCAATTTTCACCTTAGTTATAAGACAGATAAGACAGCATACATTATACATTTTAGATTGAATACATACAAACACGCTTTGTTCAAATCATGACCAACATAAGTGTACTATTTTCTCAACATTCTGGATGGTTGTAAGTTTACACGAAACATGTTGGGCATAATGTTTTGCAAAGATGGATACGGTTTTCCTGAGAAAACGAAAGACATTTCCAAAGCCCTGCATCGTATGCAATAAGAGCAATGTACAGTCCAACTTGTGTTAAGCAACCATCCTTTGAAGCAGCCAACCTGCCTTAAAAAGCCACTACAGAAAGTCCCATTGTTGGATTTACAGTGCAAATCAATGTGTGTTAAGCAGCCAACCTGTCTTAAACAGCCAATGTTCTCAGTTCCATAGGCTGGCTTCTTAACATAAGTTTGACTGTATTTGGTAAATAACGCATACTATACATTATAAAGCAATATTTTCCTATCATTCTTAAAGTATATCAACATTCCATTGAAATTAAAATTATTTGAATGAAAGGTTGCAAATAAAGATTTTAATCTATACAAACTCTTATGGTATAAAACTTGATTTCATAACGGCATTTGTTTTGATAAATCTTTGCCTTTTTTTAATATGACTTTACTGATTTTCTCCATCAGGAAAAAAAATACCTTAACGGAATTTCTCACAGATTGGGAGTTTAATCGTATCTACACAAACCTCGAGTATGATAAACTTCTCATTTATTTGCATAACGATGTAGAGGAGATATCGTTATTTGTATTGCAATCGGTTTATTTTGTAGTTAATAATCTTATTTACGTCCTGCAAATGAATAGATTTGTCTTTGACACAGCTTATGAAATGGGTTGATACACGTATCGAAGGTACGTTCGAGACCAACATGTTACTATCTATAAACTAAGTTTACTAAGTTTTTCAATCAAAGCACTGAAAGGACCTGACGCCAGTTTAACTATTATTCAATGAAAACACAGGTTTTCAGCATCTTTAAAATGTAGATTTTGAAAATTACTATCCTTCATTTAGTGGTGAGGTCTGTTGAAATCATCTTTTTAACACTTGCTACACACAGCACAGTTTGCGAGTATTTCCCTCTGAACCATACATGTATATGTAATATAATTATGACTTTCCTCCGAGGTGAAATGAACGATGGGCGATAGTGACACATGTATTTGGTCTTTGCATTAGAAACAAAGTTTAAGAAAAGAACCATTACAGCTCAAAAAGATAAATTTTGACGGTGTGTTTTAACAAATGTACAAGGTTTGAAAATATTATTCTTATGTACATCCTATTCCCATATGCAACGAGCCCTGCAATTTCCGTCTGCTTCTCCAAAATGAGCAGAATGTAAAAGGAGACGAATGCCCTTCCGAGAAGCAGGGAAAGACAGTTAATAATGGAACACGGTAAGTTGTATTGATACATTTTCAATAAAAACTTCAATTTTAACCGAAAACATTGATAATCTAAGAATGATTTGCTTCGGGCAAATTTTCAAACTATCCGTAGATCATGTTGTTTGCATGTCTGAACTTCGTTTGTGAGTGTAAGAACTTTTCTCCCGTTGCACAGTTATCCAAGAAACGATTCCACATGGTTTTACTTGCATACCAAACAAAGAAGCGTATGGACCATTATTCATACTACCGAGGCTTCTCAACACCACTGTTGTCTCAAATCCGATTTTTCGAGATATCCTAATAATAATTAACTGATTAATGGCGGATTTTATGGCCGATTTTTCTTACGAATAGCAGGTGAAGGTCACGAGAAGCAGGTTTGGACAGAAGGAACATGCGGTGGTTCCCAATCATTAAATTGTCATTAGCAGCCATTTGTATAAACAGTTTAACCCACGGTTAAATCTTACCATGGGTTAATTTCCTGGTAAGCGTTTGTATAAAACTCGCATGTAACTTTAACCGCGAATTAACCCAGGTAAAAGTAACCAACCTCTAGGACCAAGGTAAGTTGTTTAACCAGAAAAGTTACCGCTTTAGATATGGCCGCCATCTTGTAAATTCGGCCCCGCTTCAAACGAATTAAAGAAGAAATGACCGCCAACTAACCAACTATGAGGAAACAAAATTACAGACACCCTCCAGTTTTTCATCGAGAAGCTTATCAATCCGGTACATTTTATTGGGTGGGATTGTCCTCTACCTTTCGAGGACTTCCTGCTGAAAACGAAACAATAACAAACAAAAACATTTCTTCGTATCGCCGTTCATATACAATCATGTGAAGGTAGGGGGTTGTAGTTCAGTTCTTATTTAGTAAAAAAGCACCAATCAGTGTTTTTATTACCATTAAAACAAGTTTCCCCATGGGATATTGAGAAATGTCAAAATTCAAAGCATACCAAGAACACAAAACTATGAGATTATGAAAAGTCACATTGTGTTTGTTTGAGATTGACATAGTGGCAAAGAATTTGAGTTTTGTTGTCACAACTTGTGATGTATGGTTATTAACAGATGGAGAAAGAGCACAATGTTAACTGCCCTTAAGGAAGAACCATCTCCATTCAGTTTGTCAGTCAAGAAATAATCTGTTTGAAAATCCATATGCCTTCATTGATCTTAACCCAGACAGAGAGAACAGGGATCTTAGTAACATATCATTTTGATAAAATGAGAAATTGGTCTTGAAGGAAAGACCTTTGAATAACATTGTTTCCTTTTGCTTTCAAAGAACCGGTATGGCAGAGTTATCACTTTGACCATTCTTTAAACTGTTGTACATGTTGCCTGAGTTCTGTTCTAGGCTAGGAAGTGAGTCTTGCCCAAAGACACTCCACACAAATATATGCAAACATCAGGTTTTGAACCGATTGTTGAATCAGTTGTCCAATTTCAAGTCCATGACACTACACTACTCACCACCAGTTTATTAGGTCTTCTGCTGAAGGTACATTACAGTATGTTTATATGAAGGAATGAGTTAACAGTATTAACCATCTTCCTCAATTTTGATTTTGAGTGTTGCCAAAAATGATCACATCAGGACACATCAATTATGAGAAATGTCCTTTTGGACTATGAAATTGGAAATTGCATGTAACATTAAAGCAGCTCATGCTGAGCAATTTCACTTATTGTCACAATGGTTTCTTTTGTCTTCTGCTTCAAGTGCATTTAAAGGTAAAACAATGAAAGGAAGGGTTTAATCCTAAATGAGCATATCTGACATCAATTACTTTGTGTATTCCACTTTTGAAATTAAAATATATATTTGCTTTTTTATGAATTGATGTTTATAATTTATATGGCAGACAATTTCCTCCAAAGCTTATATAGTAGATCAAAGGCATAGTCTTTACCTGGTTTTTTGTTTGTTTCATCACATGTTACATATGTTTAAGATAGATCACATGACTGATGGAAAAAGGTTTCTTATTTTCAGACTGACAAAAGTGTTATCGCTGGAGGTAGTTGGTACACATGCAGGCCATTCCTTCATATCCAAATCTCCAATCCAGGTAAGGCAGATTCTATGATTTTGGCATAAGTACTTGTGAAATTCAGATAAGCTGTAATATAACTGAAAAAATGTTGACACAGCAATAAACACAAAACAATTCTGTGTAGTTAAAACATTAAGAAAAAAAAACCAGTAATCAGCTGTATTGATTATAATATTTATTATATGTCCTTTTATACAAAACATAACTTTCCACTGTATACATGAAACTAAATAACAGACTTGACAGAATTCCAAATCCAGATAATATCACATGAGGAATAGGTGAAAAAAAGTCTTTTAAATGATAGCACCTGAAATAAGATTATACTACATGACCCCTGCTCTCTTTTGTTATACCAAATACAACTAACAATTGAAAATATGGCATGTTTTCATGATGATTTTTTTAATGTTTATACTATGTTTGAAAGTTTTAAACTAAATTTTCAATGAACATGCTTCTTTTTTTCAGATGCAGCACAACATACAGTGTCCTGAAGATTACAAAGACCTATATTTATCAAATTTGCTTGTACAATATAATTTATGATACATTTTACAGAAAGGATTTGTGTTTAGCATGGTTTATTTATTTATATGGACTTTACATTGTGTCAATATTTCTGAAATGTTGTGATGCCCAGTACACTTAAAGGAAGAAATATCCCAAACATGAATGTCCATAAGTGTTGGACTAGCAAGATTGAACCATCCACATTTTTCTTGTCAGTCAGAAGATTATCTCATGAAGATCCAAATGTGGTCACCCGGGATTTGAACCCATGCTGAGAAGGGTCATGCAATTTCCAGTTTGTTACTCTTAAGCCACAGAGGCTCCTAGCATGCATTATATTCCCTCTAATTAATACACAATGTAGTCTGGAAGGAAATATAATATTGAAATATGTTGTCTTCAAATATTTCATAAATGGATATTGAAATAACTTGGAAATGTTGTCCACTTTAATACACTCTTCGAATAGTTTTCCATGTCTACTCTAATTTCTGCTGTCCTGGAATATCTGCTTTCTGCAAAATTAAAAATATAAGTAGATAATAGAGTACATTTGACATGTTTAGAGGGAGTGATACAGACAACATGGTTAAATACCAACTGAACTTATATATAAGGAAGAATTCCCAGTATTCTTTTAGACTTAATGAAGTTCAGGCCAAATTAAGAAATGATCTTTGTAATGACACTGTTTCATATAATGCCAAGCAAAGAGACCTTCCAAAGACACAAAAACATTTCATCATAGAAACTATTGTCAGTCACTGAAATAGTTAGATGTCTCTAGAAATACATGTACATGTATGTTTGTTCTCATATTTGGGTATCCCCCACAATCTTTTCATGTGACAAAAAAGGAACAATAATTGATCATGATGAGCATTTATCACATTGTTAAAATGGCTTTTTCCTGGAGATTTGTTTGACCCTTTTGTTGAATTGGGAAAAGAGTTGTATTTAAGGCATTATGAAGAATAATGGTATTTAAATGAACAAAGCAAAGTAAAATAGGTATAGAAATAATTTAACAATGAAAAAGTACAACAGATTAAGTATATGGAGATTTTTTTTTCAAACTGTCTCATTGATAAAAAAAAATCCATAATGCCATGCATTTCTATATTACAATCACGCATATATCAAAGTTTATTTTCTATATGTACCATGACCTATAGTATACTTAAAATACATTTACTGTACCTGAGATTGACAGAGAGACTTGCGTTCAGAGTCGACATGTATGGTCTGTTTCAGTAAATGAAAAGTTGAAATTATATAAAAACAACTTCTGAAAAATGTAAAAAACAAATTGTTTGAGAATGCTTTCATTTACTACTTTATACATATGCTAACCTCCTTTATCACAACTCTAGCATAAACATATAGAAGATAGTGTGACAAATTAAGAAATCTTTTTCCATGAGCTATAATGGTGTTCACTTTTGTTCTAATAGTTTCAATGCAACATCTCTTTGGCATCACTAATAAAATGCAGAACTTATACTCTTTAATTGCCTTGTAAACTCCTGTTTTAGTTTGAACCATTCATAAACTCCCTAATGGAGTAATAAGATGTACATTGAAACTCATGGTTTTCACAGCTGTGTCAATATTGTTTTATAACCCCTTCGTGGGATGCAATTATACCAGGCTAGGACTCTGAAATGTTTTGTAAAAGGATATGCCTACAAAACCAGTGTAACAAGTCAATCACCTTATCTACTTACACAGGTCCCCGTATGTCTCATGAGCACATAATATATACTGTAACCAAGGACAATGTGTCACATTTAAAGTCCACATTTTATACTTAGTATATCATTTGACATACATTGTACATGTATAAACATATATATGTGATCGTTTGTTGAGGGAAGTGTGGCGTGAATGGAAAGACAAATTGCTTTATACATCGATTGTTAGATAGCTTTCACAGTGATGATGTGGAGCTTAGGTAGCTAACACACTAATTCCTTATAGTTTTCTGTTGCAATCTTCTCTTTCCCAATCACTATTTGACGACGAGCATGTTTTGACAATTGTTATTTCATCTCTTGTAGGGATGTTTTCGATTACGTAAGTACAGTTGTGTACCTAGTCGAAGTGTTACTTAGGCAAACCATAATGAACACTAACTTGTATGATCCAAGGTGTAACTGTGTTGCGAAGAATGAAATATCTACGTCTGGATCATTCAGAGTAAATAAACAATATTTACCTTTCACCTGACAGCTTTGCGGGAAAATGACGTCACGATCATGTTGCATTTTGGGATTTTTGGTAACTTTAACCGTGGGTTAAAACATACCTTTTCTAGTTAGGTTACCGTTGAGTAAAACGCGTTTATACAAACGACTTAACCGTCGTGGTTACCTAACCGTGAATTTAACCGTCGGTTAATTTTAACCGAGGGTATGTTTTACCATCGTTTATACAAATGGCTGTAGATTGTTCGAAATTACTCATCCTTATATGCCACCAAATAACCGCAGATATGGTTCTTTTTCTGTTTGGAATCCTGTTATGCTTACCGATAAGTATTTCAATTTTGACCATGCAAAAAATCTTACGGAAAAGGTCATAGTATGTGAGCAAAATGTTTCGTTTCAGATCGAATTGGACATACTATGTATGACATTTTAACCAGTTACGAAACAATAACTACGGCGTTTGACCAGTTTGTTGCAAACGACTCTTCTCCTTTTCCCACTGTTTATCTGTCCTATCAGATTTTTTCTCATGGCATTTTGGAATGTCTTTCAATTTGGGACAGTCGAAAATTTGGCGTTTGGTAAAGGGTTAAAAAGCATATCAATTACTCAAACTTGCGTGTTGTCACTTAAGTACTTCTTGAAGTCCTTATGCGATCTCGTTTGACACGATTGTTTGCTCCCACGCCTGATAAGACAATTTATACATTACGGTCGTTAAACCTATCAGTTTGAAAGCTTACCTATATCTGAATTTATTCATTTTACATCGATTGTCGGAAGGTTATTAAATTCAGTCCCGACGCCTGCTTCCTTGATAGTACACCAGTACTCGCAATTAAGTTTGGATTCGTCCCGGCAATTTTCACCTCGCCTAACGGGGATTTGAACCTAGGAATTATGACACATAGTCTACCTCAAATATATCATATCGAATACTGACATATCGATTTCTCCGTTTTATTTTTGTGTTTAAAATCAAAACCAGTATTTAAGTTTGTGATGCCCATGCTGCACATGATGGAGAAACAATCACAAGCAGTAATATGTAGTAGGGTAACTGCGTAAAACCGTCGGTATTTCGTTAGTCAGCCTGTATACTATCTCTCATTAATCACTATTGATGAGGTTCAGGAAATTAAAAGAAACAAATGAGAAACAAACACTGCATTATTAATGTGTTTTATTTTATTGCACCATTTTCGCCCGCAGACCCCCCGATGAAAGGCAGAGATCTATAATATGTTAAGTTTAGCTGAGGCCAATCCAGGGCCGTTCTATTAAGGTACCATTCTTCCATACAGTCCAGGGCTAAAGGTTGAAAGTCTAGGTATAATTTGTTCACGAAAAGCTCATTTCTCTTTGTGATGCGCTGCAGATCTCCCACACCAAACACGCAGACCCCGTGCACATGCTTCCCGAAACACTTATACTCGCCCCAGTTGGCATACACGGCAAGCCAGGGTTTCTTATCCGGGACCCCTGAAATGAAGAACGGATATGTACAAGGATGTTTCAACCAAATAATATGTATTCGCCTTTCCTCGACGAATCTGGATTAAAATGCTTAGGAACAGAACAGAACATACTTTTTTTAAAACATGTACACAGTACATCGTCTACAATATAAACGAAGTACAAATTGATGTCAACGTGACAAACATATACTGATTATTACGAAAAGTAATTATGCAAAAAGTAAACATTTATTTTGTTATCTTTGGAGGTAAACATGTACATTTTTATGCGTCAGTATTCAAAAGAGCATAACGCTTAAGAAACCTCTGTGTCAATATGAGAAATTGCTCGTTGCGAGCAATTTCTCATGTTGACACAGTCGTTTCTTCTCAATAACATTCAGAGCGTGGGACTGTAAATGCTCGATTATTGCATCCTCTTTCACGACCGTTTTCAGAGGTTTTATATTGCGAAATTTGATAAATATGAACAAACGTAATTAAATATTCTTTTGTAAATTGTCTTCCTGTTGGAGCATTTATCACTCGAATGTGTAATATCTCGGGAGCGCACGGCTTTCTGTATTTGAACAATGGTAAAAACGAATGTTTGGTTTATCGTATACCCCAAAAGAAAAATGACTCATCCTACATAAAACAGCTTCTTGATATAATGCACGAAAAGACGAATCTCTTATTCCAGCAAATTCTCCCTTTCAAAGATAATTTCTGCTTTATTAGAGGAAAAATTGCTTATTGATTTTATTCCCAATACCAAAATGAAATCTTGTATGCTTTTGAATATCAAAACTATGGTCTGTTTGAACCTTTATGTCTTGCTTATAGAAACGTTTGATACAAATAATTCGTTTCCAGTGTTGGTTATATTCAGTTTGACCAATTAGTCCTTATGGACAGTAAAGTTGTGGTCTTCTTCCACCGAGTATAAAACAAGTAGCCAATACATTTGTATTTTGTTCGTATGAAGTTTAACACCGTATCAACAATTATTCAGTTATGTAACAGATCTCCTGGATCCATCTGTAATAGGCTAGGGTTGCTAAAGGACACCCCCATGAAACAAGAGGTATCGATCGGTGGGGCTCGAACCCGGGACCCACAATTTCTATGTCTGCGAAGTTAACCACTGAGCCACGAAGGACCCATATCCAATGAAAGGGGACAAACTGTTGAGATGTTAAAATACTACATAACAAGAAAAGGATGCCTTTAAGTTTCACATTGCCGCAACGCCACGGCATTTCTTTCGTCGCTTTCGTGCTGCATGCAAACAAAAGCTTTAAGTATATGCAAATGCTGCAAGAAACTGACACTGCTTTCGTGACACGATATCAGTGTCGTATTACCTCTATCTATTTCTGATGGGAATAATTTAGCTATCATAAGCTATATATGTCTACATAATGTCTGTATAAGTTTTACACCTTTAATAAAATGTCATAGTTTTGCTTTACCATTGAAAGCAGTGTAATGCAACAGCAATGGTTTTAACTAAGATATATGGTGCCTCGTTGCAGAGTGATTCTAACAATTAATAGAAATTTAATTATCATTTTATTTATTTAAAGTATGTATATCATCGCTCTACAGGAAGCCTCCTTTATGTTGATCTTATTCGACACTTCACGAGTATTGTTAACATGCTTTTGTATTTGTATGTAACCTGTGTAATGGGCCGTAGGCCTTTATATGCAATAAACATTGAATTGAATTGAATTATCACAAACAAATAGTATCGGTTTTGCTTTCAGATCTATATATGCTGGGACCAAAACCATTTCCTCTTAAACAGTAAAAAAAGAAGAAAACAATACGGAAAACATCTTTGATCGAAGAAAAAAAAACGTAACATTCTTCTGATAGATTCCAATCACTGTCAGAACAAAGTGTCAGTTGTCATAATAGCATCTCTTCGTTGACCGAGTTATCACGATCCTTTACTGATTGCAATACTCGTCTGTATCAAACACATACCGACTCAATTCTGCATAAGGGAATAAGTGACCCTTTCCAATCCGAATGCAATGTCAATTGATAAAAATGGTATATGTTTTTATGATATCTGGAAGAAATCATTGACAAAGCAGTTAAGCTGCTCATAAGAAACGACCTATCAGTTTTTTCGCATATCCCTAAGTATTTTTGCAGCGGAGATATCAATGTGAGTTATCAAGAACCAAGGGTTCCACCCTTTTCCAGCTGCTACATTGAAATGGATTTTTGAGAAAAAGAGGGTTGATAAGAAAAGAGCAAGTCGGTACAATCATCTCTACCTTTGTAAAAAGCGCCTGGAACACCCAGATGGGGGTTGTGGTGTAATGTGGCCCAGTAATACTCGTCCGGCGAATACACATCACGGAACCAGTCTAACAGGTCACGTGCTGTATTGTTATTGATCACAAACTCAACGAATTTCCGGCTGAATATCCCATACGCACTTCCTTTAACCACTGTTGCATTATGGGGAGGTGCGTCTTTTGTCTGTTTGGTATTCAATATCTTTGGTTTCTTTCGGGCGTTTTCACTTTTATAAACGTATCGATTGCTGAATCGACCTTCTAAACGTCTTTTCCCGGTTATTCCCTCAATATCATTAGCACCGTTATAGATTTTCAATATTCTAACGATATCCAAGTTCGTCTTTACCGGAAACTGCTGACTCGGAAGATTGATGAAGTATTTCCAGGGCCTTCCCCTTTGTAATAAATCTTGCATACAATTAAGGTCTGCTTGCAGCCTAGAAAAACCAGCGTAAACTATGTACTCTTGTCGTGACACAACAAAAACGTTTAGAAAACAATCCGCGATTCCTCTTGCAGCGTCTTGCACGACTTGATCGGAAAACTTATCAACGTGCAAGCAGTAAACATTGTTTGGTCTATAAATAGCATGAAGAAGACGCTCCGCTTGCTCAACATCTTTATACATTAATATACTATACGCTATTGGGAAATCTTGTTCCTCTTGAGATACCGGGTAGTTGAGATAGTCACGTGATTTGAAAAACTGCAAACAGTTCTTTGTCAAATTGATATATGCTTTATCCGAAACCTCTTTCACGTCTAATACAGTTCTATTCGTAAACCGTTTCGCCATTTCAATTTCTTTAGCATCTCCATTTAAGATGGCGGCACAATTAACGTTGAAAACACGTCTCGTTGGTAAGCGGTTGACGGGTTCCAGTGCTGACGGTTGAATGAGTCTAATTTCGCCCATCTCGTTCACGTATTGGCCTCTATAAGGGTCGATCGATCTGCCCAGTACAGCCACGAAGCTGGTTAACGTCAGATAACCGGAAACGAGGCAAACGAACAGAACGGCAACCCACTTCCGCTTCAGATACCAGGCTCGCATTTCCGCCGGAGTAGAGAAAAATCTCCTGAAATGAAAGAAAATACAATCTATATTCTGATATTACCATTCTGTTCTCATTAGCTTTACCCTTCTCGTCATATCATTTCGTATATCTGCGAGTAGGTCTTTGACATACACTTTAAGAATAGATAGCAATAAAACAGTGTGACAATTTAAAAATTACTCGAATCGACAACATCTATTTTTGACAGATTTGTTTCTTTCTTAACGAACCAATTAACTGTTATTTCTTTAGATGCTATTTGATATATAATGTTGCTTTCGGTTTGGTCAAGGGTCAATTTTCGAATGAGATACTATGTTTTAGCCGTTATGTGAATCAAAGGTCTTGCTTCTTTGAAATATACGACGTTTCAAAATATTTGCACAAAAGGAAATATTACAGTTCTTGTGTAGATTATTGTTTCGTTTCAATTGATTTCAGCTCTGAATGACGATCATCCACAAAGCGTTTGAGGCTTAGGGAGAATCGCAATGGAAAATGGGTCAAAAGCTGTTATCATTATAACTAGCCTTATTTACTAAAGTCGAAATACATTCTAGTTGTATAAAGTACCAATTAATTTCCAAATAACGTTAAAACCTTGAAAACAATTGAGTTTACGTCAAAGGTTCAATCCATATAGTCTTGCCAAATTTTTCGTACTTCATAAAAGAGAGAAAGATTGCTCGATAAACTATCCTTTTGTGCTACTTTTTCTCTAACAGGAACTATATTTACATTGCGGGAATAGTCAGTGGAGAACAGTGGTCGTTAGGCAGAGCGTCGGTCTTAGGACCGAATTCTGTAAGTTCGAATCTCCCAAAAAGCGCGGACTTTAAACTTCTAAACGTTTCATTAATATACATTCGTTACGGAAACTTGATTTGTATCCAGGTCGATTTGAAAGTGTCCGATACCACTCGAAACAACTTGCGACGCACTCAAAACAAAATAAACTGGTGAAGATTTAGGGTCGCATATTCCAAGATTGTATAAGGTTATCGCAGTCGTTCTAATGAAACCCTGTCGTAGCCTATTTCTTAACGATGACGTTATTTGCTCCTATTCGAAGAATATACAATTCATTGAAAGCATACTGGACAACTGGGTAAAACGAGTAATGAACTATGAAACAATAGAGAGTCATTAGATTGCTGATAAAATACAGGGAGCTGCAGATTTATGACTTTAATATATTGCTCACTTCACGTGTATGCATGTTGGTTAACAAATAAACATGCATTCAAACACACATGATATATGCTTTATATGTACGACATATGGTAGCCGAGTTTTCTTCGTGAGTTTGTCTCAAGTACAATTCAGGGGTACAACGAAGAGAGGAATTTCGTTTGCAAAACTTATTATATTCTTACCCAATCCCTTAAGGACGTTCTCAATAGTTTTTTCTGCGCACTTCATCTGCAGAAATTTGCATAGTAGTCGGACAAACATTTTTATTCGGACGAATTTAACTGTATGCCTTTTTTCTTCAAAGAATGATCATATTATCCATAAAACTATGAAAGGTTATTAACATTATTATATATTTCTCATTCATACTAAGCCCCCAGCTTCTATTTTTCAAGTTTAAAGTAATCTTAGTCGTTTTTATAAATGTTTTTCAAATACGGTTACCATGGAAACTGTCATTTTACAGAAAAACCAACCCGTCAACATATCAAATTTTTTTGCCTTTTGTATTTTAAGAATATTTTTACTTCACATAGTGAAAAATAAAAAAAATCTTTGAAAGGAATTTCGAAATATCTTCATTTTTTGGCAATAAGCATTACAATTTTTATTGTTATTTGTCAAATACAAAAATTTGAAAAACTAATTCGGATTACAAAAATTGTTTAGATTGTAATAAATTAAAACACCATTGAATGATAAAGTATTAAATGTATGAATTCGTGTTTTTCGTGTTAATAAACCTTCCAGAAATGATTTTATTACCTTTGAAGATGGTATGATCATAATGACATTTTTGCCCCAAACGGTTACCATAGAAACTGTCATTTTACAAAGAATCTAACTCGTCGACCTACTTTTTTTAATTTCTGAATCCACAATAGAATTTCAAATAACATTTCAAAAATTTAGAAAATTCTATGAAAGGATCATTTTTTAAAAAAAAAACTGTACATGTCTTTAAGAGTTTCAACGCAGTAGAACAGTTAAAACACAAGTGAAGGCACATGTTATAAATGTTTAAAGGTTTAGGATACTTTATTTTTTTCTATTTTTCTTCGTTTATTTTCATTTCTTATTATTTATATATGTTCATTTTTTTCCAACATCTTTTTATCAATTTTCGATTTTTCTTACTTGCATATTTCAATTTTTAATCATTTATAAATTAATTTATATCATTTTTTAATAATTCTTTTTTTTTTTTAACTTTTTTCATTAAAACGATCTTTTCAATTACTTCTAATACATGCGCTTCCAAATTGAGATTAAAAGTGACCAGAGACATGGGTCCTCAATCCATCATTTGTTTCAGATAAACACTGTGCGAAAATGTCAACACGTTCCCGAAATACAGTCTACATTTGACGTGTCAATTAAAAACAGTCATAAAAGGTAGAGAAAACTTGTTTTGCGCGATATAATATGTCTGTTTTTTAAACGAATGTGTGTGTGTGTGTTGGCGCAATATATTCATTTACACCTTACACCATAAAACCTAACTCGGACGAATCTATCATATATTTTTATTTAGAAACCACTGTTACGCAAGGATAGTTTGCTCCTAATCAGCAACTCATCATTCTGTCACAATAGTTTTACCAAGCAGAAATAAGTGAACATATTTCCATACTGTTTTTGTCGTCTACTGTTGTTTTTAATTTGGGCCGGTCGCAAATTCCTCAATGGGGAATTTCGTTAACCCGGAATACATGTCGTATGAATCGTGAGATGAAAAATCTATTTTGAAAGAGAAAACAAATGAATGAGAAACATATAAATCATCTTTTGAGAATTGGATAGTTTACAGGTTGATTTGTTTAGACGTTCATGCATAAATTGTGGTATCCGGAGAAGTGCCCTCCCGGAGAGGAGCCCCCTAATTTCAAGAGGGCGGAGAAATGCCCTCCCACTAAATGTGGAGGATTGGACATTAGCCCCCCCCCCCCTCCCCCCTTGTAAAAACTATATGAAACTTTGTCATTTGTACAAGCGAAATGGCCCAATTTTGCATATAAGGCGTTATACAAGTTAATTTTGGACGTTTTTTGAATATTTTTTTTTAACCAAGTACTAAAAGGGACTTCTAATAACTGAGTACGTACTTGTTATCTTTGAAGAACTATATAGAACACGAGCAAACCAATCATTTTTTAAAGTTTTTATATGATTTCATGAAATAGCTAATTCATGAATTTTGTCGCTATTTGTCTGAACTGCAGGAAAAAGAGAATATAGAATATAATTCATTCGCGAAAACTTTGTGAGCCTATGGTAAACATTGACGGTTTTAGTACTTTTGTATTTGGTTACTACACATGAGGAAAAACATCTTGCAGAAAGGTATGCTTTAGGGCGAAACGCCATCAAGGGGGACTTGTTTGTGACATCAGTTTTGACCAGAGGGCACCGCTCCGCTCCCTTAATTCTAGTAGGAGGGCAGTTCTCCGCTCAGTTAAAACTTTTCGAGGGGGCACTTCTCCGGGAGGGCACTTATCCGTGATCCATAAATTGTTCTTTCAAAGCTACGAACTACATTTTCATATGTTCAAATGTTCAAAAATGTTTTGTGGTTTGGATCATGCCCCTGTAACTTCATCAAACATCGAAATGAATTCTGGCAAATCGCAATCTTCATTTTAGAGTTCTGAATAATAGGTATTTTGCTAACTTTGTTTTCTTCTAACATCTTTGTGGTGGGTTCTTATCAAAATCGATATCTATTTTGAAATCTAAATTCTAGGTAAGGTTCTCTGCAGTAAAAACAGGGCAGACTTCTACTTATAGACTTGTACAAAGTACATCATGTACAACATATATAAAATACAAATTGATGTCAACTTGACAAACATATACTGATGGTTACAAAAAGAGAACTAAGAAACATCAATTTTGTTATCTTTGGAAGTAAAAATAAACATTTTTATGATTCAGCATTCAAAAGAGCATTCCGTTTTGCAAAAGTTTCTTAAATAAACAAACATAGTATGCACATCTCTGTGACAATTCTGTAAACGAATAGTAAAATCAAATGAAGGCCTTGTGTAGTATTTTTATTTAATCTATGTTTGTCTGATGCTTGTGATACATTGACAAATACATGCTAAGTGATATTCGTCTTCGATGTCAGTGGAATTAAATAATAAACAGGTTCTGTCTTCCCTTGTTATCCTGTTTTGGAATAACTACCTGTTTTTATATTCAAGGAATTACATGATAACCAAATTCTACAAAAATCAAATTGAAAGCTTTTTGGAAGTATATCTAAATAAGACACATATCCAAATATAGATTCAACAGACCTATACATATATAAAACAGTAGTAAACGCCAGAAATACCTTTCGCTTTTTACTTCTATATTACCTTTTAGCTTGGGGAAGGTTGTTTGTCTTTGTCGCGTTTGCTAGTTGTTTAGTAAGTTATCAAGCGGTTTAAACAAAGTGGTATTGCCCTCGTTTTGTTCCATGTAGTTCGCACAATAACGAAACAAACATATTATTGATAGGTCAATGATATCATCGTTAATCTAAATTTTCATTTCATTCACACTGAATATTATGGATTTGATAAACCGAATTCTGCATTTTTGCAAAGAAGTGTAAATTCATCAATCAACTAAAGCGACCAATAAACGTTTTTAGTGGGTACGACAAATATTCAAAAACACATATTCATGTTCACAAATAAAATAAATTCAAGCTCAATAAAATCAACTAATATCAACAAAAATCCACTTTCTTTTTAATCAGTACTTAAATATTGCATCTCTCTCGTATACTAATAAATGATAATTATGTATTCCAAATCAATTGGATTTTATACGGGTTTGATGCAGATTTCAACGGTACTTCTTTCATATCCCGGCGGGCAGCGCATCTTTGTGTTCCGCAGTATACTGTACAACATTCTCCCCTGACCATTGGGTGCTTTTAACTAAAAGAATGTTAACCAATTATGAGCGACGTATACACCATGTCCCATTTAACTCATTAAACATTGAACAATGGTCTCGCTATGATCACCCAACATTAACATAGAACATTTAACCACTGTATACAGTGTGTGTTATGTAAAAACAAAGGCAATGTACATTTTCAAATTGTAGATAAAAGAGACTACTACAAAAGCATTCAAAATGAATAAAACGTTTTCTAACTTACATGTGGTTGAATTAAGACAATTAACTAACTCCGTCCATTAAAAAGAAAATGAACAACAATACTCAATCGCTCAAGAAGAACATGTTACATCGATTTGACACACTTGAGATCTATAACAAGTCATCGACAAACCCTTTCATGAACATCTGTTCCAACTAAGAGCTCTAGTGCACAGCACTTGTAAGGATATAAAAAACATCGCTTTTGGTAGTCGAGATTATAAGTAATGGTCAAGGAGTAAAGCGTCGGTCTCGGTACACGAGGGTCGTGGGTTCGAATCCCGTGAGTAGCGGGATCTACCTTGCGACCTTTCATTAATCCACATTCGGCACTTGTACTGGTTATGTATCCATGACGCAGAAACGAGAGTGATTAATCTAAGTTGTAATAACTTGTTTCACAATCGATGTATAGTATTTAAGTTTAAACTTACATAGTTGTAACAAAAGGAGAAATTGCTCGGTATGACCAATTTTTTCTTTTGTTACGACGATTTCTTTAATTTCCATGCGCGTTTAAAGAATTACATATGTGGTATCGGGCAAATGACATGAAGATGACAGTTATGGATCACGTTGTGACGGGGACTTATATTATGCAATATTAATTATTCATAACGTTCATAACACGTTGTTAACCATCCCTATGTATCTATGTAGTTGGCAATGCACCAGTGACATTGTTACCAAACTCAGCTGTATGTTTTTAATTTCAAAAAAAGTTTTAGTTGTAGTTTATCTGTTTAATATGAACTTAGGCATTGCCTCTAGACTGCTCTCTCAACTCGGTGTTATGGATTTCGTGAAATTCCTTGAATATTGAATATGCCTTCCGATCTCAATACAAAATGCAACTTTGCAAGAAATGAGAATTGGCTTACTTAGCTGAGAAAATATTCATCTTGTCACAAGGTGAATACTCTTTGTCACATTTAAAGTAGAAGGTATCGGTAAAGGACAAGTCGCCTGCCGACTCCTGGTAGACGTTTTTGATGCTATATGTTATAATCGGGTATTGGTTTAGCTTGCTTGGGCTGTGTATGAGGGCCTCTCATCAATAATGAGACATTCATCATGTAAGGACAAACTGCTCATGCAATGTCAGAGCATAATATTTGAACCACAAGTCTGTTTCTGCATGAAATCATAGACATTTCTTTTCAATATCATATGTTGTAGGTACTGGTCTAAAATATCATAACAACAAACAACATGTGATCTAGTGATGAAGAAGGGTCAGTTGGGTTAGGCACTATATAACAACATACTCATCTACTTATACATGCTTAGGGACTAACTTAATTACATCATATAGAAAGCCCATCAGGTATTTGTTTGAATTATTCTTTATTATTCAATGTAGATAAGAAAATCCCATATGAATTGCTTTGCTGATCTCCAAAAGGTCATTCAATTACAACAAATAGCTTTGTTTTAGCCAAAAGGTATTTTGTTTAACTTTAGAATGAACGAAAAAGATTTCATAATTTTCATCAATATATTATTAACCCTTTTTCACATTTAAAACTCTGCTTTTTTATATATAAAAAATCCATGTGATCCCCAAGGACTGACTTTTTTGTTGTTGTTACTTTTTCCTTACTCTGCTAGGTGGTCATCAGATATGGCTGTTAAAAGACAAAAATAACGAATATAGTTTTTATTTGCCAACATTGGCCACATTTAACTGAATGGTTATTCTTAATTGGTAACATTGGAATTCATACCCCACGGTAATCAATTAAAGCAGTTTTCTGACAGAATGAAAATGAACTGATTAGTGATAAAAATATATATTTCAAGTTGTATACTTGTCTTTCATTGTTTTGGTTTCATTCTCATTCTAACCCAGGTTTTGTAAACAAATAATCGAAGAAAAGTAATAAGCTAATTTCAAATTGAGGGCAACACCAGATATATCAACATTTGTGAATAATGATTGTTAGAAAACAAAGTAATAAAAGGAGGACAAGTTCAGAAGTTCCACCTTTTTCAGACATGCTTGTTTCCTGAATACTTTGCTGCAATGCGATAATTTCATCAGAAGTGTTTGAATTTGAGAGAAAAACCACATTGACATTCGAACGTTTGTTCTTTGTTACATTACATTCATAAGTTATCTTCTATGTTTATGCCACTTTTGTTTGTTAAGTTCAAAGGAGCATTAGAACAAATATCTGTAGTTACTTGGGTTTTTTTCTTTTAAATGGAACCAATGTTTATTTAGGGCTGCATCATCTTTTACTTTGAAGCTTGTTTAAAATTGACAGTTTTCCAAGCATCATACATTCTGTAAAATGAAGAAAACACAACTAAGGCATCACCCACCCTAACCATTTGGGGCAAACTTCTAACTTGCAAGAACATGAAATTTCATTGTTTTGGAATTATGAAATCATCACAGGACGAATCGACCTAAATAAAATCCTGCCAAACTAATTAGGTTACATATTCATAAATAAGCAAATACTTCACAGGAAATTTCATTTTTGGTAAAGAAAATTAACGTTGTTATTGCTTTTAAAACTATCTTCACAAAACGCCATTGAATTATCATGTAGATCGTACGTACTCAATTTCAAATTCAAATTCAAATTCTTTTATTGTACTTAAGGCCACCGGCCCATATACATACATTTTAAAACAAACAAAGTACATTTAATGACAAATTTGATACGGCGCATAATACTGTGTTGTTATGGCTATTACACTTAAGTACACTTTAATTCTACTATGGTGACATCGTTCCAATAAAACGTAAACTTGCCTGATAACAGGCCGAGGTTACGTTCCATGGAACGAATGCAAAGATTTTCACCAAATTTTCTGTTATACTGTATCATTTTACAATTTGAACTTATAAGTTGATAACGTTGTGCCCAAAGTAGAATTCGTTCCTAATAAACGGACTCTCCATTGGCCACAACGCTCTCAACAACTATGATACAGACACGTCATAGTTGTTACGTATCAAAGAGAGAGTGTATAAAACATAATTATAAATTATACATGTTCAAAGCTTATTCATAAGTCCCACTCTATCCAACTCCTGAATCCTTTTTTCTGTAGCATAATATACATACATAGCCAAATTTCTTATAATGACTGCGTCCTTATTAGACATAAGGATATCAAATTTGTTAGAATTTGGAAATAAATAAAATTTCTTTGCAATGTACCTTTTTCGTAGGTCTATATAAAGAGGACATACTAAAACAAAATGAAATTCTTATTCTATAACATTGTTGCAGAAAGGACACAATCTAAGGTTTCTTTCTATGCCTAAATGGCGCCCCTTTTCGATCATAAGATTATGACCAGACATTCTAAATGTTGAAAGGCATTTCCTAAACTTTGTCAAATATGTTTCAACAGCAAAATATGGTTTGAACTTACAGTACAAGGTAAGTTTACTACTCATATTGCAATATTCATGCCATGTTTGAATAAACTGGTCCCTTAATCTAATTTCATAAGAGGCAATAAATTGTTTTGTATTTCTAACATTTTGGTTCTCCCATACGAATCCAAAACCGTTAAGGAAAAGATGTTTTTTTAAGTTTTGAAACCCAGGTATGAAAACCATTTTCATCCAGATGTTTCAGCATAAAATAACATTTTTTAACATATCTATGGTCAGGCATATCGAGTATCTTTAGCCAGTATTTGATACTCCTTTTAGAAGCTGAAATAAATAAAGGATAACGTCCACAATCACCAAGTATGCAATACAAGGCAAATATTTCAACTATATCTGGGTCTAGACGTATACCATGGCCATTAACATTCCTTACAATTGGCTCAAGTTCATTTATAAATAAGCTAAGTAAGATAGGACTCAGCTTACGGCCTTGTCTTAATCCTACAGGACAATAAAAAAATATCAGAAGTATTTGAACTTTTATCTTTAACCTTTGTTTTGACTACTTTGTAAATACCATGAATAGAATTAAGTAGATTACCTTTTAAACCATGTAACCTAAGGGCACTAAAAAGTTTTGCTCTATTAACGGAGTCAAACGCTTTTTTGAAATCAACAAAAGCTACATACATATTTTTACCCTTCTTAGATAGGTATTTGCTGATAACTGCTTGTAATATAAAAGCTTGATCAATCGTTGAATAACCATGACGAAACCCTGCTTGAGATTCAGTTATTCTATCGTAGGCGTCAACAAAGAACGTAACTCTACTTGTTAGTATGGTTATATAAAGTTTGCTAAAACAATCAACTAATGTGATGCCTCTATAGTTGTCAGTCTCGTTTATACTACCCTTTTTATGTATTGGCACAATGACAGATTGAGACCATATATCCGGAAACTCACCAGTCCTAAATAATCTATTGAACAGCTTTTTAATGTAAGGCAATAATACATGAATACCATACTTAAAATGATCTGCTAATAAACTACCAGTACATGCTTTATTAGGATTCAGGTCTGAAACTGCATTTAGAATTTCTTCATCAGTTATATCACTATTGAACAAATCCTGTTCGATATCGCTATCATCTGGATTAATGGGGACTTCTTCACCGATATCAGCAGGGTTATTTATATCAAAAGACGAAAATACCATTGTAAAATGATCAAAAAGCAGTTTACCCCTGTAAAGTCTGTATCTTCCCTTTTATAGAGATGTAGATTTCAAATGGACTACTGTACGCTATCTGCTCAAAACAATGAATTTCAACGAGAGCTGCAACGGAAAGCTGCTATAAAGCTGCCATAACAACATCTGCTTTCAGCAATAAAAAATAATTTTTGTCTGAACCTGAAGTGTCAATAATTTAAATGGCATCTATTTAAGCTATAACAATACTCATAACATCGCTGCTTCATTGTTCAGAATAATAGCGTATTCTATTTACAACATGATGTGTACCAAACGCTTACTCTACACTCTCCAAAATGACATGCATACACATTATACTGCAGTAAGGGTTTGGCAGGCGCTTGCTTTCTAGAATATTCTATTACGTCTTGTGGGTGAAAAGAATTTGTTTAAACATGCCTTTTTAAAAGGAAATAAAAGAGAACAAAAGGGTATCTCACTTTCAACTTGCGATACGTTGTCCAATCAAGCGAATGAAAAATGTGTCCAACTTAAGTTTATAAGCGGTAGCGCCGATCCTGTTTTCCGTGTTTCGTTTTAAGAAGAATGGTTTTCACGATTGGCGGAAATAAAAATACCGAGAAACAATGAATTTGTGTAGAACCAGTCCATTCCGATTTTTTTCGAATGCAGTCGGGATGTGTCCGGCTTTGCCAGAAACACCCGAATTGAACTGGTGTCGCCGGCTTTTCCTATAAGATTTTTATGCAATTGGAGGCCTCGCAATGGTATAGACTCTAACCGGTGTTAGCATAACTTGTTACTCTTATTTTTTCTGTCTGTTAATGTACAGCACTCATTTTTTAGTATTATAGTACATGTTCCCTGGTGTCCTTCCAGTACTAGGCTAGGAAATGTGTCTCGCCAAAGGACACTCTACGGTGAAATAATTGGTCGCCTTCGGGGATCGAACTTGGGGAGACCGGTCTCTACTCCCCGATGCTAACAATTAGACCATCGCAGAGCCGTTACTCGTACGTATGTTACCGTTATCCGCTCTCCGAGCGCGCTTCGTATTTAATTTTTATTTTAATTGAATTGTTTTTAATTTTTAATTATCTTTTTTGGAAACGACTCACTGATACGACAAGACTTCTTTTGGCGAATTTGTTTAAAATGGATTTTAAGAAAGCAAAAAATACGCTTCCGAGTTGTTTCGACCGTTCTATAACATTCATATCATTAAAGTGTTTTTCTTTACAGTTTTAATTATAAATCAACATTATCAATCATGACTATTTGAAGATACATGTATGTCCACTGGTTCAACTGTATAGCAATAGTTAAGCACTTACGTACTATTTTCACCCTTTATCAAACGCCGAATTTGTAACTGCCCCAAATTGCAAGAGTTTGCAGACGATATTTCAAATTGTGATGAAATTAAAAAAAATACTTTCTAATAGGCCAGAAAACATTGTGGGAAATGGAGAAATTGCTCGTTAAGAGCAATTTCTCTTTTACTCACAATGTTTTCAAGAGTCAACTGCAACAAACTTGTCAATTGTCGTTATTGTTTGGTAATGGGTTATGCTATTATGATAAATTTGTAACTTGATCTCCGAATGCAGTTGCACGAGATAAATTAATCATATATTAGCATACATGTTGTATATACATTTAATTCAATTAGCGAACTTTATCACATTAGATCCCTATTACGCGTGTTAGCGCAAATAGAGGAAATTACATGTTCAACACTTTTGGCAAAAGATGTACAAGAAAAACAGCCCAACATGATTTAAGCATCTATAGCAAAAGAACATATTCGAGGGTGTTTAAGACAACTAACGGTATAATACGGACGCAGGCCATTCAGGAAGCTCCAGGGGGCTTTCTGAGTGAATGGCGTTCTACATCAAGATAGCCTTAGCATGAATAACCTTTCACTCACTGTTTAAAATGTGGTCGCTTAATATCAAGACTGGCTTTATTTCAGGCGGGGTGATCATGTGATCAATGTTTACGATATAAAACAGATTGCAAATGGCGGCGCCTAATGTTGAGTAGATAAATTATGCATATTTTCAGCAGATAACTTTTGTTTTCACTATTCTGTAAACACAATGTTCCGGCGATCAGTTTTCCACAACCGCCAGTAAATGTTGTTTCCATTTTGGCCGCGCCATTCGCTCCAATATCCTGTAGAAAATTTCGAGTCGAGCGGTTTTCTTTGACCCACATAAACATCCCTTGAGCGGAACTTAAAAAAACAAAAGTTATCTGCAAAAAGAAAATGCGTAAATCTTGCTTATTCCTGGCCGTCGCCATTTCTTTTTAATCGTAAACATTGAACATTTGACCACCCAACCTGTATTTCCTAAATCACCAGAACTCTTCAAATATATGGTAAAGAAATAACATCATATATATACTTTTAGAGTCGTCTACATTTGTTTTCAGTTTGGGATATCCACCAAACGAGGAATGAATGAATTCGTTAGTCAATTCAATTTTTTTCAATTCAATTTTTAATAGAAAAGACAACATGTTCACTTCTTTGAATATCATAACGACAAAGCGCCAGACGTAAGTCACATCGAGAGATAAATACGTCCTGACACCTTATCAATCATGTTGTCCCCTTCAAAGCCTGATATAGTCCAGGCGTAGCACTTCTTTGTTATACCCACTACCAACAAAAAACGACATTTGATTAGTTTTTTGCAGATGACTCTGGAAAACAGTGGGAAAAGAAGAAATTGCTCTTAGAGAGCAATCTCTCATTTTCCCGAAATGTTTTCTGTCCTATCAAAAGATTCTTTTTTTTTCAATTTCAGCACAATTTGTCATGTGGTCTGCAATCTATTTCAATTTGGGACATGTTAATTGGCAACCGAGAAATCATGAGTAACATAAAGTTATATTGCTGATTCTAAGTATATATGGGGTTTCACATTAAGATGAGCTAAGTTGCCACTCCGGCACCATTGGGCAATTTACATAATATACATATTTTATAACACACGACATGTGATATGCCTTTTCAGAGGTTTTAAGATATTGAAATGCGATTTCTGACGAGTGTAAATAATCCATTTCATTCAGACTTGACAAAAAGATGTATTTTATTTAGTAGATTTTGTGCATTTATTTCACTTTGATAAAATGAAAAACTCACAATGCACCTCACAATGTCATATCTTAGCACATAGAGTCAATTTTCAACTGATTGTAAACTTATCTGGTTGAAGAACATGTCTGATTATGTTAAGACAAGTTTCGGCTCATTGAGAAAAACAAATCCCTAAGAAAACAAAACAGAAACAAAAAGCATACCTCTGTCGCAATATCCAATGCAATTTGAGTATGAGGTGGTTTGATTAAAACCAACTGATTTCTTTTCTTTTTGCGAAGCTGCAAGGTTTCTTTTATTTTCCATAATCATGTACGAGCATAGAATCAGGTAAAATTATGAAATATTCAAATATATATGAATAATTCTATTGTCTACTATATAAATAGGTTTTTCTTTTGCTCCTCGATAATAGGTCCAACCTACATGCGCATTTGTGCATAACAGTTTATATCCCGATGGGACCCCCAAAAAGAATACCTCACATAAACCACTTTTTTTCGAAACGGTTTGCATGCAGATGGGTTACTAAAAATTCTCATCTGAATGCAGTCCGTTTGCCTATTTTCCTAAAGTATGTATGACCGTAAAAACTATCTAATTTATCAGTACTCAGGGTCCAATCTTTAAGTATTATTTAAACATAACTGTCAATCAAATGGATTGTTTGTACTCGTTATCAATTTCACGACGCAGAGAATGGAAACTTGTTGCGTCTACAGATTGTGTGATCTAAGCCGGGTGTATCCTGACGGAAGAGGCAATGAAAAGATGCAAGCTATCGGTACTTTTTGTATAAGTATCCAGTTTAAAACTTCACAACGCGAAACAGTTGGATTGTAATGAGATTTAGCCTCTCGGCAGCATTACCGAATGCTTTTAATTCTACCAAGCAACACTAACATTGTAGATTGGTGTTGTCTTTATCGATTATGGGCAAGACAACGCAATATAAATGAAATACTGTTAACGAGATATAAAACGCAAAATAAAAACCAACAAATGATTAAACTTATATTTTTGTCTTACTTTCCACATCGACACAAACGTAACACTTGCCAGTTCCACATCTTTATCATGTCAATGTAAACCACAACAGTTTGAAACACAATCTTTCACTATAATTATTGGCATGCATCTGTCGATAAAGCCTGCGTACACCCGATTAAATAGAAAAGTCACGATGTACATATACATAGTCACGTGGGTTTAGATCGTATCGATATAAAAGCTTTGACACGTGGCTACTCAATATGAGGAATCTACGGAGCTCATTGGTTAGAACTGGGTAAATTATTCGCCAACGCAGGACTTTGAAAAAAAACTTCGAAACACTTTTTTGGGCGGAAGGGCGGGCTGACGGGCAGACGTTAATTCAAGCGCGTGTAATCACGTATAAAGAGTCGCAACGGTAGAGTGTTCTTAGAATTATTAAATCACGGACAATAATCCTCCGAGATGTGGTTATGTATCCAGGAAGCAGTCGTCGAGAGTGGGTTTAATTCGCTTCCGTCAAAATCGATGTTAAATAAGTTTTAGGTTTAAACTTATTAAACATCGATTGTGACGGAGGCTAATTAAACATTAAACTAATACCTCAAACAGTGTGCTTAGAATTAGCACAAACATGGTCGGTCGGGAAAACAAAATTCCAAAAAATAGAATGTCTCGCACCAAATCAGCCGATACAATCCTATAAAATACGAAATGAGCCAATAAGGAACGATCTTTTACGCGCTAATTTCAGATGAATTTATCCTCTGTGTATTTCTCATGCACAGACTGTATCAGCTCATGCAAATTTACAAAACCAAAGGTTATCTTTCATGTTTTTTCGCTATTCAATTGAATGTTGCAAGCCCCTCTCAAACACAAACATATGCACGCGCACACACATCACCAGCACTGCATTGTTCAACCTTATCTTATATAAAATGTCCCGTTAGCACGCAGGAAGTTTACTGATTTTCACTCTTTAGTGACATGATGTAATTCTTACCGCTTTAACTTCGCTCGAACCACGTCGAATAATTTCTCTGCGATCATCCTTAAACAAATCCCGGTACACATTCCCCCTTTCTCGTGAGTTATTGAAGTTATTATTGAACTTGAAACGTTATTAGTCTATTGGTCGCAATGAACGAACGCACGTTATTCGTGAAAGAATTAAATCTTCGCGTAAATATTCATGACTTCCCTTGTTAGATAAAGTTCATGGAAGCATTATGATGTGAAAATGATTTCTTATCGGGAAAGAAAGGCAGACAGACACACTAATACTAAAAGGTAGATAAACGTGCAAAGGTAAATAAACGATAGACGTGTATGAAGACCGAAAGAAACACACATAAAGGCGGACAAACTCACACGTAGAAAGCCATGTAGAAACACATTAAGACAGACATGTAGACAAACATCTAGACAGACATCTAGACCGACATGTAGACCGACATGTAGGCAGACATGTTGACAGACATGTAGACACATATGTAGACAGACATGAAGACAGACATGTAGACAGACATGTAGACAGACATATAGACAGACATGTAGACAGACATGTAGACAGACATATAAACACACATGTAGACACATATGTAGACAGACATGAAGACAGACATGTAGACAGACATGTAGACAGACATGTAGACAGACATGTAGACAGACAAGTAGACAGACATGTAGACAGACATGTAGACAGACATGTAGACAGACATGTAGACAGACATGTAGACAGACATGTAGACAGACATGTATACAGACATGTAGACAGACATGAAGACAGACATGTAGACAGACATGTATACAGACATATAGACAGACATGTAGAAACACATGTAAAAACACATGAACACATGTAGAATAACATGTAGACAGACATATAGGAACACACTAGACAAACATGTAGAAACACATGTAGACACACATGTAGACAGACATGTGGACAGACATGTAGACAGAAAGGCACACATGTAGGCATACATGTATACAGTCCAGTAGACAGACATTAAGACATCCATTAAGACAGA